>CAWUFW010019083.1:0-198803 GCA_963921515.1 Calotriton arnoldi
CCATGTCCTTGCTGCAGTGATGGTGATATCTGGTCTCATGATTATGAAGTGTTACTGTGCAGGAACCCATGTGGTCCAGGGGGAATGTGTCCTATCATGTGGTGTATCCATGTCATCAATAGCAGCATCTGAGGGTGTCATGTGTTCAGTATTTGGCAATGGGTTTCCTACTTACATTGGCAATTTCATATCTGTGGCTTCCACCCCTGCACATCTGTTGTGCCTGCCATCGTTGCATTTGTCTACTTCCCTGACCGTGTTGCCATCTCCAGTGGACATGCAGGTTTGGGCATCAATGGGGAGGGACTCATCCGTGTAGTCAGTGCAACATTGCCATACAAGTGTGTTGGATCTGTGCTGATGATTCCGTTGGCACATCCATGACCAGGCTGATGTGATGGGAGCCCTCATTTGGTGCTAATTGTTGATTGTGTGACCAAGTGCTCAGCTGACATGATGGGGCCCTACTGAGGCAACATATGGCACAGCTTTCCTCACACAGGAGTGGAGTCCCCTCATGGCAGTGTGTACACGTGTGACATTGCCTGCGCCCAAGGTGTGTGTTGTATGTGCATGTCTGTGTGTTCACTTCCATTCATCTGCGCATGCTGTGATCCCTAGTGTTGTACCTGTTTGTGATGCTTGCTGACTTGAGCTATGTTCCCCCAAAGTCTTCTCCCTGTGTTCTCTGTGATGTGGGTGCATGGCACATTACTGGTCATCAGGGTGTCACCCATAGGTGTGTTTGCTGTCAGGGCAGAGTTTGTGTGCAGACGCAGATGGGTCACAGTCAGGTTTCCCTTTGGCACTTGTTGTTTGCCCCTGTCATGTGATTTCCAGTTTGTGTTATCTTTCAGTGATTGTGACACGTTGTGTGTGTGACTGCTGGCACTCCTTAGGGTCCGGGCTGCAATGTTGGTTGTTGTCTATGTGTGTTCTTTGTGGGTGACCTTGGCTTCTTCATTGGTGTGTGACTGTGGCTGGGATCCCATTGGTCGGTGTGTGTATTGCCGTCATGTCCATGTACAGCGTAGTGTGCAGTGTGTCAGACATTCAGGACTCTTGTTGAGTGTCCATGTGTGATGTGTTTCTACACCTTGGTTCCCACCCACCACCCTGGAATAGTCATGGGTGCATGTGCAATGTCACCAGTGCATGTGTACTTCACTGCTGCACATTGTTGGAGGTCGAGGGGTGTGGTCTTGAGTGTGTGCAGATGAGAGTTGTTGCCCGGCTAGGCCCCTGCCTCCATGTTGGCCTTGGCTTACTGGCCATGCTGATTGATTTGTGCTTGTGTAGGTGTGATGGTAGTTAGTTGCTCAGGACACCTGACTGTGGTTCACAGTGTGATCGACATTTAGCTTTGTCATCACAGTGGTATTTTTATTCAGCCCAGGGTCACCACATTGTGGGGGCCCTGGGGTGGTGCTGTGGTGTGTCTGTGACTTGCTGTGTCAGTTGTTGTTCCTACGTGCCTGTGTGACATGTGTGTTTTGTGCTCCCTCTCACCTGTCAATGCCTGCTTGCCTACATAGAGGATTTGGATCCATGAGTTACCTTAGTGTGGCAGTGTATGCACATCTGTATGATTGGTATTCAGCTCTCCTCATGTGTTGTGTTGTTGCCTGGGGACACTGGCACCCCACCCCTCACCTGCTGTGTATGATGACAGTGTTGGTCTGCCTGTTTGTGTTTGTGCATCTGCACCACTGCATTGGCATATCTTGGGTGTGCCATTGGCTGTATGTTGTTTGGTGTGTTTCCCCTGCTGTCCCTGGGACTCCTAGGTCATCCGGTCAGCACAGTGATCATGGTTTGTGTGTCCCATTGCTGCCATGGTATGGTATCTGTTCACCTCACATCTGCTGTCTCCACAGGGTATCTGCATTTGTGTGCCCATTGGTGCAAATATGTGGTTCTGCATTCTGATGGTCACTTCTGTCATTGTGTCATTGATGACTGTTGACGGTCTCAGCCCCCATGGGTGTTGTTTGTCTGCACATGGCCAAAGGAATGTTTCATTTGCACTGCAGTATTTGGCTCCCCCAATTTATGTTGCAATGGGACACATACACTACTTTGCCACAGATGAGTTTTTGGTTCTGTGACCAGGAATGATCCATGCAGTTTGGCAGTTGCAGCTCTTTCTTTGTCAACAATTACCTTTTGGTCACTGTGATGATGAGGGTGTAGACCCCATTGCCACAATGGTCAAAATGTGCTTCAGCTATGGACCCCACACTTGCCTTTTGGTCACTGTGATGATGGGGGTTTAGACCCCATTGCCACAATGGTCAAAATGTGCTTCAGCTATGGACCCCACACTTGCCTTTTGGTCACTGTGATGATGGGGGTTTAGACCCCATTGCCACAATGGTCAAAATGTGCTTCAGCTATGGACCCCACACTTGCCTTTTGGTCACTGTGATGATGGGGGTTTAGACCCCATTGCCACAATGGTCAAAATGTGCTTCAGCTATGGACCCCACACTTGCCTTTTGGTCACTGTGATGATGGGGGTTTAGGCCCCATTGCCACAATGGTCATGGGCTGCTTGCATTGTGGGTGCCACACACATATATGTGTGGCACATGTGCTAGGGGGTCACATTGTATGTTCAAAGTCATGTTCGGTGTTGTAGGCATTTGACACAGCCTGCTCACACGCTTGTCATGGTGGTGGGGGGATGTCTTAATCTTGCATTCCCTAGGTTGTGGTGTGCTTGTTGTGTCATGCATTGTCCATCCTATGAGTGGGGGTGGTAGTAGTGGTAGGCATCCAGCCCCCTGGCTAAGGGTGGTAGTAGTTGTGGGCATCCTGCCCCCCTGGGTGAGGGTGGTAGTAGTGGTAGGCATCCTGCCCCCCGTGGGTGAGGGTGGTAGTAGTGGTAGGCATCCTGCCCCCGTGGGTGAGGGTGGTAGTAGTGGTAGGCATCCTGCCCCCTGGCTAAGGGTGGTAGTAGTGGTGGGCATCCTGCCCCCCTGGGTGGGGGTGGTAGTAGTGGTAGGCATCCTGCCCCCGTGGGTGAGGGTGGTAGTAGTGGTGGGCATCCTGCCCCCTGGCTAAGGGTGGTAGTAGTGGTAGGCATCCTGCCCCCCGTGGGTGAGGGTGGTAGTAGTGGTAGGCATCCTGCCCCCTGGCTAAGGGTGGTAGTAGTGGTAGGCTTCCTGCCCCCTGGCTAAGGGTGGTAGTAGTGGTGGGCATCCTGCCCCCCTGGGTGGGGGTGGTAGTAGTGGTAGGCATCCTGCCCCCCGTGGGTGAGGGTGGTAGTAGTGGTAGGCATCCTGCCCCCCGTGGGTGAGGGTGGTAGTAGTGGTAGGCATCCTGCCCCCGTGGGTGAGGGTGGTAGTAGTGGTAGGCATCCTGCCCCCTGGCTAAGGGTGGTAGTAGTGGTGGGCATCCTGCCCCCCTGGGTGGGGGTGGTAGTAGTGGTAGGCATCCTGCCCCCTGGCTAAGGGTGGTAGTAGTGGTGGGCATCCTGCCCCCTGGCTAAGGGTGGTAGTAGTGGTAGGCTTCCTGCCCCCTGGCTAAGGGTGGTAGTAGTGGTGGGCATCCTGCCCCCTGGGTGAGGGTGGTAGTAGTGGTAGGCATCCTGCCCCCGTGGGTGAGGGTGGTAGTAGTGGTAGGCATCCTGCCCCCCGTGGGTGAGGGTGGTAGTAGTGGTAGGCATCCTGCCCCCTGGCTAAGGGTGGTAGTAGTGGTGGGCATCCTGCCCCCCCTGGGTGGGGGTGGTAGTAGTGGTAGGCATCCTGCCCCCTGGCTAAGGGTGGTAGTAGTGGTGGGCATCCTGCCCCCTGGCTAAGGGTGGTAGTAGTGGTAGGCATCCTGCCCCCGTGGGTGAGGGTGGTAGTAGTGGTAGGCATCCTGCCCCCTGGCTAAGGGTGGTAGTAGTGGTAGGCATCCTGCCCCCTGGCTAAGGGTGGTAGTAGTGGTAGGCTTCCTGCCCCCTGGCTAAGGGTGGTAGTAGTGGTGGGCATCCTGCCCCCCTGGGTGGGGGTGGTAGTAGTGGTAGGCATCCTGCCCCCGTGGGTGAGGGTGGTATTAGTGGTAGGCATCCTGCCCCCGTGGGTGAGGGTGGTAGTAGTGGTAGGCATCCTGCCCCCTGGGTAAGGGTGATAGTAGTGGTAGGCATCCTGCCCCCTGGCTAAGGGTGGTAGTAGTGGTAGGCTTCCTGCCCCCTGGCTAAGGGTGGTAGTAGTGGTGGGCACCCTGCCCCCTGGGTGGGGGTGGTAGTAGTGGTAGGCATCCTGCCCCCCGTGGGTGAGGGTGGTAGTAGTGGTAGGCATCCTGCCCCCCGTGGGTGAGGGTGGTAGTAGTGGTAGGCATCCTGCCCCCCGTGGGTGAGGGTGGTAGTAGTGGTAGGCATCCTGCCCCCTGGCTAAGGGTGGTAGTAGTGGTGGGCATCCTGCCCCCCCTGGGTGGGGGTGGTAGTAGTGGTAGGCATCCTGCCCCCTGGCTAAGGGTGGTAGTAGTGGTGGGCATCCTGCCCCCTGGCTAAGGGTGGTAGTAGTGGTAGGCTTCCTGCCCCCTGGCTAAGGGTGGTAGTAGTGGTGGGCATCCTGCCCCCTGGGTGAGGGTGGTAGTAGTGGTAGGCATCCTGCCCCCCGTGGGTGAGGGTGGTAGTAGTGGTAGGCATCCTGCCCCCTGGCTAAGGGTGGTAGTAGTGGTAGGCTTCCTGCCCCCTGGCTAAGGGTGGTAGTAGTGGTAGGCATCCTGCCCCCCGTGGGTGAGGGTGGTAGTAGTGGTAGGCATCCTGCCCCCTGGCTAAGGGTGGTAGTAGTGGTAGGCTTCCTGCCCCCTGGCTAAGGGTGGTAGTAGTGGTGGGCATCCTGCCCCCCTGGGTGGGGGTGGTAGTAGTGGTAGGCATCCTGCCCCCTTGGGTGAGGGTGGTAGTAGTGGTAGGCATCCTGCCCCCGTGGGTGAGGGTGGTAGTAGTGGTGGGCATCCTGCCCCCTGGCTAAGGGTGGTAGTAGTGGTAGGCATCCAGCCCCCTAGGTTGGGGTGGTGGCGCGCATTCAGGCCCCTGTGTGCATATGTGGCATTGGTGATGGGCATCCCGCCCCTATGGTGCTGCTGTTGCTGGTGTAAGTATATTCAGATTCCCAGTGTATGTGTGTGATGTGTCGTGTACGTGTTGTATGTGTTTTGTGGTTGGTGTCTGACTTACCTTCTGCGTCGTACGCGTCCGTGCCTGTTCCGGTAGTAGATGTAGAATATTGGTATGATCGGGACGAAGGGATTCATGGTTGGTTCGTGTCGTTCGTCCTTCTCGTTGCTTCGCGTCGTCCTCGTCGCTTGGCTTCGTCCTCGTCGCTTCGCTTCGTCCTCGTCGCTTCGCGTCGTCCTCGTCGGTGCTGTGTTCGTCTCGTAGCCGTGGATCGTGTTGTGGCGCGATTCGGAGCTTATGTGCGCCTCTCCCGGATGCTTTGACGTGCCGTGCGTAGCGACGGGTTCGGCGCGTACGGAAAGCGCATCGTACTTGTCCGGCCGGACGGGGCTGCATTTTCCCTTCCGTGCGACTCGATTCGGCGTTTCCGGATTCGCCTCGGTCGGAGAACAGGACCTGGTTTGGGTGAGTACGGCTCGGCCGGAATTTTTGCTGTTGTGCGCATCGTACTTGCTCGTTCGGTGTGCTGTACGGATCGGTCGGGAAACTGGCTTTCGCATGGCTTTTTCCCGACCGAATAGTATTGGGTGCGCTTCCGACCGAGATCGGAATCGGCCCCTAAATGTTATTGTTGATTTTATAGAGGATGAGAATAAAATCCCAAGATATTTCAATTTATCCTTTTGCCAAATAATATCAGTCATAGGTATCATATCAGGGGTACAGTAAATGTTCAAGGGAAAAAATTCAGTTTTGTTAGTATTTAATTTATATCCAGAGACTGTAGAATATTTTTTGATAATCTCTAATAGGGAAGGGAATGAGATTATAGGGTCACTAATAAATAGGAGTACATCATCTGCATAAGCTAAAGTTTTTATAGTAACATCTTTAATATTAATTCCTTTAATATCATCACATTTTCGTATAGCATTGAGAAATGGTTCAATACCAATAAGGAATAAAAGTGGGGAAAGAGGGCAACCTTGTCTTGTACCTCTAAAAAGTGAAAATTGATTTGAGATTTGGCCATTGATAAATAAACGAGCAGTAGGGGCATAATACAGAGCAGAAATCATGCGAATAAATGCCTCACCAAAATTAAATGACAATAAGGTATTAAATAAGAATTGCCAATGAATTTTATCAAAAGCTTTCTCAGCGTCTAAGGCCAGTATTCCTGAAGGTAAAGTTAAATTGGGAGCTTGTTCAATAACATGTAGCAAGGCTCTTGTATTGTTTGCAGAGTACCTGTTTTTCATAAAGCCAGATTGATCTGAGTGTATAATAGAATGCATTACAGGAGCTAATCTAGATGCCAATATTTTAGCATATAATTTACAATCTTGATTAATTAGAGATATAGGCCGGTAATTTGACACAATGGTGGGGTCTTTATCTGGTTTGGGAAGCACGACAATTAAAGCCTCAGTAAAAGAGCCTGAAGTAATTCCTGAAGAACCAAAAGAGGTAAAAAGTTGAAATAAAAAGGGCAAAAGTTGTACTTGAAATTCCTTATAAAACTCAGCCGAGATACCATCTGGACCAGGAGACTTATTTTTTAAGAGATTTTATGGCTAACAAAATTTCATCTGTAGTGATGGGAGAATCTAACCCTATTTTATCTGATTGAGAGATGCTGGATAAACCACATGTAGTTAAAAGGAATCAATTAAAGAGGCATCCTGAAAATCAGGCTTATTATATAGATTCGAGTAAAAATCCAGAAATTCATTAACAATATCATTGTGAGATAAAGCAATTTTGCCACTAGGTCCATGAATAGAGTTTATTTGAGATTTGCTCTTTTTTATATGTAAATAATTGGCTAGGAGTTTCCCAGATCTATTGGCATTAAAACGAAATTTGGCTTTAGAGTTAGAAATCTGAATGCCAGCTCTTCTGCTAAGTATTGAATTAAATTCATACCGAAGCTTTTGCAGTTTAAGTCTATATTGAGGATCATTAGACGTTATGAAAAGTCTCTCAAATTTCGCAATTTGTTTTTCTATATTTTTAATATTATTATTGAAGGATTTATTTTCATAAGCCATAATGGAAATAGTTACACCTCTAAGGTATGCTTTAAAAGCATCCCATCTATTAACCATAGAAGTGGTACCTTCAGGATTAAGTAGGAAATAATCTTGAATTGCAATTAAGAGTTTTGGTTTATTACGTTCATTAAGAACAATATCAGTATTCATTCGCCATCTGGATTTATTTGTAAAAGATTAATTCAAATTCAAAACAAAAGAAATTAAAGCATGATCAGAAATATCAATGTTGCCAATGTTGGGAGAACTCACGGATTGAATTAATTGTCTAGAGACCAATAAATAATCAATTCTAGAATGAGAATTATGTGGGTTTGAAAAGAATGTAAAACTTTTTTCTGTAGGGAAATGTAGGCGCCATATATCAACTAATTTAGTGGTTTGAATAAATAATCTGAAAGCATGAAAAACCTTAGGAGGGTGAAATTTAGTACAGGATAATCTATCTAATAGAGGATCAGCTATGACATTAAAATCGCCTCCTACAATTAACGGAACTGTACCCAATTTCAAGACCTCAGTAGTAAGGTTAGACCAAAAAGAGGGTCATCCGCCGTAGGGCCGTAAACATTGAGTAAAAAGATGACTGAATCATGTATTTTAATTTTAACTATAATATATCTCCCATCAGCATCTGAAGTTTTATTCAGAATTTGGCAGTGTAATTTTTTTGCAAAAAAGATAGCAACCCCATTTTTTTTCCATTAGCAGGAGATGAAACAATAGTATCAACCCATTTTTTTCTTCATATAATCTAAGATTTTATCATCTATATGAGTCTCCTGAATAAAACAAATATCAGCCTTGCAACTACCTAGATAATCTAAAATTTTTGTGCGTTTAACTGGATGACGCAAACCTTTAACATTTAATGAAACTACTTTAATATTATGTAAGCTAGCCATAATGAAAGAGAGAAAGAGAAAAGATAAAGAGGAGGATAGTGAAAAATACAAAGAGGTTGTGAGAAAGTAGTAGCTCTAGAACAGGGAAGATGAAAGGGAAAAAAATAAAACATGGAAAAAACGACAAACAGAATACATTAATATCAGGAGTGAAACGCACACATGCTCAACAAGCATGACCGATACCGTTAGAGCCCGATGAAGAATAACTCAGTAATTTGTCAAAAAGTACATAACTGGAAACAATCAAGTAGTAGAGTCATGAGTATCCATTAAAGGCTGTGACTGTAGATCCAGAAATTGTTTCAGTTCTTGAGGACGCTGAAAGGATTTCGAAAAGTTATCTTTCCAAATACGCATTGTTGAGGGATCAAAAAGACCATACTTGAAACCAAGACTTCTTAATTGAGGACGAAGAGCAGTGAATTCTTTGCGAACAGAAACAGTCTCTTTGGCGAAATCTTGATGGATAAATATTTTATTCCCATTGACCATCAACGAAGGAATTTCTCTTGCTGCTTTCCTAATCAAAACCAAATGGTGATGACGGAGAACTTTAAAGATCATTTGTCGAGGTTTGGTGTGTTGAGGGTTGCGGTGAGAAGGAATCCTGTGAGCCTTATCAATTTCAAATTTTCTGGAAAACTGATTTTCAACAGGCCAGGAATCAAAGTTTCCAGATATAATCTGCAGTTGGCCCCTTCAACATCTTCTGGTAGATTGAAAATTCGTAGATTATATTGTCTATTGCGGTTTTCCATATCTAAAAGGAGTGTAGACATGGGTGATATTTTCGCCATAAGTGGAGTAAAAGCATCTATTTTAACCTTATTATCCTGTATCTTAATTGAGTTGTCAGAAATTTTCATTGATAAGCAAGCCATTTCTTTGCGTACATTTTTAATCTCTGACGCAATGGTATCGGTATTAACACGAAGTGCTTGAATTTCTTCTAAAATTAAAGATAAGGAAGGTTCAGATGACTCCACCGCTTTTGATTTGATAGGTGGAGGTGAAACCTGCTGTCTCCTTTTATTATGTAGAGAATTTTTATTTTCCATTTTGACGTAAAAAGGAACCAATTTGCAGTTAAATATAATGTTTGTAGAAAGGTATAATATTCTTGGTGTTCAAATCCTTCAAAAAACTGGTGCAGCAGCTAAAATGGTCTGTGGGAGTGGCTAGGCCCAAGCCAGGCCCTTTCTTAGGTGCTTACTCCGCCCCCCTGACAGACAAGCCTGGCAGTACCTGAAGGCAGACTGGGAGCAGGAGCCTTATTGAAGAAAACACCACTTCCGTCGTCCAGAGGCACTGAAAAACGACCCACAGCACAGGTACCAGCTTTATTACTTCAGCGACCTCTTTACAGCCATAATTTGACTAAAATTTCGTCGTTTTTTGCGAAAAACGGGCGAAAACGCGGAGGAGCTCACCGGGAGGCGGCCATCTTGTTTCGCGCGCTCGCGCGAGTGATGTACTAAGCATTTTAATGGTCTCAAATGTTTCAATTCGGCATTTGTGACAGTTAAAAGGCTTTTCCTTATGTACTGCTCCAATTTATCGGAACCAGAAAAGTTTTCCGAATCCTAAAATGGGATATGGAATGGATACTGATTTGATATCTGGAAGGGGTGGGCTGTAGGCTTCCTAAGACCCTACCGGATCAGTATCTTAAATATCAATGTTTTGTGACCCAAATCTGGCTTCAAATCAGTGATATTTCACTGATACCTAAAGGAGGTGGTATGCATTCAGAAAAGAGAAGTGGGTCACCTTGGGACCCCTACCCCGTTGTGAATGTAAAATAAAAAAAAAAGTTTGTTGAAGATTAGGCCGTGGTTCAGGGGACCATTTCCGAATCTTAAACAAACAAAAAAAAGTAAACTTGTGTTTATAAACACAGTCATATTTCCCTTAAGCAAACAGGCTGTATTTTTCAAAAAGTTTGCTTTATTAAAAAGCAATCACAGACATGTTGGTCACCAACCCATGTGATTGTCTCAAATCATTGTGAGTCAGAATTTGCGACCTACCTCATTACTATTCATGAGGTAGGTCAGATTCTGGCCCACCATAGTTCCAAATTTTAAGACTCAACTTCTTAGTACATTGGTTGTTTCTTAAAATATCTGACTGGCCACAAAAATACTAGTCACAAATTGCGACCAGTGTTCTGCGACCAGTAAATAGTACATATGGCCTTCTTTTATTTGTGGAGTGAAATTAAAAATGTTACAATTTGCTCATACACACGTACCCAAACAGGTAACAGCATTAGGTGAGATACAAATGCTCCAGTGGGCAGAATTAAGGCGTGATTGACAACGTCTCAGTCAATGGCTGAAAGAGGCTGGTTGAAAAAAGCCAATGATTGAAAAGCATGGACCTAAAGCCCACTCTATGAATATTTTAACAGCTCTGTTTTGCAGCTGTGCTGTCAAAACCCAGACCTAAAAAGTGGAGTTGGTATACAATTTTGTTTGGCCTGAGAAATGAGGTATATTTCTGATTAAAGGCCTATTTTATAGTTTGGCAGACAGAGTATGGTCCACCACTACCATCTGCCAGATTTAGAGATAACTGCTGGCCCAGCGGTCATCTCTCTACATTGAAAGAAACAGCTTTCATGGTGGTTACTCTCAATGTTCAAAACGTTTGGTGGACGGCTGCTTTTGATTTTTACGGGCATCCACCAAAACTTTTACAGCGTTTTTGTTTTTCAATAACAGACTCTCAAAGCAGGAGTTTGCTTCTGAAAAACAAAAAAAATAATGACCCCCATACTCTGGGAGTTTTCTCCCACGGTGTGGGGGTCATTATTGTTTTTTTCCTTCCCCAAAACCTGGCAGTGATGGACTTAAAAAAAAGACATTAAACCGTCCACCCTAAATAGGGTGGGCAGTTTAATGTCCTTCCTCCGACGGCCCCTATTCCGTTGGGCCATCAGAGGAAGCATTCCGTTGATGGAGCCAATGTGGGCTCCGTTGATGGAAAACTTAAGATCCACCCATCTATAAATGAGGCGGGTGGAACAAGGGTTTGACAGATAGGGCACTCTATCACCTTTGCAGAGAAGTACCTTGTCTGACATACTCTAAATCAGCAAAGTATACAAAAAAAGGATGACTGGAATGCTTGAATTAATCTTAGCCACTTGCAATTACTGGAGGCCACGTCCCAGTCCATCATTATGCTGCACACCATGCCACCTCAGTTTGGACCCATCCATATGCAAATCAGTATTTACACTGATCCAACAGGAACAGTCCAGCCCGAACTGCCAGACAGGTCCTTCCTGAACTTGTGACACAAGCAACCTAGGGCCGGTTTCACCCTAGCTAGGGCTCATCAGCCAGGTCTAGATTGATTATAATGACAGTGTGCACAGCACCCACATCTGGATATACCCGTCCCACTTAGGGCAAGACATTAAAGTATCCAAAAAAGTGATGGGCCGTACTGTTCCCATGAAGAGCAGGGTCAAGGCTGATTTGCATATGGCTGGGTTAAAACCGAGGTGGCATGATGGGCAAAAGAACAATGGGTTGGGATGCTGCCCCAAGCAATTGCCAGTGGTTAGAACAAATTGAAAACCTCCCATCACCTTTTGTGTGTCTGCAATTCTAACTCAGGCCCTAAGTTATTTGCTCGTGTTAAATACAATAAACTCATAATGAACAGCAAAAAGGAATAGATATTCCTTACCATTAAGAGGGTTGCTACAATGACTGTCTATTGACAACTATTATTTTAGATTCAGCTTTTTATCTGTTCATTACCTGACCTGGACAAGGAATTAGGACCTAATTGATTGCACCTTAAAAGAATGCAGCCCAAACTATGTTCTTTGTTTGTATATGTGTCACTCCTCATCCCAACACCACCAGATCCAACTTTCAAAACACCATGTTCAACGTCACCACCTGGATGAAGTCCTACTGCCTAAAGCTGAACTCTGACAAAATGGAGGTGCTCATCTTCGGGAACAAGCCATCCCCCTGGGACGACACCTGGCGGCCCACCGCACTCAACCCCTCCCTCACCCCTTTCGACCACGCCCGCAACCACGGAATCATCCTGGACAGCCAACTGACCATGAAGCAACAGATCATTGCTTTATCTTCCTCCTGCTTCCACACGCTCTGCATGCTCCACAAGATCTTCCGATGGATCCCCATCTCCACCAGGAGTACGATCACCCAAGCTCAGCCGTCTGGACTACGACAACACTCGTTACACCGGAACCACCAAACAGCTCCTCACCCACCTCCAGACCACCCAGAACTCCGCAGCAAGACTTATCCTCAACCTACCCAGAAGAACCAGCACCACCCCCCACCTCATGACCTTGCACTGGCTCTCAGTCCAGAAGAGATGCCTCTTCAAACTCCTGACACATGCCTACAAAGTCCTGCACAACTCTGGACCCACCTACATCGAACAACCGCCTGACATTTCCTCATCCTACCAGGGTGCTCCGCTCCGCCTCCCTCGCTCTGGCTCACATCCCCCGCATTCGTAGGAGTCACTGCGGAGGACGGTCCTTCTCCTACCTTGCCCACAAATCATGGAACAAACTCCCTCTCCACCTCTGTACCTCCCCCTCACTTTTTGACCAAGGCTCAGAGAACCCATCGCCTGGAGACTCCCAAGGATGACAAGCCGTGCAATACAACATGGACTGATTGATTGATTTATTGTGTTAACTCAGGACATAAATCAGGATTCCTACTTGATCACCTCACTTGTTTGCATGCAGCACCCTGGATGTCCACAAAGTAATCAATCTACTTTGTAGCTAATGGATATAAATGACTTTGGTGTGCGAGGCATTGCAACGCTATCTGTTGTGGCCAAAACGTTTTCTTAAAGTGAATTTGCACATACTTATAGATTTACTTAATTGATTTCCTAAACACACTCGGTCCCGAAAATGTCTGACCACTAATTTCCCATTTTTCATGAAATACTTTTTTTTTAAAAAATGTTTATTTAACAATTTCCATCATATGTATCATACATTACATCTTCTGAGAATCATTGTACAGCTCTGCAGCCTTCCTGCATTGAGAGAACTGAAGGAGAAGAGCACAAATATCTAACTTTGAACTCAGCACTGAAAAAAGAGGAGCAAGCATACCCAACTTTGAATACAGCAAATGAAGATATCCTTGACATAGCACCACATTAGCAAGATCAGATGTTGTGATTATGGTATATTCTATTAGCAAATTATACGCCAGATAGCCAGCATCAACATTCAATCAACAGCATATTATACTTTTGTCTTTGGGTTCTCAGGTCTTAGGGGGTGGAACGTCAGTGGTAACAGGAGGGATCGTAGCCCACCACATGTGTGTATTGGGAAGCGGCACTCACGTCCTATATGGTGAAGTAAAGATCTCAGATGACATGAGTAGGGAGTGATCATGTGTCTATCGAGTATCTTGCCCCAAAAGGGGGGCATCTGACCTATCTGCGCCCTGCATTAAAAGATAACTTTGGAGAGGGCCCCATATGTCCTTAGGTCTAGAGGCATGTGGAAGTGTTTCTGCATAGATTGTTAATTGCCCCTGACAATAAAGTAAGTCATCTAGCCACTCCTTGAATTTCGGGGCTCTTCCCCTTCCCCATCTACATGCCACCCTACGCTTGGCTAGCAGGAACGATATGGCGATGAACTTACGGAACGTCCTAGGTACCTGCTCGGTATAGCCCAACAGCGCCAGCACAGGGTCAACATCCAGCGTGATACTTGTCATCTGCCCAACAGCTTCAAATATCTGCACCCAGTACTCCTGTATCTGCGGGCATTCCCATGCCAGATGTAGGAACCCCGCTCCAGGTCTGTGACATCTTTCACATTTGTCATTATCGGTCAGCTTGAACCGAAGTTTTTTAGCAGGCGTATAGTAGAGGCGGTGTAAGAATTTATAGTGAATCACACGTAATCTACAACTAGCAGAGATCTGTGAAGTTTGGAGGCAGCAGTATGTCCATTGTTCGTCGGTTACCTCTCTACCTAGTTCAGTATTCCACTGTGTACGGGCTTTACTAGGGGCTTCCGTTTGTTGTGCGCGTATGGTATGATAGAGCCGGGACACTAGGTGTTTTCCATCTGTGGATCCCAGCATTTGATGGAGAGGAGCAAGATTTGCAGGTTCCTGTGGGAACTCTGGGATAATGGCCCGCATTCCCTGTCGGAGTCGGATATAAAGAAATGTATCGAGGGGTGTGGGTTGAGTCCCGCAAAAGAATTGTTCTGGAGAGCAAAATACCCATCTGAAAAGAGTTCTCCCCATTTAGTAACTTTGATGCGTGCACACAGTTGTTGAAAACCGCACTCCTGTAGGAGAGGCATTTTGGGATGATAGGTCAAAGGAAGCCTCGAGGAATACAACATGGGGGAGTCAAGAAGATCAGAAATCCGACGCCATGCCTCCACAGTGCCTGTAATAGTGGTAGGCGGCGTAGTACGAGTACGACTAGGCGCCTGTAGTAATCCATCCAGAGGGATGGGGTTAGCAAGCCAGTGTTCCGCAGCCACCTGTGGCATGTGTCTGGGTGGGTTGATCCAATAATAGGCGTAATGAGCCTGCGCACATAAAAAATAAACTTCAAAGTCTGGGATATCAAATCCACCCTGCGCATAAGGCCTTGTGAGCATAGACCACTTTAACCTTGGTTGTTTACCTCCCCAGAGCAAACGGAGCAATTCCGAGCGAAGAGTTTTAAAAAAATTCTGACCAGGGTGATATGGCACGTTCATGAACAAATATAAAAACTGTGGGAGTACCACCATTTTTATCAGGGAGGCACGGCCGGCAAGCGAGAGAGGTAGCGAGATCCATCGCGTGACATTACTGGCAAGTCGGTTAATGGCTGTACCATAGTTGAGTCGCAGCAGCTCCTCTCTGTCCCTAGTAATTTGTATCCCTAGGTAGCGGAGGTCTGTATCGCACCACTCCAGTGGATAGTCCAAAGCAAAGGCCGTAACTGCAGGTGTTAGGGGAAACACCTGCGACTTCCCCCAGTTAATACTCACCCCCGAGAGCTGTCCAAACACAATGAATTCCCGCAGCAAAGGATTAATGTTCTGTTGGGGGTCTCGTATGTACAGGGTGATATCATCTGCATAAAGAGATACCAGGATTTGACGTAAGTGGCAACGGAATGCCTTGTCTTGATGGTGTTGACGCAGCTTGGATGCCAGTGGTTCAACCGCAATGGCAAATAAGAGAGGGGACAGTGGACATACCTGTCGAGTACCTCTCGAGACAGAGAACGCGGAGGAGAGACGGCCATTGATCAGCACTTTAGCCTTAGGCTGTTGATATAAAAGTTGTATCCAGGAAATGAACAGAGGGGGAAAGCCCATCCGTCGCATCACGCCAAAGAGATAGTCCCATTCCACAGAATCGAACGCTTTAGTAGCGTCGAGAAATACCGCAGCTAAAGGAAGTTCGGGGGCCACATTCCGAAGAAGAGTAAAGAGGGTGCGGAGGTTGTGGGTGGTAGCACGCCCGGGGACAAACCCCGATTGGTCCGGTAGGATAAGTTTGTCCATCATCAGTGCCAATCGGTTAGCAATGATCTTGGCCAGAATTTTCGTGTCGCAATTTAGCAGCGACAGCGGTCTATATGAGTCACAGGAGTTCGGGGGCTTATCGGGCTTCAGAAGGGACGTGATAAGTGCTTCCCTCATCGAGGGGGGGAGTGTGCCAGCCTCCAAGGCTTCTTCATATATTTCTTTAAGCACAGGGGCCATAATGTCTATGTAATTTTTGTAAAATTCGGCAGGAATGCCGTCTAGGCCCGGAGTTTTGCCCGACTTCATCTGCATTATCGCCTCCCTAACTTTGTCAAGTTCGAACGGAGCACATAAGAACTCCCTTTGTGTGTCACCTAACCAACCGAGAGCAACATCGCCCAGGAAGCTATCTAGGTCGAGCACACCTCTGCGTTGTGTGGTATATAGTGTAGTATAGTGTGCAGTGAATGTGCCTAATATGTCCATGGTGTCCCGTTGCACTACCTCCCCAGGTCCCTTAATTTCCAGTATATAATTAGAAAAGCGCGATCGCCTGGTCACTTCAGCTAATGCCTTTCCGGGCCGTTCACCCTCACCGTACCTACGACCCTCCCAGTATCTCCCTCTAAATTTCGTCTCTCTCGCTGCCGTTTCCGTATACTCCGACACTTTCACTCGGAAGTCCTTCTGCACTTGTCCTGTTTCCCCCGCTGCCATTCGAGATTCTAGCGCCTGCAGGCCATTTTCCAGGGTCCTTAACGTTCCCCGAATGTCCCTGAGTACCCCAAAACTCTTGGAAATACAATACCCTCTAATTGTGACCTTGAAGGCCTCCCATATCGTTTCCACACTATCCACAGATCCCCTATTTCTCTGAAAAAGTCACGAATTTCCTCCCCCAACTCAGTATTAAAGACAGTGTCTAGTAACGCCGTGGGCTGCAGCCTCCAGCTAGACCTAGGTTTATCATATCCCGGTAGGGTGATCGTGAGTTTCACAGGGCAATGATCGGAAAATGTTCTGGCAGGGTGTGTGACATCTCTAACTGCCGGTCCCAGGCCCCTAATGACGAGATAGTAGTCCAGTCGAGCCCATGTTGCCGCATATGTTGTGAAATGCGTGCCCCCTCTGGCTTGTGGGTGTGTATGGCGCCATGTGTCTATCAATCCTCCCTCAGCAATTATCCCCTGGAGTATTACCTGCGATTTATTGTAATGATGCGGTGCAGGATTGGAACGATCAAGCATCGGGTCAAGGTCTACATTAAAGTCCCCCCCCATATTATTTGAGTAGAGCCTATATTTACAATTTTACCCCAGAGGGTGGTAAAGAAATCAGGAGTGTCTACGTTTGGACCATAACTGCATACCAATGTAACTGAGTCTGTACCCAGATGTCCCCAAACCACCGCATAGCGTCCCTGTGGGTCCGCCATTGTACCAGTTAGCACAAAAGGCGTCTGTCGTTTGATCAGTATCGCCGTGCCGCGAGCATAGGAAGAGTATGAAGAGAACAATCTGCACGCCGCCCATTTGCTCGCAAATGTAGTAGGAAGGTTTGGGTTGATGTGAGTCTCTTGAAGCATAGCAACGTCAATCTGTTGACGATCTAAGTAGGCCAATATCTGTCTACGTTTCCGGGGGTCCCCCAATCCTCTGACGTTCCAGGACATAAGTCTCAGCTGCCCTACACCCCTCGTGTCACCCATAGCTCCCTTTGGTGCAATATCTGCAACATTGCGATGCTGTACTCAATAGTGTTCGGATACAACGATAGCCACAGTTACCAGTGAAGTGCTGCAAAGTGTGCATGCCATAACATTCATTAACCCATACCCCTACCGCCCCCCCACTGAAACATCCCAAACATGCCAGTAGTGTTTGTCCCTCCCCCCTCCCTGTTACCCACAGAAAAAACGAACATTACGTTCAACTTGTCTAGTCAGTGACCAGAAGAGATCTGTTATGGGGATCACCCTCAGGGGGAATCCTGCTGGATGGCGCACGGGTACCTCGTGCCGCTCAGGGGCTGTGAGAGAACAACAAAACACCTGATTGCCACAAAGGTGTCCGGCTGCATTCGGTCCTTACATCCCATCCCTTGGCATATCTCGCCAGCTTATTCACTTAGCCCACTAGTTTGAGTTCCATTGATGTATGTGTCCATTGCAGCACGTCCATGTATTTCCTATGGTCAGTGAGGAGAGCAGCCCGCCATGGCCCAGATCCCTCATCAGTCCGTGTGCGGCGGGTGCGTCTTCGAAGCGGCGTCCGGCTCAATCCCATCCGTCTTTTGGTTTTTAAGGCGCTTAAGAAATTCTTCCACCTGTTGGGGCTTCGTATAGAACGTTTGCTTCCCCTGGTGCGTGACCCTGAGGCATGCAGGGTAAAGGAGAGCATAATCTATTTGGGCCAATCGTAGTTTTTGTTTCACCGGGAGGAATTTGCGCCTTTTCTCTTGTACTGTTGCAGTAAAATCAGGATACATGGTGAAGGGTACCCCCTCAAAGCACAACTGCTTCTTCTCCCTTGCCACTCTGAGGGCAGTGTCTCTGTCTCTATAATTCAGGAGGCGCGCAATTATGGGTCTGGGCATACTACCAGGGGGAGGCCTAGGGCCCAGGGAACGATGTGCGCGCTCAACTATAAAGTGTGGTGAAAGAGCATCACCCCCCACCACATCCAGTAGCAATTTCTCGATATAGTCTTCCATTTTGCCTGTATTTGTGCTTTCTGGTATGCCCAGCACGCGGATGTTATTCCTCCGACTCCTTGCTTCAATATCCTCATTCTTTGCAGCAATGAGTTTTAGCAGTTTATCCATCTGTGAGACGGAGTCTTGGATGTGGGACGTTGCATCTTCAGCATCCGATATACGCTGCTCCGTCTCTTTTATGCGCACCTCATGGCCCTCTATTTTGCGGACGACTGCGTCCATTCGCGTAGTTAGGGTATCCATTTTGCCAGCAATGTTTGCAAAGCCCTGTCGGACTTCCAGTAGCAGCGCTTTCATATCATCACCTTGGGGGGATTGTGAGTCTTGTTGTGGCACATCCGTGCCACTATCTCCCTCCGCCGTCTGCAGACGGGCACTCTTCTTTGCTTCAAATGTAAGGCGCGGCTGGCGCGCATCTGGTTTCCCCATTGTGAGCGCCCACGAGTCTTATATGGGATAAGGGGCACACTAGGAGATCCCCCAGGACTGATCCAAGTTCGACGTAGTACCTGCGGTGTCTGTTTTTTGGAGTGGTTCCCAACCCACAATAGAGTGATAGTATATTCCAGTGTTCTTCTTTGCCAATGCTGTTTGAGGGACGGGCTCCTGGACAAAGGTAGTGCAGTTGCGTTAGTGTCTACCTGAGAAGGTACGCGAACCTCAGTCAGCTATAGGGCCCGCTTGATTTACAGTTAGCTTTCCCTACTTCTCCGCATGCCCTTAGTGCTTCAGGACCTCTCCCCGTTCCGCAAATTATGGCTGAGGTTCCATGCTGCTAATGCGAAGTTTGTAGCTATCCACTGATTTACTGAGTGCGAGCCCCGTTAACCCCTGTGGGATTTACTACCAGGAAGTGCCTTTTTGCCTCTCGCAGTATTCAATGCTTTCCGTCCCCAATGTCAGCATGCCTGCTACGCAGCCGCAAATGGCCGATTCGCCACCCGAACGACGACCCTACTGCGACAGCCCAGCACTCAGCTACGACAGGATCCCGGGTGTTCTAGGATATATCTGCACACACACTCAGCCATGGCCAGTTCACCGATGCAGGGAGCACAGCGTGATATTGGGGCATTCACCACTTTTAAACTTCCAGCACCCCAACTGGTGGCTGAGAGTCTGCGCTGACAACGTGGAATTAAACTATCCGCTTATTTACGGACTGCGAGGCCTGTTAACTGCTGCAGAATTTGCCACCAGAAAATGCCTTTTTGCCTTCCGCTACAATCGATGCATACAGCTACACAGCCGCAAATGGCCGATCCGCCACCCGCACGGCGTCCCCACTGCGACAGCACACCGCACAACAACGGGGTCCCTGTTGAGCTAGTACAATTCAGCGCACACGCTCCGCAATGGCCATTCCTCAGGTGCAGGAAGCACAACGCAGCGTTGGGACACTCAGCGCTATGTAGACTCCAGCACCACCGCACTCGGGCCTACTCGCCACCTGGGAGCCCTGATCTCCGTGTCGGCCTCCGCGCCCAGTGTTTGTTCCGCACCGCACAGCTTCCTCACAACAGCTTCCCGCCGTACATTAATATCTGGACCTCCACTGTTCTAGGGCACCTCAGTGCTTTCTTTACGCTCTGGCCTGCCTGCAGATAGTGAGCACGATGGGGGTATTGAGTCACTCACCACCTCCTATGCTCCGGCACAGCGACGCCCGGGCCCATGCGCCACATGGAAGCCCCGGTCCCTGCGTAGGCGTCCGCGCCCAGCGGCAGTTCCGTACCGCTCGGGGCCGCACAGCGGGGTTTGTACTCTCCTCTGCTGCTTCGGCATTCAGCGACGTGCAGGCATCAAAGTCGCCTCGCCAATTCCCTAGGTTGCGGGCTCGTGGTTCCGCTTATTATTAGGCGATTTTTGCCATCTGGGCAGGATAAATAGCAGGATAACGGCGCCAGACTGCGGGAGCCTCACGTCTGGACGGCCATTCCGCTCGTGCGCCACCTAGCGCCCCCATTTTTCATGAAATACTTCTGATGGAACCATTGTTTGTTATTCAGGTTACATTCCACGTACTGACATATGGGCTGACTTAAGCCAATGACCCACATCTGATGCACTTCAAGCAAACCACCGAGGTTACTTATCTGACCTGGATCACTGCGCATTTTGGCATTCGAAAGTGAATGAGTACTAACCTTTAAGAACAGAACTGCTCTTGGCCACCATGAACACCATAGGCACGACATCATTTGGCCATGTTCTCTAAAGAACCTACCAAAGACCAACATCAAGGGGCAAAACCCTGGTGTCCTGCTGGATGAGGAATTACCCCATGAGCCATGTGACTCTGCTATGTTGTTAGTACGATGACCTATCCAAGTACTCAGCGTGTCCATGGTACGTCATCGTTCAGCCCACATATTTTCATGGAAAGCTTGAAAATCCAGGGCTGCTCCTGTTCTAGTATTATTCCTGAGTATTCGAGATGTGGTGATGATTTCTAGCTTAGCTACTATGACAGCCCTAGGTTTTGCGTTTTTGGACTTATCAGGGAATCTGCACCTGGGGAAGTAATTATCAATAGTACAGCAGGTGCAGTTGGCCTCGGGATGTTAGGGCCCCATTGCACCCCACCTAAAAACACCTTTGACCACCCAACGAGTGGACAGGGCATCCATTTTCCTTGCTTGCGCTCGGGGACCATACCACAGTTGTTGTGCACTGATCTGTGTACATGCAAGGTTGTCACATTTCGGTATTTGATAGCGGAGCTATGCTCCCTAGACAGATATATGGTCAAGTCTTCTCAAGTAATGTTGTCGACTATATATGTTCGGATAAGTCTATGGTGGTCGACCATCCAAACAGGTGAATATCTGGCTGGGGGAATGCGGAAGAGATGAGCATTGTATGGTAGAAAGGCTCTTCAGCTTGAGTCTTTGCTGAAAGTGAGTCCTCGATCAGGCTTCTAGACCAGAGGTGGTGTAGCTCTGAGCGGAAGAGGCTAGGGGCAGAGCTATCAATTATGCAGCAGGTGCAGTGGTACCAGGGCCCAGGGCTGTGAGGGGTCCCCCTGAACTGCAATTATGCATCCTTTTTTAATACCCAACAGGAGGCACGGGGGCATATTCCAATACTGGATTGGGGCACCTTGCCCCCTCGCAACATCACTGGAAGAGACTTTCCTTTCTGGGCATAGAGACAGCAGGGCAGTGGACATGCTATGCCTCTCGGTACACCCATGGTCGGACTGGCGTACAGGGCAATCAGGCAGTGTCTGATGGGCTGGCCTCACAGATCAGTGTGTGGGTCGGTGTTTAGCAGTTTGGTTGCCCGTTTTATGGCCAGGTTTTTTCCTGTTGAGTTCCCTGATATTGCCATAATCATTGCCTGCAGCTAACACGAATGCATGCAGCCTCCCATATCGTGCAAAATACCCATACAGAGTGCCTTTACAACTCCAAAACTAACCTGATTTGTAAATGTGGCCCACTTTTCCATCTATCTGGTGTGCTAATAGGGGGCACTTTTATTTGGGTACCCGGGCCTATTTTTTGTCCCAGTCCGGCCCTAGGTATCCCCTCCACACAGGCCGCGTGAACAGACGCAGTCGGCGTCCTCTGTCAGTCACTGCGGTTAATGGCACTTTCACGTTCTTGGCTGCCAGCTACGTATACGCAGCGGCTACCAGGAGACAGAGCTTCCGCCGAACGTGCGCTGATGGCTTTCACTCGAATGCCGCGAGGCAGTATCCCTGCCGGGGAAGTGGAAATGAATTGCAAGCCACGCAGCAATGGCAGCCGTGATCCCTGTCATAGCGCCCCGGGGAGATGTCAGCCGACGGATTATGTCTCCTGTGTGGGTTTAATGTCTTCCCTCTACGAGGCACGGTTATTTGAGGCCAACCAAAATGGATTTTTTTTAGTCGGAATCAATTACACTCCAGCACTTTGTGAATAACGTGTAGCATACAACACGGATGTATAAGGGAGTCAGGTCGGATGCCCCCATCCCTCGCAGAACGCCGGACATTTTAATGACTGAATCCATAATGTGCGCCAGGGGAATATGAGAGTTTTCACTCAGTCTGTGCGTAATTATGCACCCGGTTGAGGAGCAACCTAAGAGGACTCTATGCATAAATGTGCAGTAGGAAATTGTAAGCCGTGGGCGAGTCTATGCGTGGTGAGCCCCAGCCGCTGAGGAGATGGCTAGGAGTCTATGCAGTTTCAGCTCTTTCATAGTCTTTGGTCAGGCCACTGACAGTGCACTGGCACACTGGTCCAAATTCTAAATGTGTTTACGTCTAATATTCAGGGATAGTGACTTACGTTTTCAATACTGTAGCACAGTAGGAGCGCACTAATATTCCTGCAAATAATCTCTATGACACCTAGTATGTAAGGTCCTATTTTGATTTAAAAGAACTTTATTAAAATTGATGTGCATGAATCATAAACAAACCATTTCTCCGCAAAATGTATGTAATAGACTCTCACACATCAACCCCATGAAAGGAAAACGATATTTAAAACAATATCTTTAAGTATGATTCAAGGTCATCAGGGCAAGACTCTGCAAAACAGAGCTGGCTCTATCAGGGGGCCCCTGAAAGGATGGGAACCTGGGCCAGAGCCCACCTTGCCCATACCTTAAAACGTCTCTGGTAAGATAGGCCCCGGCAGCCCCCCCCCCCCAGCCCGCGCGGTGCGGGGGGCCCCGAGCTCCAGGGGACCCCCTCAGCACAGTACCCTGGCCTGAGAGCTCCTGGATGAGTCCGGAGGGGCGCCCCTCCATGTACCTTGCGGTGGGGGAGGGGGACCTCAAGTTTCATTACACCACTGGTCCATGCCACTATACATGAAGAGAACTAGAAATGTCGGAGGTGCCCAGGAGTTAATGCCTGGTGAGTACTTCCACTGCCTAATTTACGGGTCTATGTGTGCCATGCCCTGCGAATTCAGGAGCTGTCCACTAGTCTGTGCAAGGCGAACAGTAAAATAGCTGTTGACCATTAGCCACTTCTAAAGTGCATCAAGAAGAGAGGAACTTAACTTCAGTCTACGCATTGTGTTTAAAAGTTCTAATTAGGATTTACTTTCTCAAGAAATTCTGAAACTCTTGATATGTTGTCCATTATTTCAAGAGATATAAGTGCAAATTCATAGCTCTGCAAGGCACATTAAATTAAAGAAAATTATATGATATATCTATTCCTGCAATCTGTGCTGTCAAGTTTCCAACTCTCTTTCATTCTGTGGAGTATTGAACCATTCTGGGGAAAACACAGATTACACATTTTCTACAAGGAGCAGCAGTGCTGCTATCTCAGCTTGAATGCTTGGGGGAGAGGAGATGGCCTAATGGCTAGGGCGGTCGACCTCAAATCTGGGGAACCGGAATCGAGACTCGTCAAGGACGCAGAACATCCTGTGATTCTGGACAAATCACTTAGGGGCATATTACCAAGACCCACGTTAAAATTATCGCCGTTTTAGCGGCAGGAAACTGCCGCTAAAACGGCGATAATGAGCTTGCTAATATGCGTTATGGAATTCCAATAGAAGCCCAGGTTAGATGTGCAGGACATCTAACCTGGGCTTCTATTGGAATTCCATAACGCATATTAGCAAGCCCATTATCGCCGTTTTAGCGGCAGTTTCCTGCCGCTAAAACGGCGATAATTTTAACGTGGGTCTTGCTAATATGCCCCTTAATCTCCCTGTGCCTAACAAAAATGAATGTGTCCTCATGTAACACAACTGGTGCTCGTGTAAAGCGCTCTGATACCTTCGGGTGAAGTTCGCGCTATATAAAACTCCGTAAAAAAAAAAAAAATGCTGGTTGTTTCAATGGCAATCCAAATTGAAGACCTGGAATTTACAGCAGTCCCAACATTTATCTAAGATCTTCTAGGATGGACTGATACATTTCATTTTAAAATTCTGCCAAAATCAAGCGTTTGTAGGGATAAAAGTTTACTTTTAAAAGTGTATTCCTTTTGCAAACATCTAAGTTGGAGCCACGTCTACTTTTGAGTTCACATGCACTACTCACCGGTTCCCCCTTTTGACCTTGGAGACCTCTGTCACCTTTTGCACCTTTCAATCCATTCTTTCCATCAAGCCCTGCAGTGCCCTGAAACATGAAAGAAATAATGTTGGTATTAATGTGACCCACATCTTGTTCCCTCTAGTATCTACGCTGTGAACGTCTCTGTATTAGCTCTGTTGCACAACAGAATGTGTCAAGTGTGTTTTTCACTGATTTTCTACTTACACAAGTGTTATGTTCTTGTTCAAAAGTACTGCTGAATGTTTTCAATGAAAGTGATCAAAAACATGATGTGGGGATCAACAAAGTTTTAATTTGCTCATGACATCACCCCTAACAAGCTGAGGTCATGATCATCCAAGGCTAACTAATCTGTGGTTGATTTGATGTTATTCCCCTTTTACTGTGGTATTATTGGTCATTTCTCTTCCTGGGTGCCTTTACATGCGGATCTGGGAAGGACATCAATCCAACTAGAAGAATCCTCATTTGATATTGTTGTTGCTTATTGGTGTTTGGTTGTGTGTGGGTAGCAGAGAACTTGGTCAATGGTAAGTTTCAAAGTAATAATGCGAGTGTGAAAGTAAAATTAGATTGATTTAGGGGGATCTTTGTGATGTTTTATGTATTTGGATCGGTGTGCCAAAGAACATTTCTCTGTTTCTCTGGATTGGTTCGGATGGGAGCAGTTGTCCATTGCACAGACAAAATACTGTGCTTTTTTATGCAGCATTACTCAGATAGATGTTTTATGGAATAAAGCTGTGTGTGTCAGGGTGTGTCATATTCTTGTTTTCTTTCAGAACAGGCAATTCCTTCTTCATGTTGACAGGGCACAAAAGAACAATCAGCTCAGGATTCCACAATATTATGGGGAAAGATTCATCATTCTACGCATGACAATGTCACAACCATGTACAAATTCCACCCTTTCATGTAAAGATATATCATCAGTGAATAAACACTTGCTACCATGATGATGTCATTAGCACCAGAAATGAAACACACCTGATATCACAGTTAGAGATTAACCAGTCTAGTGCCATATTGTCATGGGACCAGAGAGTTTCCAATTCCTGGCATGATAATATTATAGCCTGAGAAAATAACATGTCGCAGTTGGTGGGCCATCGTCCTAGCACTGGAGTAACAAATGCCTGAGGTCATAATGTCATCGCATAAACAACTACTACTGCCAGACATTACAATGTTGTATCACATAACAATAACCAATCCCTTTATATTTATTTACTGGGAAGTTTAATAAGGGGCTATCTGTTGAGATCAAATTAAAGTCAACCTTTGGGGAGCAGCAGGAGCCCAACTATCTTCAGGGCGTGGCCTTTATTCCATACTTCTCCCTCCAGGGCTGGACTGGCCATACCGGGCATCGGTTGTTTCCCCGGGAGGCTGGATGGGTGGGGGCTGGTTTTGCAGTGGTGAGGGCCGGTTTTGTTACTGGGGGCGGGTTTTGCAGCTGTGCTACAATATCAGCCCCAGAAAAAAAAGCAGCAAGCAAGCGTTTCCAGCCTCCCGGGGCCAGGCAGTGCTTCACCAGGGGCTGGTTAGAGAAAATTGCCAGTGATGCTTTGGGTCCCCAACCCGGCCCTGCCTCCCTCACTAACATCCGAGTGTGACCCACCTACAGCTATTCTGAATATTTCAGTATTTAAGAGTTTCTCAATCATACTGGTAGGGTTCTGCCCTAAAGGTTCTGTTCACAGAGTGCTCCACAGCCTTGGGCCTTGAACTACTTGGGATCTTCCTCCACACTTTCTTCTCTTACGGGTGAGGCATCGCTGACCAGAGATTCCTCGGTGAGATATAGCTGGTGGCTTGATTATTCATGTACCCTAGGCCCTTCTAATACGCCTTACAAACCATGCAAATAACCCTGCACTTGACGATCTCTTCTATGGGTATCCAGTGAAGTGATTTCAGTGCAGAGTTTACATTTTCTGGCTTTTGGCAGTGTAGGCACAGTCTTGCTCTGTGATTCTGAAGTTGTTGCATTTTTTTATTTAGTATTTTTGGAGACCCATATATATCATATATGTCCAGCCTTGCCGTTACCAAAGTGTTATGATCCCCGGTGTTAGGAAGTCAGATTACCATAAATTCCTGGTATGACTGAATAAGTCAGCAAGCTTGTATAGCACACATATTACAGACTAATTAGTGCAATTATGCAAAGGCTAACTCAACAAATTAGGAGGCTGTAAAGTAAGCTTGTGCCATTTACACAGCAGAAACTAAAATGTGACAACTGGCTACATCGTGTCATTAGCACACATAAGAACCCTTCTTAATCACGTTCGAGTCACCCGCGGGCCTTGCCCAACCACAGTATCCTGCCGGGTCTGTCTCCAGGTGATTTAAAAAAAGAACAGACAGTCAATACAGTTAGGAAACTACATTCAACTAAAGCACGGAATGGTGATTGTGCAAAATGAAAACACACAAAAACAGTTTAGCCTACAGACCTTTTTGCATAGTGGGGGTAAAGGCCCCATACTAAAGTGTTTCAAAGTTTCCACGTGCCAACTATCCAAAGGAGTCAGTGGAAAGAAAAGCCATGAAGTGGGCAGTGTTATTTGTCAGCAATACGAATGAATGTGTGCATTTCACTGTCATGGCCTAAATTTGCCTGTATGTGAATGAGCCTTAAGTTCGTATTGAGAAGTTTCCTAAAACTCCTCTCTGCTCAGCAGCAGACAAAGTCCTGTCATATTGACAGTGATGCCCTTCCATGTTAGCAATTCAGCTTCAGAGCTACACTAAATTGTTTTGTTACTGTTCTGCTGGTCACTATATTGTTTAACAACCTTTGAAGATAAATTGAGCAGAGGCTGCAGTCCAGAAATGCATTTTACGTTCCTGAAAGGCTGTGAATGATGGGCATCTCACCTTCCCCATCCCCCAGGATAGGGACTGTGATTGACACCTTAGAATATCAGCCCTTAGAACAAACGTACCTTTCATTCCCTCGGTACTAGTGGTTTCAGTCTGTGTGTGCCCCTTTATTAAATACCACCTTCCAAAATCATATTGTTTGTTGGCAGAGGCACAGGATCCACCCTACTGCTACCCTCTAGAAATGGGGGCTCCAGCGTAGGTCAGAGGCACAGCCCGGGGGCAGTGTTTTTTTTGTTGTTTTTAAAAAATATTTTTATTGAATTTTCATCCATATACCATCACAATATGTAGCGATCGTGATTACAATTCGTATACAATCAGTCTGTCCCATTACTAAAAAAAAGAACACACCTTTACATTTCTTGTTGTTGAGGATCAGATTCGATCGTACATCCAGTACTGTACAACTCCAGCTACATTGGGATATGGAAGAGCAATATCTGAAAACATATCTAAATAATTTAACTGTAAACAACCCCCCCCCCCGGGTCACCTAGGTATACACCCCCCGTTGCCTATATACCTCGAAGTTGTTTTTAGTACCAGTTGCTGTATCTCACCCGTGGGCCCACTAGCCTGAGATAATCAATACTCATTCTCTGTCCTCCGAGCCCTGGCGAACTAACTGCGCCCTCCCAGTGGCCTGTGAAGGGGAACCCTCCACCTCTAGCGGGACCTCTGAAATCATACCCTGCCATGCTCTCACATCGTCTTCTAATTTTTCGTCCCTCCGGACTCGTCTCATGCGGATTAATTCTGCTGTAGCCCAATCCTCTAGGTCCTTGGTCCAGTTTTTCATTATGGGTGGCTGCGCGCTCATCCAGCTAATTGCCACCCGTCTCTTTGCCAACACTAGCCCCAGCTGCAGAAATCGTCTCGTAAGCTTTTTGCCCTTGGGCCTTGGGATAAGTCCCAGGAGTACCTGCTTGCTGGAGTGCTGAATCGACCACCCGTTACTTGCTTCAAGTGGTCCAAAACTGCCTCCCAGAAGGGGGTCACTTTTGGGCAGTCCCAGGTCATGTGTAGGAACATAGTGTCGTTATAACCGCACTTGGGGCATTGAGAGGACCTGTCCGGGTAGATTCTATGTAGTGTATGTGGAGTCAGATATGTTTGATGTACTATATTAAATTGAGTAAGCTTAAATCTCACATTTGAGCTAATTTGTTTGACCTCTGCGTGTACCCTCCCCCACTCTGCCTCTGTCAAGGGCTCTTCGAGTAATCCATCCCATCTGCCCTGTACTGGCAGCGGGTCTACAGCGAGGTCCTCTCTCAACGCCTTGTATATATGGGACACCAATCTGCGGCCCCCAGCCATCGTGACGAGGGTCCGGAGTGTGGCGGTTATGGGTGGCTCTTCAGGGAATGATGGCCATATCTCCCGCGCAATCGCAGAGATCTTGGCGTACTGGAGATATTGTCCCCGTCCTAGATCAAACGTCGATTCAGCTTCCTCTCTTGAGAGGAAACGTTGACCCAGATATAAGTCTCCCATGGTGGCACATCCCCCCGCTGTCCACCGAGTGATGGACATATGCTGGCTTATTTTCTTGAACGGTGTCACCGCCCATAGCGGGGCCTCCAAGGCGTACGGTGCTCTTTTCACTATTGTTTTTACTGCGTATTCCCATATAGTAGCCACCTGCCTAATGATGTTGGGGAGGTGCGCTGGGACCCCCGATCCCATCATGAGGAGCTCTGGGAGAGGAGTCTCCCCATAGGTACCCTCCAACAGCCGCTTCTCCCAATTGTCATTTTCCTCCAACCAGTGTGTCGCGTGTTGTAGTTGTGTCGCTATGTAGTAGTGTGTGAATCTGGGTACCTCTAGCCCCCGCTGATCCCATGTTCTCTGCAAGGTATTTAGCTTCACTCTTTTCCGTTTGGATCCCCACAAGAGTTCCACCAACAGTCGATCCAGTCGTTTAAAGTACACCCATGGGATATGATAAAGAGAGCTCTGCAGGACATAGAGGCATCATGGAAGAACCACCATTTTAATCAGGGCAATCCGCCCCATCAGAGATAGTGGAATGACTCGCCAGAACCTAATGGAGTTTTGAACCCCCTCTATGCATCTCCCCACGTTGTGTTGATGGTATGCGTCTTGTGTGTGTGCCAGCCGGACCCCGAGATATCGGACCGTGCCAGTGACCCAGCTCATTCCCACTACCAGCAGAGCGTCTATTCCCGCACCCCGTAGGTTTCCCATGGGGAAAAGTTTAGACTTCCCCTGGTTAAGACAGAGTCCAGAAATCATACCGAAACTGGTAAGTTACTGAAGAAGCTCAGGGACCGCTGTTTCAGGGTGTCTGAGATATACCATTGTATCGTCGGCGTACATAGATACGACATGTACCGAAGTTCCCAGTCGAACTCCCCGGCCCTCCATTCGTCGTCTAAGGACAATCGCCAGCTGCTCCATCACTAGGGCGAAAAGGAGCGCGTACCTCGCTGGAGCACTAACCTATCCGACACCTGGCTCCGGAGGCGGATACGAGCCGTAGGGTTACAATAGAGCAGCCTCAACCATCTCATATAGTCGTCTACCAGTCTCAACCGGGCAAGAACCCGCCACATATACTCCCACTCAACAGTATCAAAAGCCTGACGGATATCCAGGAGACACAACGCCCAGTCAGACTCCTCAAGATCCGGCGCATGCCATAGGTGTGCAAGTCTATGCAAGTTGTGAGTGGTATTTCGAGTCGGGATAAACCCAGATTGGTCGGGTTGGACCAACTGGGTCATATATGGCAAGAGTTTGGCTGCCAGCACACCACTTAACACTTTCACGTCTATATTTAAGAGGGATATGAGCCGGTAGGAGCCCGGGGAGTGGGGATCCCTGTCTGGCTTAAGAATCATGGAGACCAACGCCTCCATCACAGTTTTGGGAAGTGTCCCCTTCTCCAGGGCCTCTGTGTATACCGCAAGAAGGTGATCAACCAGCTCAGTGGCAAAGGTCTTGTTAAACTCAGCCGGGAGACCGTCACTCCCGGGGCTTTTTAAAATTTTCAACTGTTGAATATGCGTCAGTAGTTCTTCCCTAGTAGGAGGTGCCCCCAGGGCCTCTGCCTCGTCCTCACTAAGTGTAGGAAACTCTATATCTTTAAAAAAGTCTTGAAATGCGAGGGGTCCGTCGCGGAGCACCGTCGAACACGTGTGTTCTAAGTGTGTTGCGAATGCACGAACAATCGCCTCTTGTGTGTGTAGCAACACTCCGCTACTGTTCCGGAGCTGTAGCACCGGAGCGTGTTCTGTCTCTGTCTTAATTAGTCGAGCTAGCAGTGCACCGGACCTGTCCCCTTCCACGTGTAGTCTCTGTCTATAGGTGGTGTATTTGTACTTCTCTAGGCGGGACCAGGCTTCGAGTAGCTCTCCCCTAACCCGCCCCCACTCCGTTCTATTCTCCGGGGCCCGATGCAGTGTGGTCTTCAGGGTCTTCAAGCGCTTCTCTAGGGAATCTATATCCGCTATGAGCTGCCGATGTACTCCGTAGGCCGTCTTCATACAGACCTCCCTGATGACAACCTACATGGCCTCCCATTCCATGGATCTCGTGTCAGTGGACCCCCAATTCTCCTCAAAATAATATCGGAGAGCCTCCCTTACTGCCTGCACAAAGGGGGGATCCAAAAGGGCCTCAGCTCGAAGGCGCCATAATGGAATGGGCGGCATGCCCGGCCCGGAGATCAGGGTTAACAGTAATGGCGTGTGATCAGACAGATATCGTGGCAAGTAGGCGACGGCCTCTGTCGTGGCCACCAGGCCGGCCGTGAGACAACAGTTATCTATCCTAGAGAAGGTGTTGGCTGCCGGAGTGAAACAGGAGAACTCCCTTTTATTTTAGGGCCGCTTAGAAGAAGACTGGATTTGGGGTCTAAAGGGCAATCAGTTTAATGATTCAATTATTTTTTGGGGTCGTTACATCGACGACTGCCTTCTAATATGGACAGGACCACAAGAAAAACTTGATGCCTTCTGCTCCTATTTAAACATGAACACATATGATATGCGCTTTACATACCACAAGAGTAACCTAAGTATCACCTTTCTAGATATTTAAATCTTTATCAGCCAGAATACCTTACAGACCCGCCTATTTCTTAAAGACACTGCATGTAATTCCATCCTTCATGCTCAGAGCGCTCATCCCCTGCATCAAATCTGTGCAATTCCTTTTGGTGAGTTTACCAGAGCCAGAAGAAATTGTAGTAGTGACCATGAATTTGAAAGTTGCCTCTCAGCCATGAAAAGTAGATTTGTACATCGAGGTTACACACATCAGAACCTCACTAAAGCGGAAACTAGAATTAGACACATATGTCGGGAAGAAACAATTCGCGATAAAATCCACATAATCGATACAAGCACAGTAAGACTGATTACAGACTTCAATGACTTTAGCGGGGCATTGTCGAGGAGTTTAAACAAACATTGGAAACTGCTCACCAATGATACAGCGCTAGCACAACACATCAGCAAACATCCGCAGATCACTTACAGAAGGGGCAAAACGCTCAGAACTAGACTGAGTCCAAGCTATCCAAGAACAGAAACCAAGGAGTCGTGGTTGACTTTACGCACCCGGGGCTTTTACAAATGTGGTTCATGTGGAATTTGTAGGTGGGCTTCTGACCAAAAGAAAACCTTCATTGGTCCAGATAGAACCTATGACATCAGATTCAACATAAACTGCAATACGAAGTTTGTAGTTTATGTACTGGAATGCACTTGTGGTGGGAAATATGTGGGCAGCACAATAAGGACCCTTAGGGAAAGAATAAGTGAACATGTCAGAGCCCTTAAACAACAAGACCCCAGATATCCTATGGCATCACACATGTGGGAGTGTCCATCCCAAGGCACATACAAAAGCTTCCTTTTCTATGGAATTGACATCACTGTTCCCAGCCCAAGGGGAGGGAACAGAGAGTTACGGCTAAGACGTTCTGAGGCCCTTTGGATCATGTGTTTGAAATCCTATGAACATGGTTTCAACAGCGACCGGGAGATGCATTATTTTCTGGGAGACTAGGATCTTGTGAATGAGCTGTCACTAAAAGGTGTCTAATTACTGTATGACCTAATGTATTTTACTGAAATGCCTTTTTTAATAATAATCCCAAATAGAATTATGTGTCACAATACGAACACTTTAGCCACTCACGCTGCTTTGTGATCTCAAACTTTACATTAACATGAGAAAGATTACAATAATCGTTGTGTATTGGATTCACCTTGTTCTCTGTATCCATGCCGTTTAAATTTTAAGTATGATTATTTACCATAATATGAACACTACAGTCACTACTTCTGTCATGTGAAACTCTAATCGTGGCACCATTATGTCCAAAGAAAATGTGTCCGTATTCTCTGTTAATTTTAGTAGAGTCTTTCACTTCACTTTGGTATTATTGCTCAACATATAATACGTCGAATCATTGAAATACTATGAATTCACTTGTTGCCAAAATTATGTAACTGTACACTTATATGTGTCATTTGATACTAACTATGTTTTAGCCCCATCGAAGATGAAGAAATAATATTTGATCGTACCATTTGCAATAGACTGGTAGTGCAACAACACACTGCATGCCTAACCAGTCACCACGCACGCAATTTCACGAGCGCTTTAGAACTGAATCTGTCGCTCTAGTTGTTTTTTCACTGCGTGCAGCTATATAATCACTTCCGGGTACTTGACACTGACTTCTCGTTTGAATACGGAGACGAGCAGTAACCTAGCGTACTCGCTGGAGGTAAGCGATCAGGACACAGAATATAGTGTGGGATACTTTGGGTCTCTACTTTTAAAGCTTTTGGGAAGATTTTTAATATATGCTGGTGACACGATCTTTTGCTAATCTTAATTACAGTTGTATATGGCGGATGGCGCCACGTAACTGTCTGTCTATCTAAAGGAGACGCACAAGCGTGTTATTTGGATGAATATAATTGGGGCATACAAAGCCAAAAACGACGACAGAATCGGAATATTATTACCTGTACTAAGAGGTAAGCTGTGGGTGTGGTTTATGTATATAGAGATACTAAGTCATAAGTCTGTTAAGGAGTATTGCGAGAGTCTAGTAGATATACATACTCATGGGAGTTATTATTATACAGATTGACTCAACGACTGAAAGAAGAGAACCTACATATCAATGTGAATATTAGGACCCGCTGGGTCGGAATTATCACCAGTTGGAAGGTGAGCGATACTTAGAGATTTTTCAAAAAATGAAAGACTATATTTACTTATCTTGTTTTGCCCCTGTGATGGGCATTGACTTACTCGGGTGCCTGCTTTTTATATATTCCAGGTCCAAAGAGTGACAAAGTATCTTTTGAGGTAGGCGGACTATACGATATCTTTACTAGTTAAGGTGCGGAGATCACTGCTCTTTCACTAACTTAATCACTAGCACTCGGCATAATAAGGTCAATATAGACACCTCACGACACCCACGTCTACCCAATTCGGACTCACACCTTTGTGGTTTACTGTCATATGATGCACTATCATCGACGTATATTTGTCCAAATTTGGCACTTAGGTTTTGTTTGAATGTAGGCAGATGTATATGGTGTTCATCAGCGCACTGCAGTTTCACCACAAAACAACACGGTAACTGTGTTGCTTGGATCAGACATTATTTTTCACCTACATGGTTTTTACTATACAAATTGATTTAAACTGATGTCCCCGTGATAGTTTCTTTTTCACCATTGGTATAATCTAACGGTGTGGTGTTTCCCTTCATTTTTAATGATATACAAGTTTTATTATTATACTCACCATGTCCCATCCTTGTATTACTTAATGATATGTAAGATTTTATGTAACACATCGTGATACAAGCCATTTTATGTTCAATTCCAGCCCTGAAGAAGTCTAGGGTTAACACCCAAAGACGAAACACGTGTTGGCTGGCTTGTGAAGCAACACAACATTAAACCTACACTTGAAGAAAGAACACTTTGTCTTCATTTCCTACTTTTTGTGTTATAACTATTTTATGCGTGTGCACAGGGTTTGATGTTATTTACTTAGACAGACTTGTGTCTGTAATTGAGGGCTTAGGGATTTTCCCTCACCTGTTGCACCTCACTGATATATCTTCGGTGCTACTTTCACAACACTGGGCAAGCGCCACACCATACCCTGTGATAACTAATACCCCCCTTTCGCTTTCTCCCTTTTATCAGGGTTGCGTAGTCTCCATATATCTTGGAGCTGCAGGCCCAGCAGAATACCCCGAAGGGATTCCACCATTCGGGGTTTGGTTTTGTCTCTGGGAGGCTCCCTATCTAAGGACCCATCTAATACACAGTTAAAGTCGCTCATAAGAAGTATCTCAGCTCCCATGAACGGTGTTGCGGCCTTCAGCACTTCCTGGTAGAAATCGGGGCAGTCTATGTTGGGTGCATACACATTTATGATACATAGTTCTTTACCTTCCCACCTCCCGAACAGAATAACATAGCGCCCTTCAGGGTCCAGTACATGATGGAGATGCTGGAACGGCACTCCCGGTGCCACCCACACCAGCGCCCCGTGCAAAGCCAGAGTAGGATGTGGCATATATTTGCCCCCTCCACCGCTTGCGTAAGCTTTTAATGGTATCTCCCCATATGTGCGTCTCCTGGAGGCCTGCAACCGCAACCCCGTATCGCTTTAGAAAAGCGTGTACTCTTCGACGTTTGACCATGTTTGCCAGCCCTCGGACATTCCAGCTAAGGAACTTCAGTGTTTGCACCGTCATGGCAAAGTAATGGTATGGTTAGGGCGCCCAGCTCTTTCCGTCTCGGGCTCCCTCCCCGTCTCAACCAGCACTGGTATGGTATGGTGTAATTCCGTGCGACCCTGTGGACTCGGGGGCAGTGTAACATGAACCTGGGGTCACTGGAAGCAGGCACCAGGGCACCATATAATGGCAGCTGCAGTGACATGGTGTGTACAGCTTCTGTTTATATGTGTGTGCACTGTACACACACACTGGGAGCTGGGACAAGTGTAGGAACTTCCTAACACTACACCGTGCCAAAGAAGATACTCCTACATGCAACACTTCTACCTATTTGCACCACTGCTTACCTGAGTCACTAGAGCGCCTGGTGGTTCCTGTATGTTCATCAATTATCATACATGCTGAACGTGTTACTTCTTTCTCATTTGCTTGTTTTAGAAAAGTCAAAGTTGTCTTCATGTTTTGCATTTTTTAAATTTTGACTTGCAATGTTTTTCAACATCTTCAAGGCATCCCATGTCTCTGATCCATATAACGGATCCTCCCGGCTCCTGTATTTGCCAGATACTTCTGGGTGGTGTTTACTAATTACTATGGGGGGGGAGGGGTAGTATTTTTTCCTCTTTGCATTTCATTGTGTGCTGAGGCTGAGTGTTATCATTTTTCTTGCAAGCAGTAAGCTCAGTATTGAGCCTTCTTTTGTGCCTACAGCATGACCAGATCAGAAAGCAGTGCATTCTTAGAAGTGGATGGCAATTCCTCCATTGCAGGGACCCAGACTCATCAAGCCTTTGTGTTATCCTTGTGTCGCGCAAGGCAATGCATGACAACGCAAAGGATTAAGTAATATTTACAAACCAACACAAGGGACAATTTGCACCACCTTGCGTGAATTTGTAAAGAAATATAACGCAATGCAGCAGCTTGCGCTGTGTTACGTTTCAAGATAGGAGGCGTTCCATGGGTGAAGCATGGGTGTTCCATGGCTGGAGCATGGGCGTTCCCATGCATTCACCTATGGATTTTGGTGCATTTCCAGACTGACTAAAGCTAGTAAACCTGGGAATGCATCAAAATGCTATACCTTCCCCAGGGAGAACAAGCATTGGAAATGCAACAGGTCTCGCATTTCCTTGAGTTAGAGCTATTGGCGTTGTAAATGACAACGTCTTTTACCTATGTGTTTTGGAGTGTATGTATGTGGTGTATAGTGGAATTATGTGGTTTGATTGGAATTATGTGGCATGGTGTGCAGTGGAAATATGTGAATAGTAATTATGTGGTATTTAGTTACTTGAATTTTGTGGAGTGGGATTGTGTGTTATGGAGTGTAATTATGTGGAAGCGCACTTTCTGTTGTGGAGTGATATGTAGTGGAGTTTAGTTATGTGGTGTGCTGTTAATGTTTGTGCCATGATGTGGAATTTTGTGGTGTGCTGTGTAATTGTGTTGTTGAGTTGAATTATGTTGTTTGGTGTTGAAGTATGTGGTGTAGATTGGAAATGTGTGGAGTTGAATTGTGTGGCATGGAACTGTGTGGATAGCATTGCCTTTCTGGTGACTAAAAGAAAAACAGATGGGTAGGAGCTAAGCTGTAGATGGTGTATTTGGGTGTTAAAAAAGAGATGGTGTGGGAGCTTGGGGCACTACGTAAGCACATACACAAATACACGCTAACAAGATAAACAAGCGGTCGTAAACACGCACTTTTCTACTTATAGTCGGTGCTTACGAGAACCAAGGCTGGCAGTAACTGTGCCTCGTTTACTGTCAGATTTGCTTGTCGTAAGCAAGGACTACAAGTACAAAGTGCTTATTTACGCACCGCTTTCAGGTTTTCAAAACACATCAATAAAAGGTATTGTCATTTACAATGCCAATAGCTCAAACTCTCGCAAATGCGAGACCTATTGCATTGCAAATGCTTGTTACACTTATTCCTACTGCCCTCTCTTTCCTTCTCACGAACTGACGCTGACATTTCTGTTTGACTATTGGGTCACGTGCATCTGGAGCCAAACCTGCAGCATGTCCTGGAGAATCCTGGACTGTCCATTGGCTGTGCAGACTGTCCATTCCCTGTGTAGAATGGTCATTCCCAGTGCAGCCTGTCCATTCCCTGTGCAGACTGTCCATTATGTCCTAGAGAAGCATGGACTGTCCATTCCCTGTGCAGACTGTCCATTCCCAGTGCAGACTGTCCATTCCCAGTGCAGCCTGTCCATTCCCTGTGCCTACTGTCCATTATGTCCTAGAGAAGCATGGACTGTCCATTCCCTGTGCAGACTGTCCATTCCCTGTGCAGACTGTCCATTCCCTGTGCAGACTGTCCATTGCATGTACAGTACCACCCTAGACCGTGCCACGCCAGGGGTGAACGGTGATGCCCACCAAGGGTACTGCCTAGTAACACCTGACTGCCCCAGGGCCTGCAGAGAAGCGTGCCTATGTCCGGTGTCCAGCCCTGCGTGCGGCCGGCCCTCTGCCCTGCACCGCGGCGGTGCGGGCCCGTGTCTACTCCCGAGGGACACTGGCCCTGGGCTAGCCGGCGGGTGGTGGTCAACCCACAGTGCTTAGCTCGCTGAGCCACCCTAAGACATGAATACTGCATCAGTGTGGGTCAGAGTTACCCAGTGAGAACCAGGGTGTGCAGAGCTCTTGACACCCCCAGCCCTGCAGCTCCCACACATCACACCACCTCTATCGAGGTGCTAGAGGGGGAGGAATGCACGCATTCCCGCTGCTTGTGCAGGGCAGTGGTCTCTCTTCTGTTCCTCAGCCATGAAATGCTATCTGTGAGTTCTGGGGCAGGCAGTGGTTACTGGGCAGTGTCCGTGGTGGGCACGGTCATTCACCGCTGGTGCCCCGGGGGGCACAGGGTTCTACTGGCGTGAGTGACGTGCTCTCACTGACTCTCCGAGAGTAGCACGCAGCGCTTGCTCTAGGGGGTGTAAGGGTTTTAGACTCAGAACAGCAGGATGGCGCGTGTGTTTACACACGACAACTCAACGCCCAATCAAAGCTGCGACTTTCTAAAACGATTTTATATTTCAAACCAAGCTTGGAAAGATGTGTCGTTAAAATAAGGAAGCGCGCAGAAAGTCAAAGGGTTCTAGACACTTTTGGAACCCTAGACGCAATTACAGCGCTTGCATAGTAAGGCACTATAATACACACACACTCGTGGACAGTGTAATTCTATCTGGGAATGTTGCGTGTCCTCGTCGGTATTTCAGAGCTCCCGTCTCACACGTCTTTGCCACACCGTGGGGTCTGTCGTCACAGTTCAGTCAGTGGGGCAGAGGTGCTAGCAGAGATCCTTTGGCTGGGGAGCCAGGCCTCGCTGACGTGCCATGGGGGTGGGGCTATTGACATCTGTACACTGCACTCCGGACTGGCCAGAGGACCGAACAGAGGGGTCCAGACCTGTTGGAACCGGAAGCTTCATCTCCCGCCAGGGAAGTTCCAAGCACCGGTTCAGGTGTGTGCACGGGGGTAAAGGAGGTGTCGCCCCCTGGTGGAAGGTCTCCGGTCCTCCACTGTGTGTATGTGTGCTGCCGCCACCAGCTTACATACGAAGCATGGGGCTGCTCCTTATTTCAGCAGAGGGGCCTCTGATAATCCATGACCGTAAAGTGCAGGTGATGGCGACCGACATTTCGTGAGGGGGTGGAGACCGAGGGCAGGGTCGGAGTAAGCAGAGGCCTACTTAAGGGGACGTCACCTTACACACAAAGGGGTCTTTCGTGTAACTAAACCTGGCCAAAGTTGCAAAGTGCCTACAAACAGCCTTCCCACGACCACACTTGCTCCCTCTGGTTTTATTGACCGGCACATGTTGAAAGCAGGAGTCCGCCCGGCCGCATTCTAAGCACATGCAGGGCTCCGGTTGCATACAGTTGTCTCCAGAAGAGAGGTGAACCCACCGAGCTATCTCCGCTGCACGGTAGTAGAGGGACGGACGTGCCAGAAGGGTAGCCGCGGTAGCAGCAGTGGTGAGACAGGCCCGTGGCAGGCTTCCCGCCTCTCCCTGAACTGGAAAGTCTAGTTTGGATAAAAGCAGGAGCTGCCAAGCAACAGGTGGAGCCACGCCTGGGGTGCGAGAGCGGGCCCTGGCAGCTCAGGCTGAGGGTGCGGGGTGGGGGCGAGAGGGAAGGGGGCAGCTCAGGTGGGGAGGGAGAAGCATGCTTTTATAGCGCCATGATGCCGTATCAGAGGCACAGTGATAGCTAGGGAGGGGCGCTCAGGATAGGAACACACATAGCCGGTGGGGGCGGCTTATGGTAGGGAGCGAGAGGCACACTGATACCTGGGGGGGCGTTGATTTGTTTGTGTGCCAGCATGTTTTCAAACACCGGCTCCTCGTGACCTTGAGTATAAGGCACTTTATAAATCACGTTAATTCATCCTTGGGGAATGTGGAAAGAACACACTGGGAGCTCAAGGGGGAGGGGAGGGGTTAAGGGGTCTCTGCTAGCTCGTGGAGGCTGAGTGATGATGCAGATAATGAATCGGTGCATTGTGGGAGTTATAGTCTTTATATTCAGTTAAACAAATTGAAGAAACTCGTGTGAAAAGATAATGAAGAGAGTAAAAACCGTGGCCTGGCGACGTGAAATGAACCTGAAACCAGTCACTTGGGGCCGTCCCTGTGATGTGCAGTCAGTCACACAGTGTGTTAGCAGACAGGGATTGTATGTTGTATATCTCTTGTAATAGAACCACGACGAACAGTGTGATCTTGTGCAAGTCCCTTCACTCCTTCTGGTCCTTGGTGCCTGATCTGTACATCCAGAGACCTTGGCGGGGGTTGTGGTGGCAGTGAGGGGAGAAGGGAGGGTTGAGCCACATCAGAGTCTAATATATCAGTGGCGGGAGGATAGCTCGACGCTCTGTGGATTCTGGACGCTAGCCCAGGCCCTTCTGGATTGCGCATTAGAAGCCCCCCCTCCCCTCCTCACCCTGTCTGCTATGAAATATCCCAAAATGCTGCATTTCCACACAGAAGATGTTATTTCTATTCTCTGGCCAGAGGAGACTTAAACGAGTGGAATTATTGAAGTTGGGGTGCCGCCCGGGGGACAGGCCCTTGAACGGGACAGGTGCCCGTCAAGATTCCAGCACACGATGCAAGGTCCCCCCTCCACTCGGGTATCCTCCAGGGAGCGACAGCGCATCATGCCTATATGAAGACAGGTTCTCCGAGACAAAGAAAGGGCTGCTCCACTTAGAACACACAGGGTAAACAAACAAATGCCCGGCGCATTCAGAAAACAGTTGGTAGGCAACAAGAAGAAACCAGCGGGTGCATGTCAGACAAGGCCGCTTCCCAAAGAGGGATCTATAAAATGCGCCTGACATGAATGAAGCCCCTGCCTAGCTGCCGTGCTGGGGCACAAGGTGACATCTGTCAGTCTCCTTTGGGCTTGGAAAAGGGAACTTAGTCCCCTCTCTAACATACACCTGCGTGCATCTCTGACTTGTGCAGCACTTGTAAAGCTGGCTCTTTCCATTCGCATAATCATGTGAAACAGAACACTGCTGTAGAAGTTCATAGATACTTCCATGTCTGGCTGCATCTATTCTCAATTTTCTGCAACATCGCTGCTTAATCCACAGTTACAAGTTAAAGGCATCATGACTGGAGTCCTTGACTGATGCTCACGCACCACTCCCGACCAGGGCCAGACTGGAAACTAAAATCAGCCCGGGGACAAATGTACAAACTATGCCCTTGCTAGAGGAGGCTACGAGTAGAATGGGGCAATGCAGCGCTTAATGTATAAAAAAATAAGAGCCGGGACCCAAAATTATGCCCAGAAGTCCGCTGCCGGTGCTGCTGACCGTCAGCGTGTCAAACACCACGGCTGTGTAGTCTTGATTCCATCTCATGCCCCTTCCGTCCACACCAGCCACTCCCCGACCCTTTATCTCACTTTCGAAGGTCCCCCTTGTCTCCCTTTGTCACAATTGTTTGTCTTTCTCTTCCTCCTTCCGAAACCCCACCCAGTGCGTTTTTCTCTTTCTCTTACTTTGGCAAAGTCTGTTGAGGAACAATAAGTGCCAGCACACATAAACGAGTGCTGCTGGGCCCCACCTGCAACCACCGGTTGGAATTAAGTACTGGGACCATGGCGGCTTTTATGGTTAGGTCATGGCAGCCTCTTCACCTCTAAAAAATATATAAGACTGGAAGAATGGCTCTGCACTCAACACCTTCTGCATATGCCAAACTACAACACGCCCTTTCAACCACACACTACAAAATTCTCTCCCGATATCAGAGCGCTTTATGAAGTTATCAATTTGTACAAATATGTAACTTGGCCGCTTCCTCTTCCCCTTCAGCTGGCATCTTGCATAATGTACCCCATCAGACCTTCACACCCTACTTTCACCAATGGCCCTTCCTGCCCATCCTTAGATACCAGGGTCACTCTCACAGTGGTACTACAACAGGTCTGTTCGCCTTCTCGTGGCTGCCGCTTCTTCCATTTTGTTTCTTCCCTCTTGCTGTTTTATATAGCGTTTACTCGACGACTCGAAGGTATTGGAGCGCTTTACATGAGAGCCAGGTATATTACACAAGGAGCATTCTTTTTTCCCCGCTTTTTAGGCACGAGGAGATTAAGTGATTCACCCAGACCCCCAGGGTGTTGAGCCGATGCTGAGACTCGAACCCGGATCCCCAGTTCCAAAGTGGAATGTATCATGGAGAGAATGCTGAGCCCCGCTGCTGTTTTTTGGCGCTATATTTGGCGAAAGGAGTAACACAAACAAACACTAACGGAGGCAAAGAGTTTTTTGATGTGTGCCGTATTTTTGAGGGGTTCGTGTTCCTTACCCCGTTTGGTTTCATTTGTATAAGACATGCACATCGCACCAAACCTTAGGAACGTTAACGCTGCCTTTCTGTCTTCCACGGTTGTTAAAATATCCAGTAATCTGACAGGGGACTGATAGATTTGTAAACCGTTTAAATTAAACGATACGGACAAAAGTGTAAGACACATCTATATTTTAGAGTTAATGGACCCTAAACGTATTTGGGCAGCGTGTACCTTTTAAACCCAGGCTTTCTGAGTTCATTTCCTTTCCTCCTCTTGCCAGTAGTTAAAGGACTCAAGTTTTGCAAATAAAGAGTGCGTACCGTCACAACGCCTGTTCTAATTCTGATGGAGGAGGAGATCTGTGGCAACCAGAAGAGAAATGCTTCTTTACTGTTGCATAGGAAAAAAATAAACAGTGGTGCGCGCGTACCACAGAGGAGCGGGGGGAGGGAGCGCGGCAGCTGCAGCGAGACGAACGCGCTGCTGCGTGTGCTGGCCACCAACGGGAATGGGCGGAGCAAAGGCGGGACATGCGCCCGCCTTTGCCCAATTGCGTGCCGTTTTTGTAAAAAAAACGCACGCTCCAGCCAATGTGGGCTTCCTAAAGCAAAACCACACGCACGAGCGTGTGGGCAGCTTTCAGAAGCCCTTTCTAGAGGTCTCGCGCTGCGCGAGCAGTGTTGCGCACTGCAACGCTAGGCGCGAGACCTAATAAAAATGAGAAATCTCTCTATTTCTCCTTGTTACTTCCTCTTTCTACGCGTGATGCCTTCCACATCACACAGAGAAAGAGGAAAATGCCTCTAAGGATTGTTTTCGTGCACAAAAACAATCCTGCCCGTAATACAAGTACCCTTGCACTGTGGTGCAAGGGTGCCTGTGTTGGCACAAGGCAGCACACAGTGCGCCGGCGCAAGGAGAGAGCAGAAATGCTCCATATCTTTGTAAATATGGAGCATTTCTGCTTTCTCCCATTCACACAACGCAGCAACTTTGCTTGCTGCCCTGCATTGCATGTACGTTTAGTAAATATACCCCTGGATCTTTTGAAGTGAACTGTGGAGCACAAGCAGGTTTTGTGGACTGATGTGTCTGCAAACCATAGCTGGTCACATAGCACTGCTTTTCTCCCTGGAAGCATCGAAGGATGCTCTAGAGTGCGATTAGCCAGATGCCTGATGACAGCAGAAGCCATGCTGATTCCACTGAACCACTGTTAGACTTAGTTTATTGAATTCCACCAGCAGCATTTATGCCAACTATTGTAGAGGTAAAATAAGAATAAGAGACCCTGGTGCATTTTGTGGAATTGCTGGTTTGGCAAGTGGTTGAGCGAGAGATGCATGTTATGTTTCAGGAATAGAGTTTACCTCTATGTAGTGGCAATGTTGCATCAGTGGAAAGGAAAGTGGGTCCTAACAAAAATCATTCAAGGCGGGGGGGGGTGCATAGCTTAAACACAGCATGGGTCAGTGAGCTTCCCATTTCTCGCACATCACATTAGAAAGACTTTGAACGTGGTACTTATGGGTTTTTCTAATGTTTTGAATGGGGCTCGTGAGGTGGAAACCCATGAGAATCACTGCACCAATTTCATTACCAATGAACAGGCATGTGGGAACAGTGCACAATTATGCAAGGTAAGTGCAGCCCTTAGTAACTCTAGGCCTTTCTGTCTGTATTGAAATATAAACAATGGCCGAGAAAACGCTTGAGGAGCACGGTAAAAGAAAATAAGTGAAATGATTACTCATGACCTGCATTTTATTCAAAATACGATGCAATCAAAAAGCAAAGAACACTTTTAAGCAGCAAACATAAACACAAGTAAAAGTTTCAACATCTTAACGAGGAAATACATGTTTTTACACACCTGCGGAGCTGCCAGGTGTGCCATCTCATGTGCGACACTTAAGGCAACTCTGGCTTTTAGCCTCAGACTTGTTGGTTTGATCTTACCTCAACAAGCATAGGCTAAACGAGCACAGCCTTAAAATGCTGTTTGTCAGAATCACAGGTCTGGCTAAGGTTTCATACATGACATGGTGGCTCGTGCAGTACTGCAGATAGGCACCTCATGTTTCAGTTTTTGAATAGTCCCATTTTCAATCACTGAATGGTTCCACTTCCTTTGTAATATAGAGAATATGTTCATAATCAGGGTGGTTAGGTTTTTATAAACTTGAGCAAGTTTATTTGTTGTGCTTAACTTAATTAAGTTCTAATGTTGTGGAATTTAATAATCTAAAGAGCATTTATGTGTTGTATTTGTTATTCTATTTTCTTTTGCATTGCTTATTTAATTGAGCCTGACCCTCGTTTCTGAAGGGATGCTAAGCAGACAATATTCCTTCAGTCAATCTGAGCAGTAATGCCACTCCATATAACGAGTGGCATGTGGCATGCCGAAATGTGCATTGTTTCCTGTCACTGCACATCAGAAGTACAAGTAATGCAAAGGAAAGTTCATGGGCAATCACTCTCACAATTTTCCCCAGGTCAGTTTCGGCAGGCAGAACCTGCTGAAATTCACCGGGAGAAAAATACACAGTAACTTCCGAGACATGCAGATTTTGTGTGGAAATTGGCAATTGGTAATATTTTGTCACACCCGTTTAATAAACCCCCTCCCCCCAGGTATCGTTAGTCATCAGGTGTGATAAATGTTGCACCAAACACCAGGCCACTTATAACGAGGGTGTTGCGACAGGAATGTCACCTGCATGGTGTACAGTTGGGTTCCCCTGCTCTAAGGACCCAGATGCTCCAAGCCCCAGGCTAATCTATTGTGTGTACAGAGGCACATGAAACTTGCTTGTATTCAATCCTCCTCACAGTATTAATTTATTAAAACTTGTATTGTTAATACTAACCTTTGCATTCACGACACGAAAGGGAAGGAAGCTTGCCTATGTGTTTTACTAATGAATAACGCTTGTCTGTAATCTAAAATGGCCGCTATGCGCGGGAAAACTCAATGCGCATGTCGCAACCATATCACATGGTGTGACGTCTTTCTTTGCTTGGCGGGAAATTTCTGCTTCTGCGCAGTGTGTAGTAAAATGGCTGCTTGATGTTTTCACATGCTTCAGCTTGCTCTCATGTCATTACTAAAATTGTCGTTTCCTAACGCTACTAACGCAGGATAGAATTTATAATTAAATGGGAATAGAGTAGAAAAAGTGGGCATACAGTGAAACATTTTATTTGTGATTTTAATATTTTCTTCTTGCACTTTTATTAGTTCGTAAACTTGGGCCTGGGTTGGTGTTCTGAAACTCGAGAGGCAAATGGTTCTGCGCATGTGTCCTGTGTGCCTGCCAAATGAAGTCAATCTGGACGTCGTCCAAGGCCGCGACCCGATGGCCGAAGATGTTGTACTTTGCCTTTCCTGTTGTACATTGATACATTGTCTATGAAAATTGGTTTACATTTGTCATGAGACGGGTGGGAAATAAAGCGAATGTATTAAATTGAAGGGTGGGAATTTAAAAACAATAGGCTTTACAAGTTAGGCCAAATCGATATGGTGCGACAATCCACCCCTGTCCCTGTCCAATCAGAAGTAGTGGCCCCATATTTTAGCAACATTAAGGGGAGGTACATGGGCGTAGAAGGGTATAATAGAATATAGCATTAGTTAATTAGTTAGAGCATGCGTTCACGAAGAACAGGCGTCCATGCTGCCAGAGCGCTCTTAGCTCCAGACTGCCAAGCTGATCGGTTGCTGACTGAATTCCTGTCCAGAAGAGGTCCTGAGGAGGGGGCGGCGGAGTCCATCAGAAGGGAGACACGGGAGAATCGAGGAGAAGCCGAGTATCAGAGAGGGGAACGACGCAGGCGTCGTTGTAGAGAGGTCACCGGTCCTGTCCTGATCCTGGAGGAGGTCTTTGCTCTTCATCCTTCATGGGTCTTATTCTTTCAACTCCTTGGCTAAGGGGTTTTGGTTCTCGCACTTAGGTAAATATAATGCAACCTTTATTTGCGCTGCTGTCTCTATCTTCTCCTTTCCTTTAAACACCGTCATTGATTAGCAATAATCATTTCTATGCTTAATCTTGGGTATTGCGATTAAGTATCATGTGGCTCTGTATTTTACTCTGCTAAATCTTTAGATAAACATTTTAAAACTTCCTGACTCAGTGGTTATTTCAGGATTATGTACTATAATGAATGTCACTCATTTTAAACTTCCCAATTAGCAAAGGATTCATTGGTAAGTCATTACTCTTCAATCAGAAGGTAATTGGTAGCAGGGATTTTGATAGAGAGTAACAACTGATAAAACCCAGCGTAAGTATTAGCGTAGTATGAATGTATGGGCCCAAGTGAGTATCTAGTGTATGAATGCTGTTTGCTAATATCGCGCTGGATCAGTTTTCTGGTAGTCAGAGGATGGTTACTCTTTGTTAATTGGGTAATGAGAATTTTTATTTGTATTTTTATGAACTAACATCCGTGTATTCGAAGTTTGTTTTATGTTGTCTAGAATCCCCGGGGTAAAAGGAATAGCGGATGGTAAGTGGAAGCCATACTGCAGTGAGGTTATCTGCCAGGCAGAAATAGTACTGAAAAGTTAAGCAGGACTTTCAGTACTCGTTAGGGACTCTATGCGTGTGAATAATAGCAAAAGAGTACGCTGGTAAAAATTTGATGTTATATCACCTAGAAAGGGTAACATTGGAGAAGTAACAGGTACTTCTGGAGCTTGTGTGAAGAGTAGACGGAAGTGTTTTACTCGTAGTGTATATTTAGTAAACGGAAAGGTTTTACTAAGTGTGAGAGAAAACTATCTTTTCTATTTTAGAGAAACTGGCACGATAGAGAATGTTTTATGTTGTTACTGAAATTAAGAATTGTAGAGAAAATAAGTTTGCGTAAATTTTTGTAAAGGGAGGGTCAGTTGCCGGAGAGGGAGCTGACGTCACAAAACGCCGCGCTGAGATTGGTTGAATCAGCTGGTGTGGAAAAACCCTTGTAAAGGAGGGGTCAGTAGTCAGGAGTAGTACTGACGTCATAGGTGCCACGCTGGGATTGGTTAAACCAGCAAGGACAGAAAAGAGCAGATTGTAAAGGAGGGGTTGACAGATAAACGTCACCAAAAGGCCGCGCAAGGATTGGCTCGGAAATAAAAGATAGCAGACATTTGATTGGTCAAAATTATAGAAGCGAAATTCTCAGTGGATAAGGATTGCATGTTAAAACGCGATCCGACTTCAACAGGAATTCGTCAGGATAGGAGATATTTAGGCTTTGCAGAATATAATTTTATACATCGGTACTTACCCAAGATGTACGGAGAAAGGAGAAAAATGTCATTTTTACAAAAGATTAAGAATTATTTTAAAAAGGACAAACCAATCAAAACTAGAGAAGGAATTATTATTCCACCAGCTAAAACGCCCGCTTCATTTATGATGATGGAGAGAGGTTATCATACTTGTGTATGGATGGAGAATTGGATAGAATATACCAAAAATGATGGAATACTAGCATTTCCCGAGAATGGCACGTTCAATGGGCGAATTCTACAAAACTTAAGATTGAGGATGAATGACTTAGAACCCAGACCTAGATTAACTCAGTACGAAGCTCTAGAGGAATGGGAAACCGAGGCATTTGAGCGGGACCGATCTAGAAGTAATAGGAGTTATCCAGGATTTTTCCCCAGATACCTACATGAGTCTAGGAATGGTCAGATGAAACAATGGAGAAGGGCAATGATTACAGAAGGATTATATCCATTGTTCTCAGCAGAGGAGAAATTAGGAAGTAAGTGCACAGAAAAGACAAAACATTTAATGAGAAATGAGGAGTCTGAAGATGAATTTATGGAGGAAATGTTAAGAAACCCCCCACCATATCAGGAAGGGACAAGTGGATGCACCCCAAGTGCACCACCGAAAAGTCCATTAGTGCCACAGGTAATGCATGAATTCACCACGAGTAGAATACTTCATGACAAAGAAAAAGAAGCCCTAGAAAAGACCAGAGCAGAATTAATACAGAAAATAACTCAGATAAAAGTACACCCTGATTCGTTGACCATACCAGTAACAATTGGTCCAGTAGTTCCATTATATGGTACTCAGGGAAGCTGTCCTCCACCGATACTTACACCTACTCCTGTGAATAATCCCAAACCTGAAGCTCCAGTTATAATTGAGGATCAATTTAGTGACTGTGAATCCACAATATCACTCATGGACTTGCCTATTCGAGGTTCTGTAAATAGTACTCCCAGGAAAGATGTACCTGGATGTTCAAAAGATGTAAGTTTAATAACTTCATCGGGAGAAAAAGTGCTACCATAGTAACACCTGAAGATCTAGAAAGATGGGTGCAAGGGTCAGTTAAACAGTGCACACCTCCAAAAATAATGGACATTCATAAATTGAAAGTCGAATTAGAAGAAATAATAGCAGGAAATGTAGGACTAGAACGCTTAAATACCTATGATGAAGAAGAATTATTGTTCCTGTGTAGGAGTATCACCAGAAATGTAAGGATATTCCATGAAAAATTATCCAACTTAGCATTACAGATGGGAATAGAAATAGGGAGATCAAAGGTACTACAGAAACCCTATAGAGCAGAATTTTCAGACAAAGATTTAGAAAATATGAATGCCTCTGGAAGAAGATTACAAATAAGAGAATTAATGTTAGTTTTGCAAAAATGGGGAGACCTAGATAAATGGAAAACTAGGTGGGCCAAGAAAAAGGAAGAAGCACGAACAAGTAGAACAGCATCTGAATATGTGATGAAGGAAACAGGGAAAGCAGACCAAATGTATCCGATGCGAGAAGTTGCGGGAGGAGGATATGTACATGTCCCATGGTGCAGACAGGATATTTTGTCATTTACGAATGATTTTCCAAGTTGAGAGAAAAACCAATTGAATGGTACAAGAAGGTTGACAGGTTTGTGAAGGTGTCAAAGGTATTGTTGAAGGCTTTGGATGGTTTGTTTGACATAGTGGTACCTGCCGATTTATGGACAGATTGCAAAATCACAGTGGATTGGCCAAGTGACGAGTATCCTAGAGATCCGAAAACAGGTGCCCCGTCAAATGATGTAATGAAAAAGTATCAGCAGGTGATAACTTACCTGAAAGGGAAAATACCCCCGAAAGAAACAGATTGGGTCAAAATAGATCGAACTACCCAAGAAGCTAATGAATCAGTACATTCCTACTATGAGCGTCTATTGCAGGTATTTAAACAGTATAGTGGATTTGAGGACATTGGAGACAAGAACATGAGTCAGTTTGTGTATCGATTTGTTTATGGTCTAAAGCCAGAAATTTGTCAGATGATTAAGCAGCACATGTTGTGTTGGCAAGGGAAACCTATCGACGAAATTTTGAAATATGCTAAATATTGTGGAGATGATATTGAGGATAGACATAAGAAATTGCAGGAAAAAGTGATGTGGGCACAGGTGAAAATGGCTGAGAAACAGGGAATTAATTTGGAAAATCCGAGTGAAAATCAAGAAAAAGATTCTGGAACGAATGGTGATACTGGGAATGGTGGAAAATTTAGAGGACGAATGAGTAGAGAAGAAGCTAAAAAGAAATTTCCTTGTCATGGATGTGGAAAATTGGGGCATTGGAAGGATGAATGTAAAAAAATACGGAATAATAATGGCCCAAATCAAAATTTAAATCCACAGATGCAGAATGACTCACAGCAGGGTGTAAATCCTCAGAGTCAGTTGCCACCTGCACCTATTCAGGGTAATGTAAGCAGAGCAAAGCATGGTACAGACATCGGATATCCAGGAGGAAGTGGTAAGAATGATTATATGACATCACAATTTCTTTTGCAGGACGATTTCTGTCAATTCAGTCCATGACGGTGCCTAGGAGAGGGGAAGAAGGAGTGCATACTTGGCGCATCCTTACAGGTAGATCAGTCAGGTCCATATGTTGAAGGGAATGTGAAAGGTAATAATATTACTTTCCTTTTGGACACTGGTGCTACCCGGTCTACTGTGAGAACAGCAGACATTCCAGACCTTCCTCTCTCTGGTGAAAATATCCAAGTAGTGGGGGTAGCTAATCAGCGGATTAGAACACCTCTTACTGAACCCATGGAAGTTAAAATCGGAAATTTCAGAGAAATGCATCAATTTGTAGTGTGTGATTCTAGTCCAGTAAACTTATTAGGTAGGGATTTGCTGTGCAAGATGAATTGTACAATTTTCTGCACACCGGATGGTGTGGCAGTTCAGACACCAGATGAAGATCATGTATATAAAATTATGATTGCAAAACAAGGTACAGAAGTAGACGAGATGTTTTCGTTAATAACAAAAGATGAGTTGCCAGAAGAATTAAAAGATACAGTAAACCCCATAGTATGGGATTTCACCGGAAAGGAAGTAGGACTTATGGCTAAAATAGATCCAGTTAAAATTACTGTAAAAGAAGGTGCAATTTTCCCAAATACCAGACAGTACAAAATGAGTGCAGAAGTAAAAGCAGGAGTCATTGAAGAAATAAATCGAATGGTAGAACAAAATATCTTAAAAGAAGTAATGAGTAGCCCATGTAATTCACCTATAATGGGGTTAAAGAAACCTAGTGGAAAATACAGGATTGTTCAGGACCTGAGAAAAATAAATAAGATTGTGGAACCATGTTGTCCCATAGTGCCAAATCCTGCAGTAATTCTATACCAGATCCCTTGGAATGCAGGATGGTTCACAGTAATTGATTTGTGTCAAGCGTTCTTTTCAATACCATTACATCCAGACAGCCAGTATCTTTTTTCATTTAAATTTGAGAACAAGGTCTATGTGTGGAATCGTGTTCCTCAGGGGTACACAGAAAGTCCTTCTATTTTCAACCAGATACTGAAAAAGTGCCTTGAAAAACTAGTGATGCCAGGAACCTCAGTCTTAGTCCAATATATCGACGACTTATTGGTGGCATCGAATACCAGAGAGGACTGTGTTGTTGATTCCATAGCATTGTTAAATCTTTTGGCAGAAGAAGGACATAAAGTCTCACCTGAAAAATTGCAATTCTGTACAACAGCTGTTAAATATCTGGGACACCAAATTGAGAGGGGAAAAAGAAGAGTAACAGCTGAAAGGGTAACTTTAATAAAGAAAATGCAAATGCCTGTAACACAAAGACAAGTGAGAATGTTCCTAGGAATAGTAGGTTACTGTCGACAATGGATACCAGGATTTTCCATGTTGGCTAAGCCCTTAATTAACATGACAAAAAAGAAAGCAAAGGATCTTGTTGAGTGGGAGGACGAAAGTGTAGAAGCCTTTGTAAAATTGAGAAATGCCCTATGTTCAGCCCCCTGCCTTAGGCATGCCTGATTATAAAAGAGAATTTGCATTATTATGTCATGAAAGAGAAAATTGTGCACTTGCCTGTCTTAACTCAGAGACATGGATTAGAAAGACGTCCTATAGCATATTTTTCTGCTACATTGGACCCAGTAGCAGCCGCGTTGCCAGGATGCTTAAAAGCAGTGGCGGCTACTTGTTTGAGCATTGAACAAAGTGAGTCAATTGTGATGGGACACCCTGTAAAGGTGTATGTTCCACATGCAGTTGTCATTCTGTTGACAAGAACCCGAATTCAGCATCTTACTCCTAGTCGGCTGACTAAATACGAAAGAATCATAATGGGTGCTGAAAATGTGAATATGGTAAGGTGTACTATAATAAATCCAGCAACCTTACTACCAGACCCATATCATGAGAGAATTAAAGATGATGAAGACGATGAACATGATTGTATACAAATTACAGAATTATGCACAAAACCACGCCCAGATATAGAGGAACAGCCTCTTAAAAAGCCAGACAGGGAGCTATTTGTTGATGGTTCATGTCAAAGACATGAAGATGGTAAACTAACTGCTGCCTATGCGGTATGTGAATTAACTGGAATAGTTGAAGCATCTTATTTACCAGGAGTCAAATCTGCACAAGTAGCTGAATTGATTGCGTTGATAAAAGCATGCAAAATTGGGAGGAATCAGAGAGTAACCATATTTACAGATAGCCAATATGGTTACGGGGTTGTGCACGATTTTGGCCAACTATGCATGCAGAGGGATTTCATGACTTCTTCAGGATCCCCCATTAAAAATGGACAGTTTGTAAGGGAATTGCTAGAAGCAATACAATCACCAAAAGAATTGGCTGTGGTGAAATGTGCCGCACACCAGTCAGGAGATGACTGGGTGGTAGTCGGCAACAGATATGCAGATCTGGTGGCTCAACATTGTGCCAAAACCAGAATGTCAGTCAATAAGAGGGTGGAAAGAATGGGAATCAGCTGCCAACTTATGTTGTATATGCCACCTGAAACTTGGAATGACGTCAAGAAATTACAAGATGAGGTTGATGAAAGTGAGAAGAATTTGTGGATCAAAGTGGGTTGTTCCCAAAGAGGAGATGATGAAGTGTGGATCAGTGCTGATGGCAGACCAGTCATGCCAGACTGTTTACTCTCACAAATGGCTAGAATGCATCCTGGAGACACACACATAGGAAGAGATGCAATGATTAGGCTGTTCAGACAAAATTGGTACAATCCCAAATTCAGGGCTGTTGCAGAGAGTCTTTGCCAGAGATGTCTAACTTGCCAGATGCATAATCCGGGGAGGAAGACAGTAATTGGATTTGGAAAAATTGGAAAGGCAGAGGGTCCATTTATGAGACTTCAGTTTGATTTCATACAGTTACCACCATGTAGAGGGCTGAAATATGTACTAGTCATAGTGTGTCTGTTTTCAAAGTGGGTGGAGGCTTGCCCTACTAGGAGAAATGACAGCATTACAGTTGTAAAACTGTTGCTACGAGAGCTCATTCCTAGGTTTGGTTTTCCAGTAACTTTGGAATCAGATAGAGGAAAACATTTTAACAGTGAAGTGATTCAAATAATCTGTGAAGCATTTCAAATCAAACAGAAACTGCACTGTGCATATCGTCCAGAAGCTTCTGGAGTGGTTGAACAATTGAATGGCACTATAAAGTCAAGACTGGGAAAAATGTGTGCATCAACATCATTAGAGTGGCCAGATGCATTGCCACTCGTTTTAATGGGACTCAGAAGTATACCTGACAGAACCACAGGATTGAGCCCACATGAAATAATGATGGGAAGAGCAATGAGACAAACACATGTTCCCACAAACAAACTGGTGAATATATCTGATGATATGGTTCTGGACTATTGCAAAGGATTGGCTGACCTAGTGCGTTCTGTCTCTCATCAGGTTGGAGAAGACGCAGTTTCCAGGCAGCCCGAACAAGAACATGATCTGAATCCTGGTGACTGGGTGGTAGTGAAGAATCACACCAGAGAAAAGTGTCTATCACCTAGATGGGGCAGACCGTGTCAAGTCATACTGACCACGAATACAGCAGTGAAGTGTGCCGGATTTCCTAATTGGATTCATGTAAGTCACACCAAGAGAATACCAGATCCCGAGGAAGAGAATCCTCACACAACGCCAATCACTGAAGAAGCTGAAGGTTGCCCAGCTGAAGGATCTCAGGTTCGAGATTCCAGAGAAGCTGAAGAAGAACAACCGAGCACAAGTCAGGATTGGATACCCGTGGTAGAGGTTCCTGAAATATACCACAGAACAAGAAGTCAAGCGAAATTGGAAGAAATTGAAGAAGATCAGATAGGTGAAGAAGAAGCAGTTCAGGAACAAGAAGAAAAGACATTAAGAAATCCTGAACAAGGTCAGATAGGGAAAGGAAACTGGACTCAAAACAGTGAAGACCTAATAGACTTTGAACAGGGACAGGCAGGTCTAGAAGAATCCGGTCAGGCTGCAGAAGTTCACAGTGCAATAAGCCCTGATCAGAACAAGTTAGATCAAGAAGAGTACACAGGAGAAGAAAACCTTGAAAAACATGAACTTGAAGAAATAAATAAAGAACAAGGTCAGTTATTGGAAACTCACAGTGGAGCTGTTACAGAGAAACCAATTAGACCTGAAAAGGAGCAAACAAGAAACACAGTAATTGAAGAACACGAAACAGTGCTAAGCAGTGAAATTAAAAAGATTTCTGAAAACAAAGATAAAGAGACTGTGGCAACAAAGAAAACAAGAAAAGGAGATCATTGGCCGAGTGTCATTAAAAGAGTAAAGTACCACATAACTACCAGAAGTGAAGATCCAGATCAAGTACCTGAAGTATCACGTCAAACCGATCAAGAGAAAAAGACAGAGAAAAGAAGAAGTAAAAGACTGAAACTTGTGAATAACAAATTTAAGGGTCCTGACTGGACTTATATCATTCTTGAAGATTTTGAAAGCTCAGAGTCAAGTGACAGTGGTGGCGAAGGAACAAGTGCAGAATTGATGTACGAAGAAGAAACAAGACCACCCTGACTAAGCAAAAGAATAAGTTAAAGAAAAGAAGAAAAGATAAGAAGAGCAATCTTCCTTCTCGAAAAATGCCTGACGATGGAGTTGCTGGGAGACCAAAACAGAGATGTTGTAGAAGATGCTGTGCAATATGCATATGTATTCTAGTAATGGTGCTTATAGTATGGTTAGTCCTGATTGTAGCAGTTCTTACCTTATGATAATAGATAAAAAGATTAATAATGAAACTAAGGAGAGGACAGCAAACATGAAGGGCAATAGAGTAGAACTAATGGCAGAAAGTGAACCAGAAATTCATCATGAAGTAGCTGACAACAACACTAGTTTAAACGTTTTCACAAAGTTATTGTTTCAATATGTAGACACAATGGAAGTTAGTAATTGTTATGTCTGTATGAAGTTACCTGAATCAGTAGCAGAAGGATTAACATATCATAACTTACCACTGACATATGGCATATCATGTAGTGTTATGTCTAGTTTATTTTATAGAACAGGGAGACTTCAGTATTATTATTCAAACTTAGATGTGATATTTTCTGAGGTTCCGATTCGCAAGAGTATGAACCCAGTGCTTAGTAGTCAAGACGCACAGTTTATGGGAGAATTTTTCTTAACAATAAAATCAATAGACATAACACATGCACATAGACACAATCTAACATGTTCTTTACTTGAAGAAGAAAAGATATTTTTGAATTCAGTAGAAGATAGAAGACAAGATTTTCAAAAGAAAGCTTCTGAGCATAAGGCTCATTTACCACCTTGGGCTGAGAAAGAAGGGAGTTACACACCTGGCAAGGCTCAAGCTGCTATGGCTCTGGATTTTGTAAAGACAGGAAAAATTTGTCTTCATAGGTTAAAGACTGATTATAACAATGTTTTCATCGGTATCAGTGAATGCGAACACAATTTTTTATTCTTGGAGGTTGGGGACTCAAAGGAGGAACAGATTCAGTTTTTCCTGGAATCTATTATGTGTGTGGGAATAAGGCTTACTTTAGGCTTCCTGCACGGTGGTATGGAAGTTGTTATTTTGGAATAGTATTTCCAAAGATATACCACGTAAAAAGAAACACTGAGAGCAATGAAAACAATAGCGAATTAATACGTAGTAAAAGAGCTAGTTTTTCAGAAATTGTAGGTGATATATTTGGTGCATTGATACCTTCAGTGGGAATAATTCTGAACTCAAGGAAAATATGTAAATTGTCTACAGTGGTTGATCGTTTATCAACGGATACTGCTGGAGGTTTTCTAATGATTAATGCGGAAATGGTTGCGATTAGATCTATGGTGATGCAAAATCGACTTGCTCTTGATATTATATTGGCAAAAGAGGGCGGAGTCTGTAAATTATTGAAGACGAAACATTGTTGCACTTATATTCCTGATAAGAGTGCAGAAATTGGAACGTATATACAGAATATAACTAAACTTGAGAAGGAACTTAAACCACTGGAAGTTGATAGTGTATGGGAAAGATTGACAAATAGTATATCGTCAATTGGTACCTGGTTTGCTAATGTAGGAAAAGGACTTATAGGTCAAATATTAGTACCCTTAGCAGGGATAGCAATAATAATATTGGTAGTAACAATATGGTGCAAATGCTGTAAAAAGAATGGAACATATAAGGTGACAGGAAGAGGAAAGAAACGAAAGGTAGATGAAATCGAACTTGAAGAGTGGAGAAGTGAATTATACAAGAAATTAAAAGGAGATTGTAAAAATGGAAAGTGTAAAGATGAGAATGAAGTAATTTCCTAGAAGTTGGCATCTGATTGAGGGTAGTGTTTTGATGGCTCAGAAACGCCATCAGAGAGGGGATTGATGGAGCAAGGTTTCATAAATGAAACTTGCTTGTATTCAATCCTCCTCACAGTATTAATTTATTAAAACTTGTATTGTTAATACTAACCTTTGCATTCACGACACGAAAGGGAAGGAAGCTTGCCTATGTGTTTTACTAATGAATAATGCTTGTTTGTAATCTAAAATGGCCGCTATGCGCGGGAAAACTCAATGCGCATGTCGCAACCATATCACATGGTGTGACGTCTTTCTTTGCTTGGTGGGAAATTTCTGCTTCTGCGCAGTGTGTAGTAAAATGGCTGCTTGATGTTTTCACATGCTTCAGCTTGCTCTCATGTCATTACTAAAATTGTCGTTTCCTAACGCTACTAACGCAGGATAGAATTTATAATTAAATGGGAATAGAGTAGAAAAAGTGGGCATACAGTGAAACATTTTATTTGTGATTTTAATATTTTCTTCTTGCACTTTTATTAGTTCGTAAACTTGGGCCTGGGTTGGTGTTCTGAAACTCGAGAGGCAAATGGTTCTGCGCATGTGTCCTGTGTGCCTGCCAAATGAAGTCAATCTGGACGTCGTCCAAGGCCGCGACCCGATGACCGAAGATGTTGTACTTTGCCTTTCCTGTTGTACATTGATACATTGTCTATGAAAATTGGTTTACATTTGTCATGAGACGGGTGGGAAATAAAGCGAATGTATTAAATTGAAGGGTGGGAATTTAAAAACAATAGGCTTTACAAGTTAGGCCAAATCGATATGGTGCGACAATCCACCCCCTGTCCCTGTCCAATCAGAAGTAGTGGCCCCATATTTTAGCAACATTAAGGGGAGGTACATGGGCGTAGAAGGGTATAATAGAATATAGCATTAGTTAATTAGTTAGAGCATGCGTTCATGAAGAACAGGCGTCCATGCTGCCAGAGCGCTCTTAGCTCCAGACTGCCAAGCTGATCGGTTGCTGACTGAATTCCTGTCCAGAAGAGGTCCTGAGGAGGGGCGGCGGAGTCCATTAGAAGGGAGACACGGGAGAATCGAGGAGAAGCCGAGTATCAGAGAGGGGAACGACGCAGGCGTCGTTGTAGAGAGGTCACCGGTCCTGTCCTGATCCTGGAGGAGGTCTTTGCTCTTCATCCTTCCTGGGTCTTATTCTTTCAACTCCTTGGCTAAGGGGTTTTGGTTCTCGCACTTAGGTAAATATAATGCAACCTTTAGTTGCGCTGCTGTCTCTATCTTCTCCTTTCCTTTAAACACCGTCATTGATTAGCAATAATCATTTCTATGCTTAATCTTGGGTATTGCGATTAAGTATCATGTGGCTCTGTATTTTACTCTGCTAAATCTTTAGATAAACATTTTAAAACTTCCTGACTCAGTGGTTATTTCAGGATTCTGTACTATAATGAATGTCACTCATTTTAAACTTCCCAATTAGCAAAGGATTCATTGGTAAGTCATTACTCTTCAATCAGAAGGTAATTGGTAGCAGGGATTTTGATAGAGAGTAACAACTGATAAAACCCAGCGTAAGTATTAGCGTAGTATGAATGTATGGGCCCAAGTGAGTATCTAGTGTATGAATGCTGTTTGCTAATATCGCGCTGGATCAGTGTGTACAGAGGCACATGGCTGTACCTTGAAATGAGCCAGGTCCTGGAGCTGCCCTGTGACACATATGTGTGCACCAAGCAGGCTCTAGTTTTATTGAGAGTGTAATGAGTTTAGCATGTAGCGCGATGGTGGCATCGTACAGTGTTTTGTGAATCAATAGTTTTGACCACACCTTGTTATCAGCATCACTGGAGTAGAAGCCTACTGGCCCACCTGTGTAAAGTTCCACTTCTATATGCTAACCCACGTCCTAGTGCTAATCACCCAAGTATATGATGTGTGTTTGTCTACATGGTCTGTATGGTACATGCATTGTGAGTATGAGTGAGACAGAGAAATGGAGGCCTGTGGGGCTCGTTTGTATGCATATGATGGAGGTGAGGCTGGTTTCCAGAGAATGGAAGTGTAAAGAAAGTCAGAGCAGGAGGCCGCTCATTTTCATATCAGGCAGCTGTGCAGTGGAACAAACTACCTTTAGACCTATGTCTCATCAAAGATCATCTGGGGTATAGGAACAAAATTAAAAACATGGTTGTTAATAACATAATGATGCTGGTGGCAGCACTACTGTATGCCTCAAGAAATGCAAGGGAGCAATGCTAGCACCGTGATATCCCATTGGGATGAGGGATGTGCTTTATAAAAACTGAAAATAAATATTGCTAACATTCCTGAAGTTGGGGGGAGGAGACCTAGATGCTCAAGTGGGGAGAAAGGAGATAAGGCTCTTTTAGAAATTTCATAAGGCCATTTGCTGAGCGGAGCTGCTGATTAGTCTTCCCGTAGCACTGCCACTTGGCAGATGGTGACGGTGAAGAGTTGGACTGCAGTCTGTGTTGCTCAAGGTGAAAGGGGTCTTCAAAGCGAGGCTAAACATTTGTCTTTCACCTAATTACTGTTCAGTGTGGTTGATGATCATTTGGTGTAGAAAACCCACAACTCTTTTTGCCTCTATTGTCGGTATCCCAGGCAGGAGACTAACCTGCTGTGAGGAGCATCACTCTACACAAACGCTGTGGCTGGACAACAGCCTGGAAAGGGCACTTGAACGACGAACCATCCCAAACTGGTTCTGAAAGTGCAGACAGTGGATCCACATTTTCTCTCAGCTTTTAATTGTATTGAAGTGGGAGCCACTGATTCAATTGTTCCAGTTCCAAGTTCTCTTTAGCCAAGGAAGAGAATGCTCCGCAGAGATTTCAGGTGTCTGCTGTGCAATCAGAGCTGGTGTCTGACTGACAGTCAACTTCCTAGAGGGGAGGGGACATCACCTGGAGTTTTCCCTTGCTGAAAAAAGCTATTCACGGACCTAAAGCTCCTAGAAGCTAGCCTGCCTGTTGAGAGCGAGAATGAGCCTGCCAACTTTGCAGGAGGTGTGACTATCCAGGGAGAGCCAGAAGCAGTAACACCCGAATGCTGTTAGGGTCTGCCAGAAAAAGGAAGATGGAGGAGAGCAGCCGGTGAGCCCTTAGTTGTGGTGGGCGTCAGTCTCTCCGGTACTGCGTTTTTTGGCCAGAATCACAGATCTGCAATCGACCTCGGGCCTGTGTCAAGAAGTGTGACTGTGGTGAAACTGCCACTGTGCCAAGAAGAACAACTGTGGAAGACCTTACCCATGTGCTAAGAAGTGTGACTGAAGCTGACCTACCGCTGTGGTAAGAAGTGCACTGTGGCTGCTTGCACCGCTATGACCTAGAAGTGTGCTTGTGGCTGTTCATTGTGCTGCTGACACCTCCCGACCCTCTTTAGGTGGTGTCGCCCTCCTGCAATATATCTATCACATGACCAGTAAGTGGTTCGGAAAGACCTTGCCCGTCCTGTTGGGCCACTGAGAATCTAAGAACACGAGGACCCCTGCAGTAATCTTTCACCATGACCTGCCAGATGCTGCTTCTGCAAACAGCATGTCTCCATCAAGTAGTGCGTGTGAGTGAAGATGCGTTTTTGCCATTTACCCACATGCTGTGATTTGAACACGAAGACCTACAACTGGTGACACATTAAAAGGGACTGTACTGAACTGAACGCTGCTTCTGGTGAATAGGTTTTATCTGACACGATCCTTGATTCGTGCTGCATAAACACTCTAACCCTAGCGAGAACCTGCCTAGCCTTAGCAGATGATGGTCGGATGGGTAAAGGCTGGGGTGGGTGCTATTCTAAGGTGCAGTAACCCAAGCACCTCTTCCTTTAGTTGTTCCGGTTAGTGTTTCCTTTATAGCATTCCATTTTATGTGTGTGTAAGAAATGTCTTTCCTTTTCTAAAGTAAAGCATTCGGTTGGACCGTTAGTTACTGTGTTGCTGGGTGATTGTTGAGTTCTGAGTATGTGCACCCCCAAACTACCTCCCTGAGAAGCCTGTGACTGCTCGTCATTATTACCACGAAAAGACAATTGCTGATGGCATTGTACTTGGCTCAGTTTGCAGACCCATAGGAGGCTGGACCCCAGGACATCAGAGGCAAACAGCCCAAGTCCCCACAGACAAGGCCCAGTAGCACCTGATTTTCCCATGCTCCCCTGAATGCTGTCTGACAGAGGGCCTAAGCTTTTTCAAGAACTTTTTCTGATTGAAGGTTGGGATGGATCCTCACATGTGCATACCTGATCCTCTGAAATTAAAATTAAGTGCAGTACCGGATCATACACGGAAGGAGCATGCATGTTTATACTCTATGCTGTATACATCCTGCTGGTACCTGCATGTCTGCTCTTTTAACACCTTGAAAAAGCTGGTGGAGCCTTACTACCCAATGCTTTTCAAATACTGATCAGCACCTGCATACTTACTTACCCAGTATTCTTTAGGCCCTGCCAGTATTTACTCAACTACTTGATTGCATGTTAGAATACTGATGACAAAAATATATTCTGACATACATTTTGTGGCCTAATTATCACTTACAAAACTGTTGCTCCATTGGGTGTAGATTTTCCATTTTTACCTTCAGTGGATCAATATTTTTGTGAATGATATTTAAGACACAGTATTTTTGTAAGGTGATTTTTGGATCTTGCTATTTTGATATCATACTTGGTCTGCACTTGAATGTATGCATGTGCAATGCTCTGGTAATTCTTGCCAGAGCATCTAATGCTTAATGTCCTATTTCCCACTCTTGCCTGGAGCACACTTGCTTGAGATCATGCTCATGTGGAAGGCTATTGGCTCTTGTTTTAGCAATACGATTCTGAATTCCAGCCTGTAAACTGGAGTATTGTTATTAGGCACCTATAGACAATACCAGCAGAGTACCTATTTACAGATCCCTTGTGAGTGCTGGGACAGCTACACGAACTAAGCGTGCCAGCTATGGTCTTGGACTGTGGGCGTCTATAGACCATATCAGCAGAGTGCCTATTTACAGTTCCCTTGTGAGTACTGGGACAGCTACAAGGACTAAGTGTGCCAGCCATGGTCTTGGACTGTGACTGACAACCTGTGCTTAGCTGCTTGGTCTTTAATTCAATCTAGGTCTCCCACTTTGGAAGAAATGTGCAGTACCCCCTAACTTGTTACATCTGCTACGGTAAAGAGTCAGAATATCGAGTAGGAAATGTCGACTTGCACTAATATCGAGTGCAAAATATCGAGATACATAAATATCGAGATACATAAATATCGACTGCAAGAACTCAAGAATATTGAGTTTCAGGTAAGAAACATCGTTTTCTAAAATATTGAAGTAATTAATATCGTTTGCAAAAATATAGTTGTAAAAAATATCGTTTTTTAGTTAGTGTTATGTACTTTAGTATGTATTTTAAATGTATGTGCTCTATTTTTTTGTCTAAGTATTGCATTTGTTTTTTAATATATGTGTTAAATTTTTAGAAGTTATTAATTTTATTTTAATTACATTTTGCGTTTTAGTTCCGTAGCGGGTTGTGGGTTTATAGGGGAATAGGGTGGGAAGTAATTTAATTATAATAAATTGAACATTAATTTTTATTTATTAGTATTTATTTATTTTTGATTTTATAGTGTTAATTGTGGGAATTAATTTATAATTAATTAATTAATAATTGGCTGTTCATTTTTATTGATTAATGAATTGGTAAATATGTTAATTGTGTCATTTTTTTAGGTGCGGGTTGTGGGTTTATAGGGGAATAGGGTGGGAAGTAATTTAATTATAATTAATTAATTAATATTTGTTATTAATTAATATTTACTTATTTTATATTTCATTTTGTTAATTGTGGGAATTAATTTATTATTAATTATTCATTAATTGGTTGTTCATTATTATTAATTAATTGGTAATTATGTTAATTGTGTTATTTTTTAGGAGCGGGTTGTGGGTTGATAGGGGAGTAGGGTGGGAAGTAATTTAATTTTAATACATTTATTAATATTTCTAATATAATATTTAATTAATTTTATAGTTTAAATTGAGCTAATTAATGTATTAATAATTATTTATATTTTGCTTGTTAATGGTTATTAATTAATTAATTAATTGTTAATTAATTATATTAATTGTGTCATGTTTTACAAAATTGGTGGTGGCATTTATAGGGGAATATGGTGGGAGGTAATTTATTTATAATTAATTAATTATTTGTTAATTAATGCTAATTAATTAATTAAAATGTTAATATGCCAATTGTGTAATAATTTTGATGATGTGTGAGTTGTGGGGTTTATAGTGGTAAATGGTGGGAAGTAATTTTTTTTAAATTAATTCATGATTTGTTGTTAATTGATATTAATTTATTAATGAAAAATTAGTTATGGGAATTGTGTAAATATTTTTAGGTGTGTGTTTTGGTGTTTATTGGGGTAGAGGGTGGAAATCATTACTTGATCATTAATATTCATTTATTAATTGATAAATATTTTTGTAATTGTTTAGTTTTTATTTTGTTTGGGGATTTAGGTTCAATAGCTGTAACCTTTAGTTTGTACATTAATTTTTACATTTTTAAATGTGCATTATAATTATTAATATTTGTTTAATTGATAATTAATTGTGTTAATTATAGAGGTACACTTTTTTGTTTAATTTAGATGTGTTGTAAATTGTGTGGTGTTATAGGGTAGGAAAATAAATGATACATTTATGTAATTTTTAATTTTTGGATTAAGATTAATTGCTATTACCAAATATTTATTTGTTTTTAAATTTTTTGTTAAATTAAAAAAATTAATATTTTTATGTCAATTTTAGATTTAAAAAAAAATATTTTTTTATTTTTGTCAACAGTGAAAACAAAGAAGTCTTGGATATATGAGATACATGGAGTGCAAAGCATTGTTACATTACTGGGGATGCGGAGTGTCATGACAGAGACAAACAAACCAATATCTGCGCTGTTACAATATTCGAGGGTTATATACATGCAAAGTATGATCATTCGTGGAATCCCTGGTAGGGAATCTAATGTGGTCCTTTGTCTGGCTCTCCTCCCAGTAGGCCCAGTTCGTCCTCTGTCTCACCGACATCAAGCCCATAGTACTCTGTCCACGGGGCCCATATTTTCTTAAATTTACGTGGGCACCCCCTAGCCTTGTACGTGACCCTCTCTGCCATCATGTACAAGTCCATGCCTGCCTTCCATTCTTTAAGCGTGGGGGAAGCGCAATCTCCCCAGTGACGGGCTATGTCCCGCTTAGCCACTACCAGCCCCAGATTGACTAGTGTGAGCTTACTGCGTGTTAGATCAATCTCCGTGAGGATACCCAGGAGGGTATATTTAGCCTCCCGCTCGAGTTGCGCCCCCAGTATGTTATTCAATTCTCCTAATATTTGGGCCCAATACCTTTGTATTTCCCTGCATTCCCACAGTGTGTGTATGAAAGTGCCTCGGTCGCTCTGGCATCGGAGACAGTCAGGGGTTTCTGCCCGTCCCATGATATGTAGTCGCGCTCGATCGTAGTAGGTTCTGTGAAGGATTTTATACTGTATGAGACGTAGCCTCTGTTTTATTGCCACTTCGCGTGGATGCATTAGGGCTGCTTCCCAATCTATGTCTTCTAATGGTCCCGTGGTAAGCTCCCATTTGGCTCTTAGTGGACCCAATTTATCAGGCATATTATTTAGTAAAGTTATGTAAGCCCATGAAATTGCCTTGTTCGGGATTTCCTCTTGAAGGAGTCTACCCTCCAGGGGGGAGAACTCAGGTATTTCACTTGTGTCCAATCTCTCTGCCTTCCAGGTGTGTTGCAGTCTAATGTAGGCATACCTTTGAGAGTCATTTAGTTGGTATGTAGTTTGGAGTGCGCTAAAGGGAGATAGGGTGCATTTCTCTAGTATGTCGCCCAACTTGGATATCCCTATCGTATCCCATTGCTTGAATCCTCTAAGTTTCCCTATCTCTGGTAGTCTCGTCCCCTCCCACAGGGGGGTCTCTCTCGTGGGCCTACTATCCCAATTCATCTGTTTCTCCGCACCTAGCCACGCTTCAATTACTCTTTGGGTGGCCGGCAAGAGACGCGAGACTCCCCTCCCGCCATATATATAATGGAGCTGTGTATGGTGCCGGAATTGGAGTCTCTCCAGCGTGTATGTGGGATGGTCTCATGACGTATGACCCCACTCATTAAGGACAACTAAATGGGCTGCTCTATAGTAGGCTCTAATGTCTGGCAGAGCCAGACCTCCATTGTACGGATTGCGCTGGAGTGTTTGTAGCGCTATTCTTGGGTGGGCCCCGTCCCATAGGAGTATTCGTAATTCATTATTCAGAGTCGTGAATATGTTTTCCGGTATTTTAATATAGGTGTTGTGCAATATATAAAGGAGCTTTGGGAGCGTTATCATCTTATACATGGCGGCCCTGCCCATTATCGTCTTGGAATTCCGCTAGAACTCGCTTGATATTTTGAGTCAGGTTGGTCGCTTCATCGGTTGTAATGTAAAGGCAGAGGTATCGGAAACCATCTGGGGAAACTTGTAAACACCTCGGGAACTCTCGAGTTTCAAGAAGACCACCCACCGAATAGAGATTGGATTTACTCCAGTTAATACTATATCCTGCTTTATGGCCATATTCCTCAAATATTTGCAGGACCAGTGGGAGCGTCCTGACTGGCTCCGTTATGTATAGCAGGATGTTATCTGCGTAGAGCGATATGCGCTCTTCTTCTAGAAGTTGTTCCTCGTCTGAGAAACCGCTGAGGTCAGGATGAGATCTGATTTAACACGCCAGAGGCTCCAGGACTAGGGCAAATAATAGTGGGGATAGCGGGCAGCCTTGTCTGGTACCTCTTTGGACAGGCCAGGATTCCGACGTCACTCCGTTGACTCGGACTTTGGCCACCTGGTTCGTATAAAGATGGTCTAGCCATTCCATGAAGACCGGGCCGAATCCGAACCTCTGCAGGGTTTGTTTCATGAATGGCCAATGAACCGTATCGAACGCCTTTTCGGCATCCAGGGAGAGGAAGACATGTGGGCTATCCCTATACTTAACCGTGTCCATCCAGTTGGCCAGCCGTCTGAGATTAAGGCGTGTGGCTCATTTAGGCATGAAGCCGGATTGATCTCTATGTATTAGAGGGGTTATGACTGCTAAGAGGCGTGTTGCCAGGATGGACGCTAGGATCTTGGTCTCTATGTTGAGCAGTGATATCGGTCGGTAGGACCCGCAGTCCTCCGGGGGCTTCCCTGACTTATGGATAAGGCTCCCGGTTTTCCGTTTAAACAGATTTTTACATATAAATACAGACGGGAAACTATTTTTCCTTTGTCTGTATTTATAAATAGAAACTGTAAAATACTGCCGAAACTGATTCAGAAACTTGTGCTGCGCAGCCGCGTTCCAGCCAAGGGTTGCCACGCCGCTCTGCCTGATGTAGATCTTTGGATGCACTCTGCCTGCCCCGAACCCCCTGCTGACATTTCCTAATTAGTTTCTTTCACCTAATCGTGGTCGGATCCATGTGTCACAGTGTGGGCATAACAGCCCCCCCCCCCCCAGCCTCTTCAAAGCCAATGTAAGTGAAAGGGAGGGTGCACATCTATGTTTTATTATTTAAATAGCGCAGAGCAAGGGAGGGGGAATGGTCTTTTGTAGCGTCAACCTCGCTTTAAGTGGAGAGATGAGCGATCCTTCACGCCTGAATCACACTTCTCTGCGCCACCTTGAAACTCGGGTTTTGGGCTCTACATCTGGTGCAGGTGTCGTGGTTTCATTCCTGACTGGTGTTAAGGGAGAAACTACAGCTGGATGGGGCTAGTGCAGATCCTCTCTACGTGCTACATGCTATGTTCCTCTCTTTATTGATGTTTAAACTTCTTACTTTTCAGAAGCATGAGCGCACATTCATTCTAAATGACCAGGGTATCAGAGTGCACTATTTCGAGATTTAAGTTTTTAGCTGCAGGGGGTGGGAGGCGAAGCAGGGTGTGTAGAGGGAAGTCCACAAAATACTAAATAGCTGGACAGGATGGGGTGCGAGATCGGCATGTACTCCTGGCGTGTGGTGGGTGGTGAACAATTACTGCTGGTTACTTTTCTCTGACCGGGATAGGGAACGTATAACTTTTCTCAAGAATTACAGACACCGGTGGTCTATTTTGTCTTTATTGTTTTGGAACATTGCACTTTGTAGCTATTACAGGACATCCTACTCAGTGTTGTACTGAAGATCATTTTAAAACCGAAGTATAGGAGCTCCTAGGAAGCACATATAACAGTGGATCACAACCAATAATTACACATGTCATGAAAAGTGCTACACGACTATCGGCGGGTTGCAAAGGGAAACAGCTGATTAGGTCCTCACGAGCACTCTGACTCTAGGAGCTTGAACATGTGCTTGTACTACAATGGCAAAGTTTTCAGATGAATGTAATAAGTATACTTAATTGGGCATATATATATAAATCTATAACAACCGAGTGCAAGTGTGCATTGGCTTTTTAAATAAATCTGAAAAAATACCAGCTGCAGCCTCTTCTTTTGCTTGCTATTAAAATAAATGTGGATAAATACAGATAAAATTAACAAAAAATAAATATGGATAAATACAGACGGAAATGTTAAAAAAATAAATACCCTAAAACCGGGAGCCCTACTTATGGATTACCACCACTATGGCTGTCCGCAGATCAGGAGGGAGGACCCCATCCTCCTTTGCTCCTAAGAACATGTTCAGTAGGTGTGGGCCCAGTAAACTAACATTTTGTTTAAAAAATTCTGCGGGTAATCCGTTCGGTCCCGGGGATTTACCTGACTTCTGTCGTCCAATTGCCTCCATTACCTCTTCTAGGGATATGTCTTTATCCAACCCGTCTCGATCCTCCTGTGAGAAAGTAGGTGTCTCAATTGTGTCAAGGTAGCAACTGATTTGTGTCTCGCTTGCTAGTAGCCTGGCTCTATAAAGTGCCTCATAGTAGTGAGCAAAGGCGCCCGCTATGTCTTGAGGTGTCGTGTAAATCTGGTCATGTTCTTTTATCTTTGTTATCCATCTTGCCTCAGTCTCCTTCCTGCTCAACCAGGCCAGTAATTTCCCTGCTCTATCCCCTGTCTCATATAGGCGGTGCTGAGTGACCAGAATGTGGGCTTTAACTTCCTGAGTGACTAGTGCTCTATACTCCCGTCTAGTCACCTCTACCTGACGGAGGGCGTGGGGGTCTGTGTCGTGTATGACCTTAGTTTCCAAAGTTAATAGTTTGTGTTCCAGGGCCCCAATTTGCGTCGCGTCTGCTCTTTTTTTGTATGCAATAATGTTCTGTGCTCTATCCCTTATCACCGTTTTAAACGCCTACCATAGGGTGGCCGCCGATTTCACTGAGCCATCGTTTTCTTTGAAATATAGTTTGGCGTCTGTGCGAATTTCCTTAGCTACCTTTCTGTCTCGCAGGGCCCAGGCGCTCAATATCCAATCTTTGCTACGTCTCTTGGATGTCCCTCCCACTGTGAGCATAGGGGTGAGTGATCAGATATACCTCGTGCAAGATATTCCGCCTTTTCAATTGTCTCTATCTCTCCAGCCGGGGTAAAAAGATAGTCCAGCCTGGAGAATACTTTGTGCCCCCGAAAAATAGGAATAGGCACGAGTATTTGGGTGATGACGCCGCCATAAATCAGTCAGCCCAATTGTGTCATGGAACTGTGCTAATTGTGTAGGGCCAAATGTTCCTGGGCTCACGCGTGTTCGATCAAGCTGTGGGTTTATCACGTCATTAAAATCGCCCACTATTATGGGCGTGGCAGGCCCTGACTGCAAGAGTATCCCAGCGATGTTATCCAGTGTTGTCTGCTGCAAGCGCGGGGGCATATACTCTAATCAGCAGGAGTTCTTTACAGTGCCAAATCCCCTGGACTGCCACATATGTCCCATTGGCGTCTGACCATGTCTTTGTGATATGAAAAGGGGGTGATCTCTTAATCAGTATGGCTACCCCTCTTGACTCCGTGGAGAACCCTGCATGCGCCAGTGTAATGTACTGCCCTCTACCCAAGAAAGAGCATTGTGTGCCCGTCAGGTGAGTCTCTTGTAGGAGGACTATGTCAGGCTTGAGCCTTTTCAAATATTTAGTGACCAACCCTCTCTTAATTTTGTTCCCTAACCCATTGACGTTCCACGTCATGACGGTGTATTGACCCTCCCCCATTATCGATGTGTTCGTGAGTCCCTGCAAATATGGTTCGTCTCGTCCAATCTCTGTCCTCCCTCCCCTTCACCTCTTCTCTCGATATCCATGTGTATGCATCCAAGATGTGACTCCCTTGTGTGTGAACTTATTGTGGAACTGTTCCCATTATGTAACTTACCCCCCTCCCTACGCTCTTCCCTTATCCTTGCCGCCCCCCAATTCGTCAACATGACAACACCAGCACAGGTAAGTGTCAAAGAGGTCTGTAACCCTCTGTGGGAATAGTAATTTTTACCCCTACGCTATCCAACACTTTCCCTACTGTTGTACTTGCTGGAGTGGGAATAGTAATTTTTACCCCTCCGCTATCCAACACTTTCCCTACTGTTGCACTTGCAGGAGTGGGAATAGTAATTTTCTCCCCTCCGCTATCCAACACTTTCCCTACTGTTGCACTCATTGGAGTGGGAATAGTAAATTAATAACCTCTGCTATCCAACACTTTCCCTACTGTTGCACTCATTGGGGTGGGAATAGTAAATTATTCCCCTCCGCTATCCAACACTTTCCCTACTGTTGCACTCCCTGGAGTGGGAATAGTAATTTTATCCCCTTTGCTATCCAACACTTTCCCTACTGTTGCACTCATTGGAGTGGGAATAGTAAATTATTCCCCTCACTATCCAACACTTTCCCTACTGTTGCACTCATTGGAATGGGAATAGTAAATTATTCCCCTCCGCTATCCAACACTTTCCCTACTGTTGCACTCGCTGGAGTGGGAATACTAAATTATTCCCCTCCGCTATCCAACACTTTCCCTACTGTTGCACTCGCTGGAGTGGGAATAGTAATTTTTATCCCTCTGCTATCCAACACTTTCCCTACTGTTGCACTCATTGGAGTGGGAATAGTAAATTATTCCCCTCCGCTATCCAACACTTTCCCTACTATTGCAATCGCTGGAGTGGGAATAGTAAATTATTCCCCTCCGTTATCCAACACTTTCCCTACTGTTGCACTCGCTGGAGTGGGAATAGTAATTTTTACCCTCCACTATCCAACACTTTCCCTACTGTTGCACTAAATGTAATTTAAAATGTAGGTTTAAAAAATATTACATATTTTAATATTTTCATTTATATTATAATTTTTTTAATTTTTATGTTACAGGTGTATGTATATATATTTATCTTTATTTTTTAATATATTTCTAACATTTTATAATTAATTAAAATTATTATTTATTAATTATTTTAAGTAAATATATACATATTACATTTTATATATGTATGTTTAATTTATTTTTAAATTACATTTATTACTTATAATTGTTAAAATTTACAAATAAATCTAAATTGTTTTTTTAAGTAAAATGTATTATTTAATTTATTTTACATTATTTATAATACATATAAAAAAAACGATATTTTGTTCTTCGATATTTTTAACAACGATATTTTTTTCTCGATATTTTTGTACTTACCATTATGAAGATAGGAGGTCGATATTTTTGACAACGATATTTATGTCCCGATATTTCTGTAGGTCGATATTAGTGTTGTCGATATTCTGTCAGTGATCCATCTGCTACATGTATACAAAAAAGCACTTTCCATCTGGCACTTTTCAAGCACACTAAGCTAATAGAAATTGTTTTCATCATAAAATGGTCACCCTGACTATGCACACTATAAACCAGAGGAATGTAGCATCTCAGAAGCATTTCAGAATCTCTCCAACAGACCCAAGAAAAGGACAACACTGATTACAATCACACTGCAGAGGCCTTTTTATAATAATGAACCCAGACTAACCTCTTCTTCTAAGCTGACGCTATAATAACCATCCTAGAACTTTACTTCTGTGAACTTATTTCCATTCCAGCCAACGCAAGTGTGCGCCTCCTTATCTATACTTGACTTGTTATGACTGAAGGGATGTTATGTGAATAGGAAGGAGAAGGCTTGTGAATGAGGCTGGCGAGAACAGAAAGACACTTAGTGGTGAGAATCAATTTTCAGTCCTCATGCTCAGAAAGGACGCAATTGACTAAAAAAAGAAAGATTTTCATCAGAATTGCCCATTATCCTTGTAAGTGCTACTTTAACTGACTCTCTAGTGCAGCGCTGCCTCATTTACAGCCCTAGTGTGCAGGAAAGATGTGTCAGTACATCAGCAGCGCTGACAATCACCTCCTACCAGCCACCATTAACAAACACTGTCTAAGACTCCATTAACCTTTCCTAGCTTACGACAGCCTAAGACTCACGGCAACACGAGAGAGGAAGGAACAGATGGCTGTAAAGAGAACACACAGGTGATATATGTGTGCCAGAGATTAGCAGAGAATCCGTAGGCAATCATACAGTAATCAACGCAGTTATCTGGCCTGGCTAGCTATAATTGATAAACATTATCATAAGTCCAACACTGACAATGCAGTTAACAATTCAACAGCAGTGCCCAACTGTATTTTGAGCTATTGGCATCGATTGTGGACTATTTGATGAGGATGTGTGGACTCTGAAAGCACTGCAGGACCATGCAAGTGGTAGATGCTGGGCCAAAAAGGGGCAGCACAGACCACATACTCGCTTCTTGTGTGAAAAAGGCCACTTTATTGAAGACAGGTGCACATCACATCAACCAAAAACCCTAGGCCTTTGCCTCACAAAACTACACCTCACTATACAATACTTCACCTACTTCCCCCTAACACAACCCTTAAAACTCCCTCCCCTCTTAACATCTTTATCTTGCAACTGTAACTCATACCCTGGCATTGAACTGTTAACCTTTACATCCATCAACACTTTAACCTACATCTATTAACATCTAACTATTTAAGTATCCTAAATCTGAACTTTTAATTTGTTGCTTCCTTCAGGTTTAACTTTATTACCCCCCCCCCGTCCTGGTTCTCCTATGTTCACAACCATCATCTTGATGTATAACCATGGCAACTGAAACTTCCCACTGCCACTCAGAAAAGGCCTACTCCCAACTTTTCTGACCCCCCCACACCCGGAACCACTGTCTCAATGTTCTCTAAAGAACCTCTTTTACCTGCAACAAGTAGAGCTCCATCCCGTACTGCGACCAATGAACTCCATCCCTCCTAAAAAATTCCAGTGTATCATACCTTAACTCTGGATGTTCTACCTGCCCAAACATTTCTTTCCTACGAAAAACTTGCATGTCCCTATTTATTTTGCACCTGGCATTATCAATAGCGGTGGGCTTTGTCGCCCCCCTCCATTGTCTCCTCGGAATGAATTCCGTCCAGATGACAAAAGTTTCTGACCACTGCCTCCTAATTTCCAGCATGTCACTCTTCATTTCTTTTAACAAAGCCAAACCTTTGCAGACCACCAAATCATTTTCGCCCAGGTGCAAAACAATAATGTCTGGACATCTATGCCTCTTCACTAACTTATTCAAGCATTGTAACAAATCCCACCATCTCATACCACCTTTCCCACGCCAAGCCACTTTAAAGAGGTGGTCATCAAGCCCGAGATTAACGCCTTGTCCTTTCTGGAGTTTGTGCATTTCTGGCCTCTTAATAAATGAATGCCCTATGATCCATATCGACAATTCAATTGCCTCCGGCCCAGCGACTGCACCTAAAAAAACAACATATGTGAGATTCAGCCAAAATGACAGGGCTCAGAAACCTCCCCTGTTCCCCATGCACACATACCGTCTAAAGCACTCAGAAGACCAGCGCCCCAATTGCATAATCCTATCCCTGCAGCACACTGAGCTGCCTCCATGGCCACACCAATCCTAAAAGAATGTGTTCCATAGTCCCCCGGAGCTTCCCCCATACTTGACAATGCCTTTCACATTACCCACAACAGCTGGTAAGCAGTCACCCGTGCCCCATCAGCGTGGTGAAAAACCGCTCCTTGGGGGGCCCGCTAACCGCCCTTTACATTGATCTCCAACATACTGTACACACCTCCAAGACTAGGAATGCCTGTAGCAACACCAACTTCTCTGTTGCCTTCTGATTTGTCTAAGATTGATGAATGCGCAATTCAATACTGCCACTCATATCCCCCACGTCCACCCAATCCAACCCAGGGACCCCTTTCCTTCCCAGTAGTTCAGTGACCCTGAAGGCCCTGAAAAACATCCATGACATCAGCGTGGAAAACAAAACCATCTCCTCTTTTGTCCTGCACAACGTTGGCAGCGCACCCAAAAGCTTGCCTAGCAAATGTCTTGATAACGGCCTCCTCACCTGTGTCCCAAGACCCCTTTCCCTCGCCCACCCCTCTAGCAAACTCCTTCCCAGCTCCCTGGCTGATGGTGTATAAACCCAGACTGCTTGCCCATGAAGGCAATTCCGGCCAGTTTCCCCACTATCGTTACTTTAGACAGACCTTTTTCAACCAATGTAAGGATGAATTGTACTACATCTTCTTCCCTACTTCTGACCTCCATTTTGCCCCGCTAAAAACTCCTGCCAAGCCTGCGAATACGATTTCCTGGTGGATTCTGCCAAAGACCCTACCACCAACTGAAACATCCTCTCTCTCCTATGTTCCACATGTCCACCAGTACAGGTGTCTTGTCCTTGCCTGCCTCTGTGGCCAGCCCATGGAACCTCTCTCACTATGAATGTGACAAAGCATCCGCAATTGTCATTGTCCACCCCAGCACATGTTTTGCCATGAAGGCTACATCATGTCTCAAACAACCCATCACAAGGACTTGCAGCAACTTGAGGACCTACTCATCCCTTGCCAACTGCCTGTTTACCACATGTACCACTGCCATATTGTCTACTCTGAATAACACCCTCTTGTGAACGAGTTCCTGCCCCCAAAGTGTTACTGCCACCACTAAGGGAAAAAACCCAAGGAAAGCAATGCTCCTGCCCCTGTGCTTCCACGCTGCGGGCTGCTCTTCTGCACACCACCTGCCCTTCCAATACAACCCGAAACTGAACCCTCCTGAAGTGTCAGAATATATCTGCATGTCCCAGTCGCATTCTTTTTGGGTTACCATCGAAATGCCATTGAAATCCTCCAAGAACCTTTGCCACATCCGCAGCTCTTCTCGTGCGCCCGCGGAGAAACGCATGTGGTGGTGAGGTAATGACAGCCCAGCTAAGGACATACCCAGACGTCTACAAAAAGTCAGACCCAACCTGACTACTCTATACGCAAAATTCAAGTGCCATAGCATGACCTGTACTACTTTGACAGTCACCTTGGGTTTTTCCAATATTGCGTCTAGTAACATTTGCATCTGCACCTTCTTGTCCACCGGGAGGCATGCCTCCATGGACACCAAGTCCAATTTGATACCCTAAAATAAGAGTACTGTGACCGGCCCCGTTGTATTCTTGGCAGTCCGCAGAACCGGGTTGACTCACAAATAAGAAGTCATTAAGATAGTGCATCGCTGTCCTGTTCCCCATGTGCCATGTGAAAACCCACTGTAGGAAGGAGCTGAACCGCTCAAACAGAGCACAAGAGATGGCACAGCCCATGGGTAATGCCTGGCCAACATACCATTGCCCTTCAAATTGTATGCCCAACCGGAAATCCTCTGGATGTACTGGCAGCAGCCAAAGAGCTGACTTAATGTCACACTTCACCTTGAGTGTACCCTTTTCCACCTTTGCCCATTTTTCCATGTGCCCCACATTCTCCCCTGCTTCCCGTCACCTGATTACCTTGCTGCCTGCTGTATGCCCCTTGGTGATGATTCCATTGGCCTGCCTTGTCCCTTTTCCACTACCTCCCGCCCCATAGCACTGCACGAGGGCATGTCTACCCACGCACCTGGAGCATTCGTGCCAGAATATACAGTAGTCTCTCGTACATAAGCCTTTGTTAAAATGCCAACATTTTCCAAGTGCTCCACCCTGTGTCTTGGCCGCTGCCCCCACTCTTCCCGGGCTGGGCGGGGCTGAAAGGGTCAATATTCCATGGTAGGCCACACACCAAACCCATCGTCTACTGATAGAGATCAGTGTCAATTTTTCCCCATTTTGCCTCAGGATCCCATGCTAGGTGGGCGCGAAACTCCTCATCATAACGTGCCCATGCATATCCCCCATACGTGATTTGAGCTCTGCGGATCATGTCCATATATTTCAATAGAGAAACGCACCGTTCTGGGTATTTTTTGCAATTTATGTTTGCGAAAATTAAAAACACAGCTGTCCAATTTTCAATTGTCATAGGCACCCTAGGGAATTTTGACAGCTCTTCTTTGGACCCCTCTTTTGCCTTAAGTTCTCTATGGAGGAGCTTCAGCATCTTCACGTACTCCCCTTTCCATATCTTCTCCTTGGTTGCCAACATTTAATGAGCACCAAGGAGCTTAGTCATCCCCATATAATGCAATTTCTTGACATTGATTTCCTTACTGTCTTTTGCCCGTATCCTGTGCTCCTGCCTTATCCTGTCCATCCTCCCCTTCTCCTTTTCTTGGCGGTGTGCCCTGTTCTCCTTTTGCCCCTGTCTCTGGCAGCCCTGTTTGTTGTGCCTCTCTCTCTACCCCTTCAGCCGACACTTGGCCAACCTCAGACTTCTTTACTTCTGATTGCATCTCTGTACTTACCCCAGTGTCCTAGACATACAAACCTCCCCTTTAATGTATTTCCCTGCTACACCTTTGCCCCCATGCATTTACCCCTACAGACACCTTGCGTGTGTGCACTGTGTTTGCCCAAGCACCTCAAGCACCCTTACCTGGCATTAAGGTTGGCCTCCACTCTGGATCAAGCCGCCTAACCAGTTGTGAAGGGGCACCACCAACCCCTGCCTTCTGACGTGCTCCCAGATTGTCTTGCACTCCTATAATATACTAGGAACAACCATATTATCCAAATCCCCCACCCCGTTTTTGCCACCCCGTCTTCTTCTTCCTCTTGAACCTCATCATCCACCACTTTACCTTCTTCAAGATTAATTTCTTCGTAATCCAACTATGCATGATCCTCCTCTACATTCCACAGCCCTGTGGGCACCATGACCTGTGCATCTGCACCGTATGCCACATTCGATTCAAACCCTACCATGCTACCTGAGGGAAGCCAGGGTGCCGTGTTACGCCCTCCTGGCTGAGCCCCCATCTCTGTTCTGTTGTCGCTGTCCCGGGGCCGCATTGAGCTGTCCCAGTTGATGCACTGCCGAGGCCACACCAGACCTATATGTGGCAGTGTTGTTACCGTTCCACGTCGGCATCCGTCTGGCCGCCCAAGACCCTGCCATCTCTTCCCCTCAGGGTCTGTGAGCTGTATAAAGCTATCCCAAGTCTGCATGTCTGCTGTAATGCTGCTCCTGAAATTTAAAAGGGAGGTCCGGCGTGCTGCGGTTAGTGTCCCTAGCTACCTGCTCGTCACTTTGTCCCGGTACCCAAAGCCAACTCCCCCCACTCCCCTCACCCTGTCTAACTCCTTCTCATTATGTGCCTTCCTGCACCTGTCAACTTGCCACTGATGATGCCTCTGCCCTACCCCTACCCCCTCCTACTGAATGACCCCCTCGCTGCAGCAGCGCCGCACCCTTAATTGTACCTTGCCTCGTGTATGCCCGGGCAGGAGGCCTCACGTTCACTCTCTGCCCCTCTCCCTCTTCGAACCCCCCATCCTATTTCTCCTGCTCCCCTTTGGTGCACCAATCTAGCATCACTGCTACCAATGCTGTCGCTGGGCCCCACACGTGGACCCGAGCGTTACTCTTTCCTGTACCAGATGCCTCCTGTCAGAAATGGGATTTCTGGTTGGCTAGGGCAAACACCTAAGCCAGGCAGAAACCACCACTCTAGTCAGGGCAAGGGAGTTACACACCAAAGATAACCCCTGCTCACCCCCTTGGTAGCTTGGCACGAGCAGTCAGGCTTATCCCAGAGGCAATGTGTAAAGCGTTTGCGCAACACACTCACACAGCAGCGACACACTAGGCACACCACTAAAGAAACTCCACACAAGGTTATGTCAAAAATAGCCTTTGTATTATCCATAAACACATTAGAACATAATCACAAATATACACTGTGCCATCTGGCACTTAGGTGTAACTTTACGGGGGATTATATACAGGACAGGGCCAATCGGGCCACTGTCAGAACCATCAGAACAGGTAAGTAGTAAACAACCAGTAACTACTGGTACAGACACTTTGCATAAATCACATTAGGCATAAATCACGGACAGCAATGCGTTATTCCCAAACACATCATGCCCCTCTTAGGCATAAACATTATTGCTGTACATTACACTGGCAGAGTGCACACATTAGGCATAACCCCTCATCAGCAGTATGCTAAAGTGCCCACTTATAGCTGGGCACACATGAAGCAATCACCCCGTACAGGATGGCATCAATACCAACAGAACGGCATGTAACAAACCTTTTTAGTGGGCACAAGTCCCACATTCCTCCTGCCCACCTTCTACAAGACCATAGGCATAGCATAAATCAGTGCGCCACTAGGCGCTTGTCATTCAGGGCCTGTGACCCACACCGGATAAATCACTGCGCCACTAGGCGCTTGCCCAAAAAGAAAGCATGTAAGTCATGAGACCACCGTATGACACATCAATCATTAGCAGGGCAATGGGATACATACTACATGTCCAGAGGCATAAAATCATGGTCAGCAGTATAGCAAATTCTGCACCTCAGGCCTCTCTTGGGCATAAACAAAAATAAGGGTGCCTAGCAGAGCACCTTACCCACAGCCATCATCCGCAATGCCCCTTCTTAAAGGTAGGGCTTAGGCCAATATTAGGATCCCTTTGCGCGACTGCCTGCGATCCAGCGGTGCAGCTGCAAACACTGTCCCCAGGCTCCCCAAGCCCGTAGTAACCCAAGATAACTCGGGGGTGGGGGGCCTCCGTTGAGGTCGCGCCCCAGCCTAACCCCACAAAGAATGTCCCCGGTGCCCAGCGCACCAAAACCGGGGTGGGGGGATGCAATACGCCCCAGGTAATGTCCCCGTTACTCCCTTCACTTGCCTGGGGCGCCTCCTCTGAACGCGGTCACCCAAGCGATCTTCTTGTGGTGCGGCCGGAGCGGATGTCTCTCCTCCCGGAGCGGTCCCTCTGACTCAGGACTCCTTGGTCTTGGGGCACCGGAGCCAACTGCGGCGTCCTTGTTCAGCCTCTGCTCCTTTGCTGCCCAAAACGGGCGGATCGGTCTCGCTCTCCGGCGGGCTCGGGCAGCATGCAGGGCTCCTCGTGGACATGGGAGCCCGCCCACAACCAGGCTGCACCTCCGCCTGGCTTCCTCTAGCCTCTCTTCACAGGGGAGGCCCCGCCCACAGTCAGGCGCAGGCTTGCCTGGCTTCCGGTTTTTCCACGGACCTCCCCTCTAACAACCAGGCATCTCTTCTCTCGTTGTTTGTCCTCCGTGGTGCCCAGTAATGACACGGCTACTTTGGCATGGGCCTGCTGCTGGGCGGCCATGCCTCCCTCTCTCTCCGGCTGTAAGGAGGGGGGGCAAAAAAGAGAGGATTCCGTCGGGCGGTGCTGCCACGAGCAGCCCGCGCTCCTTCCACGCTTTCCCCACGTCACAGGGGAGAAAGGATTGCGTTTCCTGGGCTCCTTTCCCCACAACTGAGGTAAAAGTCACTGCGCTTCCTGGGGGACAACACCAAGCGCTACTTTACACTCAAAGGTGAATGACCCAGCGCGGTGGCAGAGCCAGGCACACAACACACACTGGCAATAGTAGCGCACAGTACCTGGAAACTTCCAGTAAGTAGGGGAGTTCCAGGAAAGCAAAAGAACACAAGGAAACTCCAAATAGACAAAGTAACAGCACCTGGAAGACTCTGATGTCCCTGAGTCAACCACAACAGGAGGCCAGCACGCAGTGCCTCCTAGCAGAGGGCAGCCCCCCCTCCAACCACCCAGCAGGCAGTAGTTGAGTCCCACGGCGGTCCCTCCTGGCAGAGTGTTCTTCAGACCCAGTTCAGTTCAGCAGACATGGGGTCACAGCCCCAGTACTTATACCTCCCATGTCTTTGTTCTCTCCCCCTGGCACAGGCCTAGGCCCAGTCAAAACCAGTTCTGGGGGCACTCACACCTTTCTCTAAAGGTGCATCACCATCTCCTTTGTCAGTGTAGACTCTGGCCCCAGACACACCACAGGGGGCGGAGCCAGCATTGTGGAAGGCAGGGACAGTACCATTCAGTCCCAGGTGCTACTCCTCCCACCACTCCAAATGCAGATTGGCCTATTCAGCCTAGTGCTGACTCACCCAGCCCCTGTCACTCCAGAGCTAGACATGCAATACACATCAGGCAGGCACAAAGACATATAGCACACAGAAATGCCCAAAGTGGCATTTCTAAAATAGTGATAATAAATCTGCGAACACCAGTGTGCAGCATTTATTACCACTATTCCAAACATACCAAACTTGACCACTCTACTCCTCTCAGATCAGGAATTACCACTGAAGCACTTATCAGGGAATCCCCAGTGCATTCCTATGAGAGGGCAGCCTCACAGCAGTGAGAAACCAAAATGGCTGTGTTAGAAGGTGGTTCTGACACTATGGGCCGCCTGGATTTTTCGCTTTTTGAGCACCTAGGTGTTGAGGTTTTACTGTGGGAGAGCCTCATAAATTGGGACTCATCCACAGTGAACTCATGATGAAAGAGACTGCATGTGGATTTTACTGGTGTCCCCCTAGCTTGACTAGCCGCTGCGCAGCAGCTGGAGTAAGGGGCACCGGGCTGGTTACATGCAGACACCTGTGTACATGCGTGTGCACACGTGTAGGGGCTGCGCAGGGAGATTCTTGGCGTGCGCAGTCCAGGAGCAGCTACAAAGTGAATGGTGTGGCAGGACTTATGCAGAATTGGGTGGTGACACGGAATAGGCCTTATACACTAGGAAGGAACATGCCAGGGAAAGTCAGCGTGCTTTACTGTGTTTTTCACTTCATTATTCCCCTATGGGGATGTGGAGCCCATGTGCTAGATTAACTTCCATAAGGCCTACAGATTCCAGACACGCACTAAAGTCCACTGTAGCGGATGTGAAAAGAAGTATTCTGCAGAGTCCAGAGTCATATTTGTACTGCTTTTGGGTCATCCAGAAATGTTACATCTCTCTGAGTCAGATCATAACCAGGGCCTGGCTGGGGGTTGACCTCAGCAGGCTGGATTGATGACCTTTCCCTCCCAGAGCGAAGACCTCCTTTCCACGAAGGGAAGATAGGCGGAGCTACAGGCTCATCCATCAGCAGCTATCACTGGGTGCCAGGCACCAGGCTGCACCTAGGAGGGAAGGGCTCTGGTTTCAGAGACCATGTGGCCAGAGACCCTGGATGACGCCATTTTGAACAAACCCAGAGGCTGGACAAGAAGGAGGGAGCAGGGGCAGGGAAGTGATGTGTCGCTGTTTGATAGGATCAACAGAGACTTCCTGCCAGCCCCCTACTCAACTTTTAAAAGTGTCTGCGCAGGAAGAGAAGCTCTCTCTGGGGTGTGGTCTGCGGAGGCGGAAGGTGCTGGAGCCTGGCAATGGGCAGTTGGAAGGAGGTACCCCCTGACTGTCCCCCAGGCCCCTAACAGCGCCAGAAGAAGAGCCCAGGACCAGTGCGCAGAAGCAGGGGCCTCTGCGCAGGGAGAAGAGAGGCCCAGGAGGAGAGCCAGGCGAAAGTCTGGCGCAGGGAGCCAGTGAAGACCGCTCCCTGCAGAATGCCCCCTCTTGGAGGCCCGGAGGGCGAAGGAGAGTGCTCCCAGTGGCTGGGGGCCGCCGCCAGGAGCGAGAGGACGCGAAAATGGGGCAGATCGGACCCCCAGGGGCTGAGATATGGCCCCCGGAAGGTGAGCGACCTTTGACCCCTGGGGAGGAAGGGAAGCCGGGAGCGCCGTCGCGCTCCCCGTGAAGGTGACCCAAGGGGGCCCGGGACCCCATCCCGGGCCCCGAAGCAAAGCCGGGAGCGCCGTCGCGCTCCCCGTGAAGATGTCCCCAACACGGGGTGCCAGGAGCCCACCCTGGCCCCCACCAAGCAAGTGAAGACAGGGGGGTGGGAAGCGCCGTCGCGCCCCCCCATGAAGACAGGAGGCGGGGGAGCGCCGTCGCGCCCCCCGCGAAGAGTGGCCAAAGGGGGCCCGGGACCCCATCCCCGGGCCCCGAAGTCAAGTCGGGGAGCGCCGTCGCGCTCCCCGTGAAGATTTCCCCAGGGGGAGGGGCCAGGAGCCCACCCTGGCCCCCACCGAAGCCAAACCGCAAGATGGAGGGGAGCGCCGTCGCGCCCCCCCGAAGAGGTCCGGGGGCCCGGGACCCCATCCCCGGGCCCCGAAAAGCAGGCGGAGGCCGGGGGAGTGCAGCCACACTCCCCCCGAGGTCCAACACGTCTGCCCGCCAGAGCGGGCAGGCAAGAAATGCCTTGCCGGCTCCCGCGGCAGCACGCGAGGGTGCTGGCCGGCAGGGGCAGCCGGGGGTGGGCTCCCCGAGCTGCCCTCCAACAAGAGGACATGCGGGGGTCCCGGGTGGGACCGGGGCCCCCCCCAAAGCAGAACACCAGCACCGCGCGGGGTCCTGGGTGTGACCGGGACCCCAGAGAGAGGAGGGGCCCGGGTGGGACCGGGCCCCGAAAATTGGCAGGAGCAGCCGGGGGTGGGCTCCCCAAGCCGTATCCCTTACCTGGGGGTCCGGGTGGGACCGGGCCCCCCACTGAGGCCAGAAGATGGGGCGCAAAGCGCCAGATCGATCGCGGCTCTCCCCGGCACAGCGGGAGAGCCGCTCATCCGATATTCATGCAGAGGAGCACAAAGCGCCCCATAATGCCTTGCCAGGCATTTGGAAATCTGCCGATTTTTGTGCCTGGTGGCCCCCAGAGGAGGGGGTCACCCTCAAGAATGAAAAAGGGTGCTGGGGGAGCTGCTGGAGAAGCGCAGTCTCCCCCCAGCACGAAGTTAAGTCCCACCCTAAGTGTCCTAGGGTTTTAAAAAGGATAACCCCTCGAGGGCTCAACCTGTTTCATTACACCTTCTGGGCTGGAACTTTTGTTCTACAGCTGAGGGTGTATTGCAAAGTGCTTCATGGAATGAAGGGCTGAGTTGGGGATGTCTGGAGAAGGACATCCCCTGGAGGTGAAGAGGTGTAATTGCACCAGAACTGCATTTACTCACGGTTATTCCTTTTTAGAGGGACTGAAGGTCACATATGTAATGTGAAGGTACTTGTGTAAGGTGATGTCATAAGCAAAGTGGGTTATGTTGCCAGACACTCCTGCTAGGGTGTCTGGCTGGATATGCATAATCCTGTGATTTCATCTGTGATGCCTTTAGGGGCTGTAATTGCAACGCATTTTAATGTCCAACAAATGTGCTGAGTACTGTCATTCTAAAGTGTGCATAAACATGTATTTTTGCTGCTGCGCTTAAGTGAGGAACAACCCAGACTGTTAGCCCTGAATATGTAGGGGTGCATACTGTATGGTCAATATAAGATGCTCAGTCAGGGTTATGTGTCACTAGGGCAGGTGAACCTATTTTTAATGCGTGTTGAGGTAATGGGGTGGGTCGCCACTGGGATGGTGCCAGTGCGCAGGGCCCTCGCTCCAGGTTATGCTCAACACACTGCATTAGGGGGCAAGATGATGTGCATACATGGGAGTGGTGGTACTAGACCCCACCCCCTTTTTGGGAGGGGTGGAGATGTTACGCAATGTCACAAAGTAATTCCAACAGCTTATGTATATTTGTAAATTGGTGCATAGTATTGAGTAGTGTGTGTGTTTAATAAATGTACTCTTACTTTTATAAAGCAAAGTACAGACTGGACAATCAATTATTGAGTGTTATTTCTGCGCACCTGCAAATGGCGATTACTAGCCCACACCACCTCCCTTGAGTAAAGCCTCAGACTGCTCTGCAACGCTACCCTCTGAGAGTCAGGCGCTACAATTGGGTGTTTGGTTCCCAGTGAAGGACAAATGTAGTCATGTTATTTGTGCAGGCCTCACAGATACTGCCTCGTTTTCCAACATTGGTGTCTAGCGGCGGGATACATAGTATCCCATTCTGGTGCGCATTTATAGCAGTTGATAAGTCCAGTTTTGCCATACATTATCTATGCAGTAATGAGCAAATGGAAGAGCGCAAGGCTCTGAGAAGGGTTCAAACTTTTGGTTAGGTGAACTAAAGGTATGGGAAAGGAAAGCCCCGCGCACATACGTGTCATGTGAAGATATTATGGTTGAAATGTAAACTGTATTGATATGACCGGGCTATGTTGATTATCATGTGCTAGCGGGATGGTGCTTTCCAGGAAATGATTGCATACAAATGTTCTGAGCCATATTGTACACCTTTGAACCCTAACACTACATACACTACACCTGCATGAGGAGGGTGTCTCCTCAAGAGATAGGGACAGCAACTGATACCTACATCACAGGTAGGGGTGTAGGGGTGGATTGACCTTTGTGGGGGACAGGAGAGAGAGTGGGTCCTGGGAAATTCCCGCGCTTTTTAAGGGCAGGGAGGGTTTCCACAGAAGGGGCCCCAGGTGTCCTTCCCCCGCTGAAATTTTACTTGCCATTGGTGCAGGCCAAAACCACTGGAAGGGTGGGGCAGGAGGTTTCTTTACCCCAGGTAGTAACGCCCCAGGGGTTCCCATGGTGGGGGACCCCAAGAAACTTTTCCCACGGTGGGAGGGTGTGGTAGAGTTGGGTGTCCGGCAGGCCCCCCAGGTTAACTGGTGGGGAGTTGAGCGACCCAGGGGTGGCCCCTGGTAGTGGGTGGCCCCAAAGGAGGGTAGTTCTTAAGTGATGGTGTGTAGTGGTAGCCCCTAGGTACCCTAGGTGGGCGAGGTAACTGACCCAGTGGAGATCGGAGTGGGGGGATGTACTCCCTAGTTTCCAGGTGAAGGGTTAGTGGTGGACCCTGAGGCGTCAGGGTCGGGTGGACGGTGACCAGTCCGGTAGGTCCTGTGGGTCTTGAACCCAAGGACCAGGAGCAGGGGGGTGTTCCCCTAGCTCGGGGCAGGAGGTGGACGTCTGCAAGGTAGTACCACCCTGAACACAGGTGGGGCCTATCTTAAGTGACGGGACCCTGTGGTTCGCAAAGGGGTGGTGCAGGCCTAGCCGGGATCTTTAGGGTCCCTGGCTTGGAGTGGTCGTGCTACCCTGAAGGCAGGTGGGGCCTATCTTAAGGAGGGGACCCTGCTCTTCATAAGGGGTGGTGCAGGCCATCCGGGGACCATGTAGGTCCCTGGGCGGTCTCCCAAGGCGCTGCTGGGAGACTGGGGAGGGCCATGAGAGGTGGGCCTGGGTCTAGCTAACTCGGGGCCCACCGGCTCTCTAAGGGTACTCTGGGAGGAGAGCGCGCCTCTCGGAGGGAAGTGTGCATAGGCCCTGTTCTCGCAGCGGAGAACAAGGAAGGGGTCTAGGTTCCCGGGGTAGTTTCCGTGGGGAGCTACTGACGGGGGGGAATGAGCTGTAGGATGTCTGACGGGGCACCCTCAGTGTTCCTCCCTGGCACTGCCAGTGTGGTAGTGAGGCCGGTCTGAGGTCCTATCAGGGAGCCAGGCAAGTGGCCAGAGGGTGCTTTTCTGTGTGGGAAAAGCACGAGTGGCTGTGCTTTCTTTAGGGAAGCCAGTCGTCCCGAAAGGGTGGTGGCAGCAGAATGACCTCAGCGGCAGGCTGAGGGTGAGGGTCCAGAGAGGTAGCATCTTTGGGGTGCAAGGACCAAACGGAGAGAGGGTACTGGTTGGAACAAACTCCAGAAGGGAGACCAGCTAGTGACCCAGGGGATGGGATGTAGACCTGTCCCGGAAGACCGCAACGGTGCTGAGGCACTGGACCCTTGTCCAGAGAAGGGGTAGGCATAGTGTTGCATGCCCAAGGGCAAAGGTGGGCCTAGTGAGGCCAAGTCCATGTAGACCATGAGTGACCTAGAGGTATCTAACCTAGAGCCCGGAGGGTTCTTAGGGTAGTCTGGGATCCCTGTCATGGGTGGAGATTTCATGGATGGGAGGAGTAGGTGGTCTGTGCGGATAACTGGTGAGTAAGGGGGTCTGGTCAGAACCCCTTATAACTAGTTATCGCTGACTACGGGAAGAATACCCATGTAGGGTGGCTACTTCTTCCCTGTAGGAATCAGCTGGGCGCGGCGTGTGTTAGAAGGTGGTTCTGACACTATGGGCCGCCCGGATTTTTCGCTTTTTGAGCACCTAGGTGTTGAGGTTTTACTGTGGGAGAGCCTCATAAATTGGGACTCATCCACAGTGAACTCATGATGAAAGACACTGCATGTGGATTTTACTGGTGTCCCCCTAGCTTGACTAGGCCGCTGCGCAGCAGCTGGAGTAAGGGGCACCGGGCTGGTTACATGCAGACACCTGTGTACATGCGTGTGCACACGTGTAGGGGCTGCGCAGGGGAGATTCTTGGCGTGCGCAGTCCAGGAGCAGCTACAAAGTGAATGGTGTGGCAGGACTTATGCAGAATTGGGTGGTGACACGGAATAGGCCTTATACACTAGGAAGGAACATGCCAGGGAAAGTCAGTGTGCTTTACTGTGTTTTTCACTTCATTATTCCCCTATGGGGATGTGGAGCCCATGTGCTAGATTAACTTCCATAAGGCCTACAGATTCCAGACACGCACTAAAGTCCACTGTAGCGGATGTGAAAAGAAGTATTCTGCAGAGTCCAGAGTCATATTTGTACTGCTTTTGGGTCATCCAGAAATGTTACATCTCTCTGAGTCAGATCATAACCAGGGCCTGGCTGGGGGTTGACCTCAGCAGGCTGGATTGATGACCTTTCCCTCCCAGAGCGAAGACCTCCTTTCCACGAAGGGAAGATAGGCGGAGCTACAGGCTCATCCATCAGCAGCTATCACTGGGTGCCAGGCACCAGGCTGCACCTAGGAGGGAAGGGCTCTGGTTTCAGAGACCATGTGGCCAGAGACCCTGGACGACGCCATTTTGAACAAACCCAGAGGCTGGACAAGAAGGAGGGAGCAGGGGCAGGGAAGTGATGTGTCGCTGTTTGATAGGATCAACAGAGACTTCCTGCCAGCCCCCCTACTCAACTTTTAAAAGTGTCTGCGCAGGAAGAGAAGCTCTCTCTGGGGTGTGGTCTGCGGAGGCGGAAGGTGCTGGAGCCTGGCAATGGGCAGTTGGAAGGAGGTACCCCCTGACTGTCCCCCAGGCCCCTAACAGCGCCAGAAGAAGAGCCCAGGACCAGTGCGCAGAAGCAGCGTCCTCTGCGCAGGGAGAAGAGAGGCCCAGGAGGAGAGCCAGGCGAAAGTCTGGCGCAGGGAGCCAGTGAAGACCGCTCCCTGCAGAATGCCCCCTCTTGGAGGCCCGGAGGGCGAAGGAGAGTGCTCCCAGTGGCTGGGGGCCGCCGCCAGGAGCGAGAGGACGTGAAAATGGGGCAGATCGGACCCCCAGGGGCTGAGATATGCCCCCGGAAGGTGAGCGACCTTTGACCCCTGGGGAGGAAGGGAAGCCGGGGAGCGCCGTCGCGCTCCCCGTGAAACTGACCCAAGGGGGGCCCGGGACCCCATCCCCGGGCCCCGAAGCAAAGCCGGGGAGCAACGTCGCGCTCCCCGTGAAGATGTCCCCCCACACGGGGTGCCAGGAGCCCACCCTGGCCCCCACCGAGCAAGTAAAGATGGGGGGGGGAGCGCCGTCGCGCCCCCCCACGAAGACAGGAGGCGGGGGAGCGCCGTCGCGCCCCCCGCGAAGAGTGGCCAAAGGGGGCCCGGGACCCCATCCCCGGGCCCCGAAGTCAAGTCGGGGAGCGCCGTCGCGCTCCCCGTGAAGATTTCCCCAGGGGGAGGAACCAGGAGCCCACCCTGGCCCCCACCGAAGCCAAACCGCAAGATGGAGGGGAGCGCCGTCGCGCCCCCCCGAAGAGGTCCGGGGGCCCCGGACCCCATCCCCGGGCCCCGAAAAGCAGGCGGAGGCCGGGGGAGTGCAGCCACACTCCCCCCGAGGTCCGACACGTCTGCCCGCCAGAGTGGGCAGGCCAGAAATGCCTTGCCGGCTCCCGTGGCAGCACGCGAGGGTGCTGGCCGGCGGGGGCAGCCGGGGGTGGGCTCCCCGAGCTGCCCTCCAACAAGAGGACATGCGGGGGTCCCGGGTGGGACCGGGGCCCCCCCAAAGCAGAACACCAGCACCGCGCGGGGTCCCGGGTGTGACCGGGACCCCAGAGAGAGAAAGAGGGGCCCGGGTGGGACCGGGCCCCGAAAATTGGCAGGAGCGGCCGGGGGTGGGCTCCCCGAGCCGTATCCCTTACCTGGGGGTCCGGGTGGGACCGGGCCCCCCACCGAGGCCAGAAGATGGGGCGCGAAGCGCCAGATCGATCGCGGCTCTCCCCGGCACAGCGGGAGAGCCGCTCATCCGATATTCATGCAGAGGAGCACAAAGCGCCCCATAATGCCTTGCCAGGCATTTGGAAATCTGCCGGTTTTTGTGCCTGGTGGCCCCCAGAGGAGGGGGTCACCCTCAAGAATGAAAAAGGGTGCTGGGGGAGCTGCTGGAGAAGCGCAGTCTCCCCCCAGCACGAAGTTAAGTCCCACCCTAAGTGTCCTAGGGTTTTAAAAGGATAACCCCTCGAGGGCTCAACCTGTTTCATTACACCTTCTGGGCTGGAACTTTTGTTCTACAGCTGAGGGTGTATTGCAAAGTGCTTCATGGAGTGAAGGGCTGAGTTGGGGATTTCTGGAGAAGGGCATCCCCTGGAGGTGAAGAGGTGTAATTGCACCAGAACTGCATTTACTCACGGTTATTCCTTTTTAGAGGGACTGAAGGTCACATATGTAATGTGAAGGTACCTGTATAAGGTGATGTCATAAGCAAAGTGGGTTATGTTGCCAGACACTCCTGCTAGGGTGTCTGGCTGGATATGCGTAATCCTGTGATTTCATCTGTGATGCCTTTAGGGGCTGTAATTGCAACGCATTTTAATGTCCAACAAATGTGCTGAGTACTGTCATTCTAAAGTGTGCATAAACATGTATTTTTGCTGCTGCGCTTAAGTGAGGAACAACCCAGACTGTTAGCCCTGAATATGTAGGGGTGCATACTGTATGGTCAATATAAGATGCTCAGTCAGGGTTATGTGTCACTAGGGCAGGTGAACCTATTTTTAATGCGTGTTGAGGTAATGGGGTGGGTCGCCACTGGGATGGTGCCAGTGCGCAGGGCCCTCGCTCCAGGTTATGCTCAACACACTGCATTAGGGGGCAAGATGATGTGCATACATGGGAGTGGTGGTACTAGACCCCACCCCCTTTTTGGGAGGGGTGGAGATGTTACGCAATGTCACAAAGTAATTCCAACAGCTTATGTATATTTGTAAATTGGTGCATAGTATTGAGTAGTGTGTGTGTTTAATAAATGTACTCTTACTTTTATAAAGCAAAGTACAGACTGGACAATCAATTATTGAGTGTTATTTCTGCGCACCTGCAAATGGCGATTACTAGCCCACACCACCTCCCTTGAGTAAAGCCTCAGACTGCTCTGCAACGCTACCCTCTGAGAGTCAGGCGCTACAATTGGGTGTTTGGTTCCCAGTGAAGGACAAATGTAGTCATGTTATTTGTGCAGGCCTCACAGATACTGCCTCGTTTTCCAACAGGCTGTTTGTCACTACCGGACATGTCACACAATTAAGGTACATGTCCTACCTTTTACCTACAATGCACCCTGCCCATAGGCCTAGCTAGGGCCTACCTTAGGGGTGACTGATATGTAGTAAAAGGGGAGTCACAGACTGTTGTATTCCGCTTTAGGTGTCCGTATATAGGTTTTCCTGAATCATGTCCTTATATAGGCACAATTCGCATTGCCCTTATATAGGCATAGAATCCCAGTCCTTATTTAGGCATTAACCGTGCACTGCAAATACAGGCATGGTCACCGACATCCGTCCACCCTAACGTCACAACGAGTTCTTAGAAACCAGACCCTTAAGCTTCGGGGGTTCCCCTAGCACAGGACTATTGATTTCTCCAAGAACTCAGCTATTATGTATGAACCGTTATACCTTAAGGGTTCATTCCTGACGTCTTCCTCTGTCCAACTTCACGTCAATGCTAACATTCCGAGGCACCTATCAGGTATAAATATACCTTCCCTCGCCCAAGCAAGTTAGAGGAGACCTCGACTTCAGAGGAGCCCGTATCCCGGCCTGACTCACTGAGAAGACGCTGTCATTCCTGCTCGCAGAAGAATCCAGCTTCCAGTGTTCTGACTCCCTTCGCGGGGTGTTAGAGTTCCAGATCCGGAAGGAGATTCCCACCTCTCTCAATCTCAAGGTATGGAGCTGACTAGAACCTAGAGGGACTCTTGGCATACTAGACTTAACATACTCTTAGTATACCATACTAGAGAATACTCCACCTACTTCTTACCTTTCCCTACACCTAGACCAGGTTAGGTACATTGGGGTAGAACTAGCTTAGAGACGCATCGTATGAGTACTCGCATTTTTAGCTCATGTTATTTATGTACGTGAATATATGCTAAAAGATAATGCTAGCGCAGTATTATTTATTTCTACTGCTTACGCTGTACATTATTTATCTTGCATACTGTCTTGTGATCATAACAGCACATATCTCTTACACGAGAAACAAGACTGTTCAATAAAACCCTTTTATTGAAACGCCTGTCTTTCCTTTCTGTGTAACTCTGTAGAAACTAAGCATGCACGATTGACTGAGTGAAACTGTTATCTATTGTTTCCACAATTCTGAGACGTGTTCAGATTCTAAAGGGAAACAAAGTGGTCATGTTTATGCAGTTGCCAGAAACTACTCCCTTCTTGTTCTCAAGGAGTTTCTAGTGGCCTCTGAGCTAGCTAGCACAAGTAATTAAGTTTAATATACTCGATAGGGACATACCGACCTCAGTCCTATGTCAAGCCTATAGGTTATATTATTCCAATGTGCAGAGCCTATTAGGGAAATAGGAACTACACTACATGGTGCCCAAACGTTTGGTAAGGCAGTAATTTAACGCTAGATACTGAGTAACTCAGTCGTGCTTTTCTCAGAGACCCCTACTCACATACTCCATAAGACGTCTGGAGTGGGTAGGGTTAAATATCCGCCATAACTAAATAGGACAAAAAACCCTATATATTAGTTGTTTGGTTTGTTCAACGTTGAAGGATACAGTGTTCCAAAATATTGTGCACCTTATCTTTTGTTTCCTTGAAACTTGTTCTACATTTTTCAAAAAACAAATGTCCATACACGGGGACAATAACACCGGGAACGGTGTAGCTGCGGCTGGCCCAGTCATAGCAGCTTTTAACTTTACAGGTTTAAATGAAACCGAGGAGGGTGTTATAGACATCCATCCAAACTTAAGAAGAGCCATCACTCTAAAACTTATAAAACATGGCCTACCACCAAGAGGCGGTAGAGCAGTTTTCGTGATAGAGGCACACGAATCCTTTCAGACAGATGTATTCTATTCATGGATAGTATTCCCTGAATCAAATTCAGTAACAAAACTGTTTCACTTCTACAAAGAAGATGAACCACCAGAGGAATATATTCCTTTCGAGGATATTGAAATTCCACTAACATACCAGGAGCATCTGCTCTGGTTTAAAGGCGCCCTAAAACATCACAGAAACATTACCAGGCTCGGTCCACTAGGTAGACCAGGAGCAACATGGCCGATTCTAGCCGGCTACACACCTGATCCTGACATCGATATAATGTCAGACGAGGAATTACTTACTCAACTTACAGAGTTAATAAAAATTTACAGACAATTAGTCCAATATGTCATGCGGACTTTCACAGTCCAACCACCATTGACCATTCCAAATCAAACCCCTCAACAGGGGAATACACTAAAAATTACACCACAGACTTTATACGCAGTCATGGGTAAAATGCCCACAAAAAGTGAGCAAATTCCATTCTGGATAGCTCCAAAAATTACTCAAATAGAAGCAGTATTTCCTAATACTAGCCCTTATGAGAAACACAGAATCCTAACAATCTGTTTACCAATGGGGATCACACCACAACTGGAAGACTGCACCACTTGGGGCTCAGTCTTTGCTGCCATCTATACTAAAACACATGGGGGCTTATTTACAAGGCCCTTGCGCCACTTTTGCGTCATTTTTAACATGGGAAAAGTGACGCAAAAGTGGCGCAAGGGCCTTGTAAATCTGCCCCATGGTGTTCTGTCAATCGCAGTAATACCAGATGTCCTGAAACAAATTCAAAACGAATACGGGGCAGAGCCTGCTCTGAATTTAGGTATGAAATTACTGAAAACTTTCGACCAGGTCTCAACAATAATATTATCTAATATTAAAGGGGAGGCAGCAGCAGTGGCGATCGGTCAACGATTAAGGGAATTCGATGTTACAGAACATCAAACAGAACTACCCAGAATAATAGAACAATCTTATGCAGAATTAGGCAGAGATAGTTTGGGTGGAAGACCATTGAAGCCAAAACTATCTGAAAGTCCTGAGAAGGACTCTATTAAACAAACTCCTACATCTTCTAAAAGAAGTGGGAAACTAATAAACAAAACTCAAACGAGAAACGTTCTCAATCCTGAGGTAGGTCTCCTCAAAAGGAGCCCTCTGAAAGGAGGTATAACCTCAGGAATAGGGATAATTTAAAAAAGCCTGACAGGTATCAAGATACTGATACACGTTCCTCTCGTACCTTTCAGATATCGTCACAGACATCGGAAAGAAGAGGACGGTCAGAACATAGAGAAGAACGCGTGAAATCGAAAGACGACAAACACGTTCAGAAAAATAAATCTAAACCTCAATTTTCGAAAAAGAAGGTAGCAGGTCTGAAGATCAGACATGCCGAGGATACTGAGAACACAACTCAAGAACGGAGAATGGGCTCAGACAATGCTGGACAGTGCAGCAGAAGTCACAATAGCTCGCCAGAACCTGAAGGAACTTCTGGAGATAGTGGACTTGAATGAGTACATTACAGTTGAGACTGTAGACACCAGGGTTAGTACTCCACAAAAGTTATATGAAATAACACTCCGAATGGAGGGAGACATACCGAGAAAGGTGAAAACACTCTTTTGGAAAAAACTTTCAAGGGGTTATGATATACTTCTAGCTGAAAAAGACTGGCCACCACAATTTGTCAGGGAGTGCCCACATGGTGAAGACATTAGTATGCCTGCCTTCTCCAACCATATTCCAATTCACCTAAAATATACTTATGCCAGGAAATGGGCAGTTGCCCAGGCCCCAGCATTATACAAAAATCATGTAGGATGGGATGAGGACTCACCTCACCATAAAATACATCTCAAAAATGAACCTACTGCACAGAGGCAGTACCCAATAAAGCAAGAAGCTAAAAGACAGGTCAGGGAGATCTTAGATCAACTTGAATACCAAGGGGTGATTGAAACATGCACCTCTTCAATGAACAATCCTTTGTTTCCTGTCTCCAAACCAGACCATACATATCGTCTAGTTTTGGATTACAGACACTTAAACACTTGTTCTAAAACATTTGCAGTGCAAAATGCACATAGTACAGCATTAATGAATAATATTGTGCGTAAGAAATATAAAACCACATTGGATATCTCAAATGGTTTCTTTTGTCAAAACATAGCACCTGAAAGCAGGTATTTAACAGCTTTCTCAATAATGGGGACCCAGTGTCAATTTTGTCGACTCCCACAAGGGTTCAAGAACAGCCCGGGGTTATTCTCAGCGAGGGTAACAGAGTTACTACGAATTTATGATAATGAGGCATTGTCATATGTCGATGACATCTATCTGACAGACGATGACCTGGATAGGCACTTGAACAGGGTGAGCACCATCATATTGGGCTTCGCCTCTGAGGGCTATAAGTTCAACTTTAAAAAATCCAGAATTGCCCATCTCAATGTCCTTTTCCTAGGATATGAGCTTTCAAGTGAAGGCAAGAGCTTGGCAGCCAACTTTTTAGAAAGGTGTGCGCTGCTCCAACCTCCTAAAACGCTGAAAAACTTACAATCCATCTTGGGTTTCCTAAATTTTGGAAGAACTTACATTCTAAATTACGCAGAAAGGGTTAAACCTCTCTACGCATTAATCAAACCTGATTTTTCAATCATACATTGGACACAGGAACACACAGAAATCTTGCGTTCACTCCAAGCTAACATGTTAGCAACAAATCACTTACAAACACGCGTAAGTCAACGCAACTTAGTGATCCGAATAATTTCGGGTCAATGCGGATTCACCTACTTAACATTTAATGAGGGTGAAAAAGTACCAATAGCATACAAATCACATTTGTACACACAAGCAGAAATGCACTTCACTTCAACTGAAAAAATACTGACAGCAGTTCAAACTGCAGTAGCAAAAGAAAGAGCCTTAGCCCAAGGGAAACGCATTATTGTCGAAACCCCAGTACCAGCTTTAGAAGCGGTCACAAAAGCAAGCATTCCAAATGCTAAAGCATTACATCCAAGATGGATACAATGGGTTAATTCTCTTGCTGCAACAGATGTTGAATATGTTTTTGATCCTGATTTAAAAACACAAGCGTTCCTGCAATATGAACATGAATGTCCTCTGCCCACTGAAATTCTGCCTCTCGATCAGTATGAATTCATAATTTACACTGACGGATCCGCACAACCCGCTACAGGGAGTAAGCAAGCTTACAGTGCAGCGTGCGCAATCGTTAAAGGTTGCATGCACGATGGTAACTTCAGACCAATGGTCACTATAACTCAATCTCTAGGAGATTGTACAGCTCAGCGAGCTGAACTACAAGCATTCAAACTGGCACTTGAAAGTACAGATCGTGAATTCCCCACACTAATAGTGTGCGATTCTTTCTACTGTGTGCAGTCGTATAATGAATATATACAAAATTGGCTTGAAAATGGGTTCAAAGATGCAAAAGGTGGCACAATAAAGCATAAAACGCTTTGGGAACAAGTAGTTCAGTTAAAAACGAACTACCAAAGGCTCACGTGATACACACGCTGAGTCATCAACGTGATTGCGTTCACGTTGCAGGGAATTCATTGGCTGACGAAGCCGCAAAGGGGCTGTTCAGACGGCTTCCGTAGCTGCGATCACTCGTTCAAAAACGAGAATAGACAGTGAGATAATGTTGGCTGTCAATGCTACGAGCAAAGGCAGTGGTGCAGCGTTACCAAAAAAGTTTCCACTCAAGTACTCTTATGTAATTGATGCGAACAACGTTCCTTTTGCTCGAATCCCTGGAGTGGGGGATAGGGTAATTCCAAACATGGAACATAGAGCAGCTTTGATTTATGAAGCACATCTGGGGGAGGGTCTGTCACATCAAGGGATCTCTAAAACAATATTGACGTTAAAAGAGATGTACTGGTGGCCTGGAATGAATACACAAATTCGCATCTTCATCAATGACTGCATAGACTGTAAGGTACAGCGTGATGCAGAACGCCACCAGACACCATGCTACGAAGTAGCCTGCCCAGTACAGACACCATTGCTAGACAGCATTAGACTATCTACACGCAGGCGTCCTTTTGGACAAATGCAATCCCACAAATACTAAGTCAAGGTTCCTATGGATATGGCCACAGCGCTCGGCTGACGCTCAAACTGTTATAAAAGATTTGCGAGTCTTTATCGGCACATACGCAATAGGCACGCTACATTCTGACCAGGGCCCTGCGTTTAGCTCTCGGGCTTACAAAGAAGCCATGGCCAGTCTGGGCGTTGCATTGCGGTACTCCTCTCCGTTTCATCCTGAGGGAAATTCTGTTGTGGAAAGGAAAAACCGGGACATAAAGCAGTCTATAACAGCTAGGGTATTAGGTTCGGGTGATGGGTGGGTCAAACATCTTTATGGGGTCCAACGCTCATTAAATAATTTGCCAAGAAGTAATCTAGGGGGGTCACTCCATATGAGGTCCTATTTGGGACAAGAATGTGGGTTCCTGATCTCGAATGTAAAGGCACAGTGGTGGAAAATAAACCCTTTGATATCAAAGATCGTTTGGCTGTTTTACAGGATCTAAATGAACTAAGAGCGAAACAAAGCAACGTGTTCCTGCAGCCAACCACCACTGGGTAAAAACCGGCAGTCCCAGCAAGGCCTGTCTGGATTCCAAAAGTTTGGGATCTAGTCAGAGAGAAGATTGCGGACAAGAAGGAATTTGGACCTTCTTACAGACAACCAGTACCTGTCCTAGCCGTCCACGGAACAAGAACAGTACTTCTGCTGCCCCTTGCTGGAAAAAAGGAGAAAAGATTTGTGTCCATCGACCTCATCAAACCACAGTATGTGGCCAATACTAAATAGTAGGCCTCGTGGACTCTGACCTAGTAGCAGACGCACTCCTCTCGCTACTATCCAAGAGGTTCAGACTGAAAGACTGATAACCATCGAGAATTCAGCAGTAACAGATGAAGGACTAAGCAACAATGCTATGGAACTCATCCCTCTTGAAACTCAAGTAACAGTTCGTCCAAATACACCTGTCTACACCAATGTAACAAGTGATCAACTGGTTCCAGCGATTTCTACAAATCCTGATGCAATTCCAACAATTGACAGAACTGCTTCTGGCTATTTCATTAACTTTGATACGTTTTCTGAGGATCTGAGTGAGCATGAGACGTCGCCAGCATCAAAAACTTTTAAACAGCAAGTACAAGACTTTTTTCATTTTTTGAGAAAGACTTATCTGGTTTCACCATGGATTGAACTATGGATTGTTTCTGGAATATTTTTCTTTCTGCTGTGGCTAGCTTTGGTTATGACTATGAGCGTGCTTATAAATGGCAGATACATCCATTTGGACATTGAAAGTAAAGATGTGAACTTACTTTTGAAACCTCACAAATCATCCCATCGTGAAGCAAGAGACTTGTCAGCAGTGAACATCACAGCCGTTCCTATACAGGATGGTATAGTGTGGGACAAAACAGATTTCGATATCTTCGGCCCTACTGAACTTTTGAACATTCCATATTTATTGAAGATTTCACTCAGTGATTTTATTTCATCCAGTACCTATTCTGATGATTGGGACTTTGAAACTGTAAATGATATGATGTTTGACCTAGAAAGGTCTGCTGCATTTTCTAATAATGAATATTTAGAGGGTTTATCAGACTATGAACAGCTGTATTGCTATAACCACTATGGTCATCATTTTTTGCATAAATCTGCAACACCTAGAAATGTGTTTATGTTTAACCAATGGGAGCATTGTCCTACACCACCAAAAGGTAGTTCGAAAACATTTGCTAAAAAGTTTCCATATTTTTCAGGATACAATACATCTGATCCAGAAACATTTTACTATAAAAATGTAAACAAAACAGGACTGAAAATTATGTTAACTAATACAAAACAGATTTACTCTGCAGCATTTATTGCCCAACTGTCTAGACATGGTTTCGACTTGTGGAAAGACACAATAGACAAAAAATCTGTCTGGGGTACTCAAGATTGGCAAGTGCAGGGGATAGAAGCTTTGTTTAGAGCCTGTATCATCCCTCAGCAAATAATGTTTTTGAATGACACTGTGCAATAAACATCTTGCCTTGGTTTAGCCAAGATCAAAGACGTGAAAACACCTTCTGTACCAACACCTGCCAGTAATAACAATACACAGGCAGCGGTTACAGTTGACACAATACTACAAATCAACAGAACAAATCCTGATTGGAGAAAATGGTTGATCTGGCCCACAGACACAAACATCTGTCAAGAAAGAATAAAACACAGGGGTTTACTATTCACAGGCCAGACCCACGATACGTCCAAAGACAACATCCGGGGGTAGTGACAACATACAGTGTAGGAAAATTATGCCTCGATTGGCTGCAAAAATCTACACTTAAGGATGTGAAACAACACTTATCTTTACTTAAAGAAGACGCAGGCCTTAGGGAATTCTTGCTTGGACCAAGAAAACCGCGTCAAAAACGTTTCATATATGCCGGCATCTATGCTGCTTATAATGAAGCATGGAAGGTGTCACAGGCAGAGGCCGCAGAACGAATACGTGAAATTGATCGTATTAACTTAGAGAAAACTCTCACTGTGGTCGACAACGGGTTAACAACTTTGTCATCCAGAATTTATTCATTGGACAACATTGTATCCTCTGCTATTGACATACTGGAACAAGATTTAGCCATGTTACAACAAGGCCAATCTCAGTTACGTTCTATTATGTTATTAAGCTGGACGCTGCAATCTTTGCGTGCGGGCTATGTGCCTTGGCGTTTTATCAACACGTCGGCTCTGTTTGCAGAATACAATCTAACTGATAAACAGATCGAACTGGCACAAAGAGGAGCAAAGTATTCAGTGCTGAGCATTGAAAAACTGGAAAAATTACCATTCACAGTGGCAGAAAAACCAGCTACAGAATGGCTTATTCATGGCAAAATCACTCTGCCTGTAACTACTTTTCAGTTTCAGTATTGCCTCAAACAAATGCAAGCAGGCAAATATGAAAGGTTGGGTAAAGAATACATTAAGACATACTGGAATATACCTTACACATATAGATGTTGGAGTGGGGATCGTGAAGTGTTTCTGAGCGGTACACACTGTGAAAGTGCACCAAGCGGTTCACTAATTTGTCAGGACATTTTTTTACACGGGCTTGTAATGGTTCTGTGGCAAATTTGTCCTGCCACCAGCAGGGTACACCAGCTACTGTGATTAATCCAACGTTTGGCCAACTTTCTAATGGGAGTTACCTCATGTTGAATGATCAGAGTTGCTGTGGCATGTTACCAGGCATCCCATATCTGGTAACGGTTGACTCCAGGGTCACTTGCTGTATGCAAGTATTGTTTGCCCCAATAGACACAGTCAGGGAGTCGCCTCTATGGCCTTTGTTGAATGTCTCTTTTATACGATTTGATACTTTAAGCAGAATGAAAGCCATGCTTATACAACAAACAGTGCCTCTGACCTCGGCCAAAGAAATCTATGATTTACAAGTTGCAAGGACTTCGGCTGAGATACAGGCTTTAATTTGTACAAACTGCCCTATACATTTCGTAGAAATGATGGGACGTATCTTTAACATGTCTGATACGAGCGGAATTGTACATGTATTTAAGACCATCTGTTCCGGACTATTAGCACCTTTCCAGGCAGTCCTCGGAATCATCCCAAACTTCGCACATTCGGTGTTTGGTGGTGTGCCATTAATTCTAGCACTTGTTGCAGGAATTCTATTTCTATTCCTCCTACTACGCTATGGCAAGCCTATTCACCAACATCACTCCGAGCGATGTGGAGAACGCTCTCCTTGAACGGAAGTGCCGTGAGCGAATAGTACAGCTTTTGGGCATGCCTCGTCTACGGGAACTTAATACAACGTGGTTCCTGTCATTCAGACCAATCTGGCAAGATTGCATCTTACCTGTTCTACGCTGCCTGTTTTGCGGTGAAGAATGCGTGCTAGACACCTGTGTAACACCCCCATCAGTCATGCCAACGGATATCGATACTCTGCTGGACCCGATAATGGCCCATGCTCTGTGTTGTCCCCAGAGGCTACCAATCCTGATGACGGCATTCATTGAGATTTCACAGACGCTTCCGGCAGCTGCTGAGGTACGAGATGGATCAACAGGCACACAGGTAACAACGGACGCGAACATTGCATCTTCTGCTGAAGGCGATGTTTCTCATCTCTGTGCAATTAACCTTCTGAACGAGGTGTTCCAAATGTCACCAACTTCGGTGGACGATATTTTGGCTACGGAAATAGATGATCTCATGTTTACGCCAGACCCATACACTGACTTTGATTCGGCTCACAGTGTACCAGGGAAGCAATGAAATTTGGCCTTCATATTTTTCAAACTTGGAACTTTTCCCAGAATTGAACTTTTTCTTTTTAATTTTTGAAATGACATGGCAAAAAACAATCTTCTTACAGTAGAACTAGTCTTATGAAACGGACTTCTTTGAATACTTCCAGGGACACATTGTCACCTTACTTGTCTAACATTTCATTTAATTCATGATATGCAATGGTTTTGATTTTTGAAAACTTATCAACCATTTCATCATATGCATATATTTTTGTTTATTCATTCATGTGGCATTTATCTCCATTATATGCTTAGAATGAAAACAATGCTTTAATTGTACAGTACCTGTTGCATTGCAACAGTTTATTTTAAATTTCTTTTAAATGCTTTTAGAAATGTTTTTAGCAACATGTGGTACTCAATTTTATGTTTAGCATTTAAATGTTTAGTATTTAGTATTATCGTTCATTCGAAAGTGGAGTGGGTGTTGTATTCCGCTTTAGGTGTCCGTATATAGGTTTTCCTGAATCATGTCCTTATATAGGCACAATTCGCATTGCCCTTATATAGGCATAGAATCCCAGTCCTTATTTAGGCATTAACCGTGCACTCCAAATACAGGCATGGTCACCGACATCCGTCCACCCTAACGTCACAACGAGTTCTTAGAAACCAGACCCTTAAGCTTCGGGAGTTCCCCTAGCACAGGACTATTGATTTCTCCAAGAACTCATCTATTATGTATGAACCGTTATACCTTAAGGGTTCATTCCTGACGTCTTCCTCTGTCCAACTTCACGTCAATGCTAACATTCCGAGGCACCTATCAGGTATAAATATACCTTCCCTCGCCCAAGCAAGTTAGAGGAGACCTCGACTTCAAAGGAGCCCGTATCCCGGCCTGACGCACTGAGAAGACGCTGTCATTCCTGCTCGCAGAAGAATCCAGCTTCCAGTGTTCTGACTCCCTTCGCGGGGTGTTAGAGTTCCAGATCCGGAAGGAGATTCCCACCTCTCTCATTCTCAAGGTATGGAGCTGACTAGAACCTAGAGGGACTCTTGGCATACTAGACTTAACATACTCTTAGTATACCATACTAGAGAATACTCCACCTACTTCTTACCTTTCCCTACACCTAGACCAGGTTAGGTACATTGGGGTAGAACTAGCTTAGAGACGCATCGTATGAGTACTCGCATTTTTAGCTCATGTTATTTATGTACGTGAATATATGCTAAAAGATAATGCTAGCGCAGTATTATTTATTTCTACTGCTTACGCTGTACATTATTTATCTTGCATACTGTCTTGTGATCTTAACAGCACATATCTCTTACACGAGAAACAAGACTGTTCAATAAAACCCTTTTATTGAAACGCCCGTCTTTCCTTTCTGTGTAACTCTGTAGAAACTAAGCATGCAAAATTGACTAAGTGAAACTGTTATCTATTGTTTCCACGATTCTGAGACATGTTTCGATTCTAAAGGGAAACAAAGTGGTCATGTTTATGCGGTTGCCAGAAACTACTCCCTTCTTGTTCTCAAGGAGTTTCTAGTGGCCTCTGAGCTAGCTGGCACAAGTAATTAAGTTTAATATACTCGATAGGGACATACCGACCTCAGTCCTATGTCAAGCCTATAGGTTATATTATTCCAATGCGCAGAGCCTATTAGGGAAATAGGAACTACACTACAAGACGTGGCACCCATTTTATGTGCCACGTCACAGCGGCAGTAAACTGTGCCCGCAGGCCCTGCAATGGCAGAAGCCTGAGACAGGTTTGAAAGGCTACTTTGGTGGGTGGCGCAATCAGCGCTGCCAGCCCACTAGTAGCATTTAATTTACTGGCCCTGGGTATCTGGGATACCGCTTTACAAGGAACTGACAGGTAAATTAAATTAGCCAAACAGGTGTAGACCAATCTTACCACGTTTTACCATAGTAAGCACATGCACTTTACACTGGACAGCAGTGATAAAGTGCCTAGAGTCCTAAAACCACCAACACCATGTCAGAAAAAATACCAGGAGGAAGGCAAAAAGTTCAGGGATGACCCTGCAAAAAGGGCCAAGCCCAGCACCTCCTCTCCTGGCCGGAAACTTGACACCGTGGCAGCCTCTCTTATCCACCTGCCCTCTTCGGACCATTGTGATTGCGGGTCTCTGGGGGACCTTTCCAACCATCCCCCGGTCATTAGCGACACAGGGGGGCCCACTTCATCTCAACCGCTCCCTCGCTGGCCCCTCCCCTCCCCCATGTTCTCCCCTCTCCAGCATGATCCTTGTGGTCCTCCCTCCCTCACTCCCTCTCCATCTTTTGTCCCGTGTCCTCACTCCACTGGCACCAGCTGAAAGGTTTTTCAGTCTGCATTAAGGGCCCTTTGCCCAAATTGCCACCCTTCTGCACAGTGACCAGGTGCTCCTGGGCCTTTCCCACCCCCCCATTCTTTTTCCTGCTCCTGTAATCCCCCTGGCTATCTCCTCTTTCCAAACACACCTCCATTAGCTCCTCGCGGGGCCCAGCTGCAGCCTTCTGTGACCATTCATTCCCCCTGACTTGTGCCGCCTCTGCAGGCCCTTCTGCCTGCCTTCTAGCCCCGCCCCCTCCCAGCTATAAATTCCAACACAGGTCGCCATGCTGGGCCTCTCCGAGCGCGTGAGCCTCGTGCACCACACGGGCTGCTGTCCTCCCTACTGAGCTTACCTGTTGCAGCGCTTACCCAATAGGACTGCAACACAAAGGCGAACAGGCCAAGATCACCGCCACACCGCTTGCCGCACGCCACGCCGGCCGCACCACCACACATGATGCGCCCGCTGTCAATACATCCATGCGCCCTGCCTCTGTGAGCAGGTGCATGGCTTCCTGGACTCTTAAATCTTCCATCTCTGCTCAAAAAACTCCAGCAAACATTCTCCGCACTACCGTGAAACTCGCTTGCTAAATGCACCTTAAATTTATTTGCTGCTTGCGGCCACCATATCACCTACCAAAATGGTGCCTGCACTTATAAAATGGCATATATATCTGGCATGTAGCCCAACTGGGTATAGCTCAGGAAAGCCAATTGTAGCCTGGACTGACTATTGTCCCAAATTCCCCGGTGGGCACACCTTCCATTGGTCGGCTACCCCCAAAGCCCATTGGGTACACAAGCATAGATAAAATAACACAGGCGTGGCTGCACGCTGAGTGATTTTCTCTGGCATGCTAGAAGCACACCCGCTGCACGTGTTCGCGGTACGTCTGTGCTGAGGCCACCATTCAGTAAGCCAGCGAAGGGGGAAAGATGAGGAGAGCAGTGGGTGGTGGATAGAGCTGGGAGGGGGCACTGGAAACAGAGAGTATAGCAGGAAGGGCATGGGAAAGGTAAGGAGCATGTGAGGGGACAAAAACAGAGGACGGAGGAGCAAAAAAGGCACAGAGAAAGGTGTGAAGACATTAAAAATGGGTGCAAAAAAAGAGAGCAAACAGAGGGAAATTGAGCCATTAAAGCTTAAGAAGAGAGCTAAGAAAAGTGGGAGAGAACCAAGGGGCAGATTTACAAGCCCCTTGCTTCACTTTTGCGTCACTTTTAACATGGGAAAAATGACGTAAAAGTGGCGCAAGGGGCTTGTAAATTAGCCCCCAAGTGTTTAAACTAGCAAAACGAGAGGAGAGCATGAGTGAGAAGCGAGAAAGGGCACCGTGTGAGAGAGTGAGAAAACCAAGTGAAGGCACAAAAGCAGCGAGAAGAGGGAAAACAGAGGCACAGAAAGCAGTGAGAAGCGGTAAACATTTGAGGCACAAATGTAGTGAGAAACAGAAATAAACAGAGGCAATAGTAAGCAAACAGAGAGGAACAGAAACAATGCAATGACAGAATCAGAAAAACAAGGAAAAACAACCACAAAGAAAATACCAAAGAGAGACTGGTGCAAATGTTATAGAGAGAGAGAGAGAGAGAAAGGGGTAGAAAGAGAGGTAGAATAAGAGAGAGAGAGGAAAAGAGAGAGAGAAAGAGAGAGAGAGAGAAAACGACCGTAGACCCAGTTGCGGCTCCTGGAGGGAGTGCTGCGGGGCGGTGGGGCGGGGGAGGGGCAGGGTGGGGGGTAGTAAACTCCGGCATACGGCAGAACGGAGTTAAGTACATAAATAAATAAATAAAACGAATTACATTGCGCTCGCCGCATCGCCATTTGGTGTTGCAGCGCCCGCAATGTAATTCGTTTTATTTATTTATTTATGTACTTAACTCCGTTCGGCCGTATGCCGGAGTTTACTACCCACCACCCTGCCCCTCCCCCGCCCTTCCCCACCGCCCCGCAGCACTCCCTCCAGGAGCCGCGACTGCATAGACAGCAGACAGATAGTACGGCAGGGAGCCTCACAGGCACCAAATCTGGGTCCTAAAGGGCCTTGCCTGGTTTGAGGACCAGGCGCAGGTAAGTAATAGGTGGGGACCAGTAGGCAGCTGCGTAATGGTTGGTCCATTCTGCAACAGTGATTAAGTAGGTCTGGGAGTGGGGAGGGGAGCAGGGGATGGTGGACGGGGCTGGGAGGGGTCGCGGGAGGCAGGAAGTGGGGGAGCGGGAGAGCTTGACAGGCAGAAGGCAGGAAAGGTAAGGAGCATGCGGGGAACCAAAACAGATGGGAAAGTAGAGTAAAAAAAGCACAGGAAAAGGTGTGAAAAGTGCAAAGGTGGGCACAAAAAAGAGCAGACAGCAAAAAAGGCAATTAAGGCAAAATGAGGGAGATGAGGTAAGTATGAGAGAACCAAGTGTTTAAACAAGCAAAACAAGAGTGAGAGTGTGAGTAAGGAGTGAGAAAGGGCACAGTGAGAGAGTGTGAAAACCAAGAGAAGGCCCAAAATCAGAGAGTAGAGGGGGTAATTAAGTCACAGAAAACAGTGAGAAACAAGAAAAACAGAGGCACTAAGCAGAAACAACAGAGGCAATAGCAGGTAAACAAACAAGAACAGAAATATGGAAATTACAGAAGCCGAAAAACAATGCAACATTGAAGTTTACAAATAAATGATGGATGGAATGCTTGAATTAATATCAGCCACTGGTAATTACTCGGGCCGTATCCCTCAATCAATCAGTAGTTTGTATAACTCTGCATCTCACCAGTAAGGTTCTCAAGACGCTGAGGGGGGGGGAGCTGCTGATCCGTCTGGGCGTGGATGTTCAGTCAAAGAGCCAGGTCTTGAGATCCTTCCTGAATTGGGTCAGCGACGGGGATTGCCTGAGGTGGAGGGGCTGGGTGTTCCAGGTCTTGGCGGCGAGGTAGGAGAAGGATCTTCGTCCAGTTCTGGTCTTGTGAACCCGTGGGACGGTGGCCAGGGCAAGTTGGGCGTAGCGAAGTTGTCTTGTGGGTACATCGTGGAGAGCTTTATAGGCATGTGTGAGGAGCTTGAAGGTGAGTCTCTTGTTAACTGGGAGCTAGTGGAGTTGTCGAAGGTGGTCTGTGATGTGGCTGAGCTGTTTCTGGGTGACGCCGGTGTAGAGTGTGTTGCGGTAGTCGAGTCTGCTAGTGATGAGTGCGTGGGTAACCGTCTTTCTGGATTCTGTGGGGATCATCTGAATGTCTTTCGAAGCAGGCAGAGCATATGGAAGCAGAATGAGGAAATGGTGTTGATCTGGCGGTCGATTGTGAGCGAGGAGTCCAGTATGATGCAAAGGTTATGTGCGTGGTCCGTGGGGGTGGGAGGGGTTCCCAGTGCGGCGCGCCACCAGGAGTCATCCCAGGCTGAGTGGGGGGGGTCCCAGGATGAGTACTTCAGTCTTATGCGAGTTGAGCTTGAGACAGATGTATTTCATCCAGGTGGTAACGTCCTTCATCCCGCTGTGAAAGTTGATTCTGCCGGCTGAGGGTTCATTGGTGAGGGAGTGGATCAGCTGAGTGTCATCAGCGTAGGAGACAATGTTGAGTCTGTGGTTTCTGACGATGGTCGTGAGGGGGACCATGTAGATGTTGAAGAGGGTGGGGCTCAGGGAAGAACCCTGGGGTACTCCGCAGCTGATCTCTGTAGGTTCTGAGAGGAACAGAGGTAGTCTGACTCACTCTGTTCAACTGGTAAGAAAGGAGTGGATCCAGTCTAGGGCCTTGTCGTGGATGCCAGCATTGTGGAGTCTTGTGATTACGGTGCGGTGACAGTATTGAAGGCGGCCGAGAGGTCCAGTAGGATGAGGACTGCGATTTTGCCATGGTCGAGGAGGGAGTAGATGTTGTCGGTGGCGGCGAGGAGTGTGGTCTCAGTGCTGTGGTTACTTCGGAAGCCAGATTGAAAGATGTCCATGACGTGGTTGTCTTCGATGAACTTGGAGAGTTGGGCGTTGATGGCCTTCTTGATTTCCAGTCTTCAGGGAAGGTGGTGGTTTCGATGGAGCAATTGATGGTACAGCGAAGCTCTGGGGCGATGGAGGTGGCTGCTATGGGAGATGTGATTCAGACAGGGGTCCAATGGGGCTCCAGAGTGAATGTTCTTCATGGTCTTGAGTGTATCATCTGTGGTGAGCGGAGTCCAGTTGAGCAAGATCTGTTGGGGTGCGGAGTGGTTGCGTGCGGTGGTGAAAGGTGTTAAGGCAGGGTCTTGGGTGTCGAAACTGTCATAGATTTGCCTGATCTTGTGGTGGAAGAAGGTGCCAAGTTTGTTGCAGAGGTCTTGGGAGGGTGGGACATGTGTGGGCCTGGCAAACTCCTTGATAATGGTGAAGAGTCCTTTGCTGTTGTGTGCGTTGGCGTTGATTCTGTCTTGGAGTATAATTGTCCATTGTTATTTTGCACAACATGCCACCTCAGTTTGGGCCCACCCAGAGGCAAATCAGTCTATACCCTGCTCTAGTGCGAACAGTCCAGCCTGAACTGCCAGGCTAGTTCTTTCTTTTTTTCTTTTTATATTTCTTTTTATTGAACATAAAAATCGACAATACAAAGTACACCGTGGTGAAAATAATTCAATGGTACATTGTAATTATAGTGTGATCGGTTCCTGAGTCATTACTTGTGTGTTGTTACATCATTCACGGCGACGGTGGGTCATCATGTGTGGGAACGTTCGGGGGGGGTACAAATATTACCTCGATATACATTCCAATCATTCCAAATGGAGGACCATTTTTGGGGGCATCCCGGTGCCACGTACACTGTCTTTTCCCTAAACATGCACCAATCCATGTCTGCCTTCCAGGCCTCTATTTTGGGCGAATGTGCCGCTCCCCAGAGCTGTGCGATGTTCCTCTTAGCTATCATCAAGCCCAGTGTTACCCAGAGAGTGCGCTTACTGTTTAGGTCCGTGGGCTCCCACACGTTTAGGAGACACCTCTTTGCTTCTGGGTGAATAGTAAGTGTGAGCACCTCACTGAGGACCTCGTGTACTTTACGCCAGTACAGCTGGATGTGTTCACATTCCCACAGTATATGCATGAAGGTTGCCTCCAGTACTCATTGTCTCCTGCAGTCTCCTTTCTCTGTTCTCCCCATTCGTACCAGACACAGCCCTGTTATGTATACTCTATGCAGAATTTTAAGTTGAACGAGCCGTAGCCTAGCTGAGATGGCCACCTCCCGTGGGGAGGCCACTGCCTCTCTCCAGTCCTCATCATCCAGAACTATACCGTCTCTTTCCCATTTTTCTCTTGTGCTTTGGAGAGGGTCACTAGAGTTATTGATCAGTTTTTTATATGTCAACGATATAGCCTTTGTTGGCAGGTAGCCATCTAACAGCCTATCTTCAAGGGGTGAGGATTCCGGAGGGGTGACACCCTTCTGCAGCTGCGCTTGCAGTGCATGGTGGACCTGCACGTAGCGGAAGTATTCTGAGTTGGCCAGGTCGTTTTCTTGTTGTAAGGAGATAAACGTTTTAACTTCCCCCTTCACCCAGAGGTCCCCTATTTTAGATATACCTATGAGGTCCCACTTATCGAATCCCTTCGACGTCCACAGGTTACCTAGCAGTTCTGTATCCCATAGGGGGGTTGCCAGTGTTAGTTTATGTTCCCATCCCAAGCTTCTATTCGCGGCGTGCCAGACTTGAACTGAGTGCTTAGTCGGTCCAGTGAGGGGGAGTCGCCGGGGTTTCGAGTATAGCGCTCTGTTGTAATTTCCTCCCGGCAGCAGCCACCTGTCCATGCCATAGCCCAGATCATCCGCGCAACGGTAGGTACCGTGGTTGATGGCGGCCAAGTGCGCTGCCCAGTAATATTTTTTGAGGTCTGGAAGGCCAATCCCTCCGTCATACCAGCTCAGGTTGAGTTTGGCTAGCGCTATACAGGGTTTCCCATTCCACAACAAGCCTCTCTGCAGACTTTCGATCTCTCTAAAATAGCTCGCAGGAACCAAGTCTGGGAAATTTTGCAGCACATATAGAAAGCGGGGCAGGGACATCATTTTAAAAAGCGACGCCTTGCCCAGCAGCGAGAGCGGGAGTGCCTTCCAGCCCCCAGCGTCCCGCTTCAGTCTTTGCAGGGGTGGGAGCAGGTTCTGATCAAACCGGCGTTTAGGGTCTACAGTGACGAAAATGCCTAGGTATTTAAAGCCTACTGTGGTGACTTGTACTGGGCAGCCCTTTGGGAGGGCAGGCGGGGGTCCGATAAGGACGTACAGTTTAGACTTACTCCAGTTAATCGAATAGCCGGAGTACCTGCCAAAGGTTGCGAATATGTCCAGCACCCTTCCAAGCGATGCTTTTGGGGAGGCCAAGAACAGGAGAATGTCATCCGCATACATAGAGATGCAATCTTCCAAGGTTTCTGACCATCGCAGTCCCCGTATCACTGGATCCTTACGAATCCACAATGCCAATGGCTCCAACGCTAGGGCAAACAGGAGGGGGGAGAGCGGGCAGCCCTGGCGGATCCCTCGACTCAACTTGAATACTTCTGACTTTTTGTTGTTGACGACGACTTGAGCTAGGGGTTCCGAGTAGAGGAGTCTGACCCACTGGATGAAGCGAGGCCCAAACCCCATTTTCGCCAGGACTGCGAAAAGGTACGGCCATTCGACGGTGTCGAATGCCATTGTGGCATCTTCCTGGATTGTGGCCGCCCTTCCCAGCAATCCATGTACTCGGCGCAGGTTTAATGCGGTGTTGCGCTGGGGCATAAAGCCCGATTGGTCTGGGTGCACCAGACCACTGATTACTTTAACAAGTCGGTTAGCTAGGAGTTTGGCTAAAATCTTCGGTTCTGCATTCAATAGAGAGATTGGCCTGTAAGAGGCACATTCAGTCTTTGGCTTGCCCTCCTTGTGGATTGTAATCAGCGTTGCAATCCTCTGGTCTCGTGGAAGCACCCCCAGCCTCCTGCTTTCCTCATACATTGCGCGCAGGTACAGGGCTAGTTTGTCCGGTTTAGGTTTGTAGAGCTCTTTCGGTAGGCCGTTCGGGCACAGGGCCTTTTTGGATCGGAGACTTCTAATGGCTTGGGCTATTTCATCATTGGTAAGGTCACCTTCCAGTAATTCTAGGTCATCGGCTGAAAGGGATGGATGGGTTACGTCTTTGAGTAGCAGTTGAGAATCACTTTCAGTGAATGTCGTATGCGAGCGGTAAGTCTCACTGTAGTGGGCCGCGAACGTATTCGCAATATGTTGGGGGGTCAGTGATCGACTGGTTTGTCCTGTCCACTAGCTCTGGCACCAGCCTACTCGCGAGTTCTTTCTTGTCTAGCCATGCGATTCGTTTCCCCGCCTTGTCCCCAAGATCGTATACTCTGCCCTGTGTCTCTCTTCCCAGTGCTCTGGCCCGATCAGTCACTATTGCTTTATAGTTGTCTCTCTTAAGTTGCAGAACATGAAGCTTCTCTCTTGTTATCTCCTCACCGAGCTCTTCCTCCAGCCGGAGGATTTTATTCTCGGCTTCGACCTCCTCTTTTAGTCTCTCTTTCCGCACCCCGGCTATCTGAGAGAGTGCATGTCCCCTTATTACGGTTTTGAATGCTTCCCACATCATCTGGGGGGATTGTACCGATCCCTCATTTTCCTGGAAGTAGAGATCTATTGCTGTGAGCAATGACTTACGGACCTCCGGGTTACGGAGATGCCAGGGGTTGATGGGGGCGACTCTACCCACCCTGTGCCGACCAAAAACTAGCTGGGCCCATAACGGGGAATGGTCAGAGATGCCACGCGCCATGTGTCTTATCTCTTGGACATGTGTGATGTGGGGTGCCGGGACAAGCAGATAGTCTATTCGGGACAAGCTATGATGGGCCCCTGAATGGAAGGTGTGCTGGATGTTGTCAGGGTGATAAGCCCTCCAGGTGTCTGTTAAGCATAGAGTCTCTAAAAAGTCAGGTAACCAACGATTCGATGGGCCGAGCTCTCGGGTGGGTGTTGGTCTAGTGTGCCTGAAACCACTGAGTTAAGATCCCCTCCCACAACTAGGAGGCCCTCCGGGATTGATAACAGTATGGATCGCAGGTCTTTAAAGGTGCGGCCCTGGAGGCCTGGCGGCACATATACTGACATAAGTGTCAGCGTGTCCCCCTCCCATTGTCCCGTGATCCCTGTATATCTTCCCCAGTCATCTGACCATGTGGAATGTATAGTTAGTGGAAAGGAGTTTCTAAGCAGTATTCCAGCTCCCCTGGATCCCGTAGTAAAACCTGAGTGGGCCACCAGCTTGTACCCCCGCCTGTTCAAGGTCTTGCAAGTGTTACCCACCAGATGCGTTTCCTGGAGCAAGACTACATCGGGGGCATGTCGCCTTATATGTTGCAACACCACACACCTTTTAACTTTGTCCCCCAAGCCGTTGACATTCCAACTCATCACCTTAATACTCTTGTCCCATTGTGTACTCATCAGGACCGTCGTGCATCAAACAATCCCTGTAAAGGAGCGGCAGTACTTTGTCGATTCAACACAAACAAATAACAATTTACAAACCCCCACCCAACTACCCCCCTCCCTGCTTCCCTGCACTCTGGGCTCAAAACTGCCCTAAAATCCCACTATGCAGAGTGCTTGTTGCCCAACGACTTAACTAAAAGAAGAAAATTGGGGGGGATGCAGTGTCCCGTTCCTCCCGCCTCCCCCAACTGGTTGGTCCATTGAGTGCCCCAAGTAGGGTCGGGCCGCCCCGCCATCATTTATTAATTAGCAATGGTCCATCAGGTCCATGTCTGCCCTAAAGGCGTTCTACCTGTGTCGCGCATCGAAGCAGGCAGTGTTCAATAGCATGCGGGCTTCCTGCGGCCTCCAGAGCCGGCCCAGGTTACGATTGTGCAAGTCGACCAGTCTCTATTTCAATGAGAATTATGTTCCTCCGCTCCCCTCCAGCCACTCAGCAGCAGTCTCTGGGAGGTCAAAGAATCTGGTTTTTCCTTCAGCCTCTACCCGGAGCCGGGCCGGGAACAGCATTGCGTATTTTAGTCCTTTTTAGGTCTTGCGCCTAGCGTTGCAGTGCGCAACACTGCTCGCACAGCGCGAGACCTCTAGAAAGGGCTTCTGAAAGCTACCCACACGCTCGTGCGTGTGGTTTTGCTTTGGGAAGCCCACATTGGCTGGAGCGTGCGTTTTTTTAACCGAAACGGCACGCAATTGGGCAAAGGCGGGCGCATGTCCCGCCTTTGCTCCTCCCATTCCCAACGGTGGCCAGAACGCGCAGCAGCACGCGTTCGCCTCGCTGCCGCGCTCCCTCCCCCGCTCCTCTGTGGTGCGCGCGCACCACTGGTTTCGCGTTCGGCTCCTCTGTGGTGCGCGCGCACCGTTTCTATTCCGTGCTTGTTAGGATAAGGAGTAGGCGATACTGGCTGCTGTGAGTTTAGGCTTCCCGTAGACCCCTGTGTTAGCCACTTTGAGGGTTGAACTTTACAATAGGGACTGGGTTCTGCTTGTTGTTACTAGAGGTTCTGCCGTCCAGATGCCGGGTGGGGTTTGACTGTAGTATGTAACAGTCCTCAAAGCTCAACTTTCTTATCAATTTGCTAAAGGTAATCTGCAGATGTGGCCCTGTATCCACTGCTGCCCAAGAGACAAAGCCCTGAGCTAGTGCATGTGGAAGAGCCCATGTCTCACTGCAGTGTGGGGGAGGAATCTTACCAACGTGGTCATCTGTGGTGGAGATCCTAACAGTCAAGTGGGTAGGGTTTAACCCTTCACATTTGCATTCTTTTATTCATTTCAGTCCACAGACATTTGCAGAGCAGGTTTTCTGTTCACGTTCTTCATGATATCACTAGCGGTAGCACTGTACTATACAAACGTCAAATACAACACCACGTTATATGGTAATCTTTTCCTTTCCCGGACTAAAATCTAATTCCTGTCAAAGTTAAAGGAGGAGTTTAACCTCTGCATCCCAGTTGGAAAGAACTGCCCGCCGTTGCTCGGTCTCCTCGTTGAAACTGACTGAAGGGATTAGTCTATCAGTGCACTAAGTCAGGTAGAGAGATGGGTCCAAGACATGTCACTACTCGGCTCAAATTGTCCTCCTCGTGTCAGGGGTTGTTATGGATGGGTTAAAGCCAGTGTAGGAACAAGCTCATTTCACGGCACTCCCTTAATAACTGTCCCTAAAGCCAATGAATAGTTAACCTGTTAGAGAAGCAGAAGAGATGATCTGTTCGTCCTTTGAAATAGTGCTCTGCGCATGTGCATGTTGGTTCTGACTGTAAAAAGAGAATAACTCATTCATGTACTTATGATGTTTGCATACGGTGCTGTTCGTGTTCCTTTACGTCTCTTTATCGGAGGTGCCTTAGAGATGCCCCTTACTAGAGAAGTGTTCTTAAGGGTAGAGCAGCCAGGATGAAATTAAACTGGCTGCAACAGAGCGCCTTAAAGTTAAACTGAAGTGAGCTTATGCAAGAGAATAGTATCGCCAGGGCGCTGACAGTTTTTGTGCCACTAGCAGGGCTTTAAGTGGGCCGAGTCCATCCGGATATCAGACCCGGTAGTAATTGAAAACGGACATGGAAACTGACCCTTATCGGCCCCATATTCATTTCCTTAACAATAGTGGCAAGAAACACTGATCGATTTCTGAACAAAGAAAAAACGTTAAGGTAATCCGCCAGCTATTTAGTTCATGTTTATATTTCACGTTCTACTTAATGTTGCATGCCCTAAGAATGTTAACCATGTCCAGGATGTTGTGTGTCTGTTTTTTTTTCTGTGCAGCATATTACTCCTATGTAGTGCATTCTTTGAACTGAGTCGCCTCCAGGTATTTATAACGGGCCACAAGTTGAGGGTAACATCAAAGTGAGTTTCTGACAGTGTCTGTTAGTGGGTCAAAAGGTGTTCAGAATACATGGTCATTCAATCCTTGGCCTCTTAGCAGAGCTCACAGAGCAATTGGTCACGTGTTCCAGTTGCAATTGTTATTCTGGGCAAATGTATGTGAAGGAGGTACACAGTTGTCAAATATTGCCAAAGTGAAAAAAAATGAAAATGCAGTGCTTACAGTTGAGGCGTGTGTGGTGTGTTTGGGGGGTGGTGAAGTGAAGGAGATGTGTAGAAGTGCATTCAAGATAGAATGAAAAAATAGTGCTCAAGAGGAAAGAGATGAGGCGTAAGATATGCAGATGAAGGAGATGTCCAGAGAAAAAGGTTGTACGTGTCTGAGAGTGAACATAACAAGAGTGATTGGGACACTCTGAAGACCACTACCCCTTCCATAGGCCTCAGCAATGTTTAATTCATAGGCTCTTGATTTCAGATTTGAAACATTTTAAATAATAATTATCTACAACAACATCATTATTGTTACTCCTTTATTTTAAACGGTTAACAACCATTGACAACGCCTGGCTGGTTTTTGGTGCATGTCAGTTGTTGTGTTATATTTATGGATGCAATAACAGTAAGCTCAGAGAGGAACCAAAATACTGGCCAGGTGGCTCACTGTGGGAATCGCAGAAATTTAGTTTGCATGTTTAAGTCATTCCCTAATTACATATGCCACTCCCCTTTTAGATACTGCCACCTTTTTGATCCCACTTAAAAGCCCTACTCACTTGTTTCCCGAGACAGCTAGCTTAAATGTTGTGCCTTTTTTATTTAGAGGGATTGCCTAGTCTGTCCCGGCCTCTTTCTTACAGTTTTTGTGAGTCTCTCATTGTTGCCCACCATTTTGGAGAACAAATGGAAATGATATGGTATTAGCATCTATTTTGAACTCTACCGTGCATCCTGAGAATACAAATATCGTATTCAGAGATTACTACACCCTGTGAGGCAGTAAGCCTTATCATTTTGACATAGGGTGTCTGGATTTGAAAAAAGTTCAGAACAGCATTGAAAGTCTAACCAAGTCTTGCATGTCTCTAGTTACAAGGTCGGCACAAGGTTGGCGATGATTCACTGAAAAATCATCATTATTAAATAGGAATTTTTAGTCTCGTTAGATGTTGAACCTTTGCCAGCTATTTAAAAAAAACTGCATATTTACCTCTCATAATGACCTGAATTTTAAATCTTCATTGGCTGTGCAAAACATATAATAAAGAACTATTTAGGAATATCAGCATAACCAGAGAACATTTTTTGACTTTCGTTTACTTATGTGAGCCATCATGACCTCATACACCTTAACATACTTTGACAAAGTGCTGAATAGCATTATACGTTTGTGATGCAATGGGAGTAAAGCTTGAGGTCCTTTTCTTCTTTAGGACCTTCATACATTTATGTATGCATATTACTTAATTAGTGTGAACCCAGCTACAAAGCACTGTACACTATACGATGGTGGTTACCCTGTGAAAAGTTGCTGTTTGAATAGATGGGTCATCATTGCCATGTATTAGTGAAGAAGGAATGTAGCATATCATTTCTTAATTAGAATGGGATTCCAGATCTCTAGAGCCTAGCAGGAGACAATCTGGCATCTTCCCTTTTTGCATTTTTTCACTTTCATTCAGGTGAGGGTTGTTTGTGTTGTGTGTCAGCTAGGGGTCTCAATGCATGCCTGCACCTATGGTGGAATACCACAGTTGAATCCCTTGCAGATGGTGCAGCAGGTTTAGGATGTGATGTGTGAGGGAAGTGGACTTATTGGACTTCTCTGAAGGTTGGTGTGAGCCTTTTTAGGTCTCGCGCCTAGCGTTGCAGTGCGTAGCCTAGCGTTGCAGTGCGTAGCCCTGCTCGCGCAGCGCGAGACCTCTGGAATGGGGTTCTGAAAGCTGAGCACACGCTCGTGCGTGTGATCAGGCTTTCGCCGGCAGGCATTGGCTTTCGCGTGTTTTATTTGTAAAAAAAAAGGCCCGCGATTGGGCAAAGTCGGGCGCATGTCCCGCCTTTGCAACGCCCATTCCTGTCCGTGGCTAGCACGCGCAGCAGCGCGCGTTCGCCTCACTGCCGCGCTCCCTCGCCCCGCTCCTCTGTGGTGCGCGCGCACCACTGGTTTTTTCCAGATAGTATCTGAAATAAGTTTCGCAGCTGCTTTTAAAAGTGTTGAAGTATTGAAGTATTATGCATTGCACTATGTTCACTATGTTCACACAGTATAAAAATGTCTGCCCCATCTTTAGGCCGCTCCTCGGACTTCTGTGAGGCAGAACTCCTGTGTTTTCTGCTGACTGTCTTTGGTGTGGATGTACGGAGGAATGTTTGATTACAGTGTAACAGGTTTGGTGGCGAACTCCAGATAAATGTACACCACGCACGCAAAATGTTCCTTTGGGCATTCAGTTCAGCTACTTGCAGCGGTGGAGGGCTCTGTTCTTCGATGTACTTCCTAACAGACTGCTAAGTTTCAAGTGCCTGTCGGGCACAGGTTGCTCTTTTGAAACTTTCTTAGATTTTTCACTGAGGAACAGTGCCGATGCCAACAATGAGAATAGCACTGATGATCCCAATGGGACTAGTGCCGATGCCAACAATGAGAATAGCACTGATAACCATGGGACTAGTGCCCATGACAACAATGAGAATAGCGCTGATGATACCAATGGGACTAGTGCCCATGACAACAATGAGAATAGCGCTGATGATACCAATGGGACTAGTGCCGATGCCAACAATGAGAATAGCACTGATGATACCAATGGGACTAGTGCCGATGCCAACAATGAGAATAGCACTGATAACCATGGGACTAGTGCCCATGACAACAATGAGAATAGCGCTGATGATACCAATGGGACTAGTGCTCCTGACAACAATGAGAATAGCACTGATGATAACAATGGGACTAGTACCGATGCCAACAATGAGAATAGCACATACCAATGGGACTAGTGCCGATGCCAATGAGAATAGCACTGATAACCATGGGACTAGTGCCCATGACAACAATGAGAATAGCGCTGATGATACCAATGGGACTAGTGCCCATGACAACAATGAGAATAGCGATGATGATACCAATGGGACTAGTGCCGATGCCAACAATGAGAATAGCGATGATGATACCAATGGGACTAGTGCCGATGCCAACAATGAGAATAGCACTGATGATAAGAATGGGACTAGTGCCGATGCCAACAATGAGAATAGCACTGATGATAAGAATGGGACTAGTGCCGACGCAAACAATGAGAATAGCACTGATGATAACAATGGAACTAGTGCCCATGACAACAATGAGAATAGCACTGATGATAACAATGGGACTAGTGCCGATGCCAACAATGAGAATAGCACTGATGATAACAATGGGACTAGTGCCGATGCCAACAATGAGAATAGCACTGATGATAACAATGGGACTAGTGCCCATGACAACAATGAGAATAGCACTGATAACCATGGGACTAGTGCCCATGACAACAATGAGAATAGCGCTGATGATACCAATGGGACTAGTGCTCCTGACAACAATGAGAATAGCACTGATGATAACAATGGGACTAGTGCCGATGCCAACAATGAGAATAGCACTGATAACAATGGGACTAGTGCCGATGCCAACAATGAGAATAGCACTGATGATAACAATGGGACTAGTGCCCATGCCAACAATGAGAATAGCACTGATAACAATGGGACTAGTGCCCATGACAACAATGAGAATAGCACTGATAACAATGGGACTAGTGCCCATGACAACAATGAGAATAGCGCTGATGATAGCAATGTGACTAGTGCCGATGCCAACAATACTAGTGCCGATGCGAACAATGAGAATAGCACTGATGATAACAATGGAACTAGTGCCGATGCCAAGAATGAGAATAGCACTGATGATAACAATGAGAATAGCACTGATGATAACAATGGGACTAGTGCCAATGCCAACAATGAGAATAGCACTGATGATAACAATGGGACTAGTGCCGATGCCAACAATGAGAATAGCACTGATGATAACAATGGGACTAGTGCCAATGCCAACAATGAGACTAGCACTGATGATAACAATGGGACTAGTGCTCATGACAGCAATGAGAATAGCACTGATAACCATAGGACTAGTGCTCATGACAACAATGAGAATAGCACTGATGATAACAATGGGACTAGTGCCGATGCCTACAATGAGAATAGCACTGATGATAACAATGGGACTAGTGCTGATGCCAACAATGAGAATAGCACTGATAACCATGGGACTAGTGCCCATGACAACAATGAGAATAGCGCTGATGATTCCAATGGGACTAGTGCCGATGCCAACAATGAGAATAGCACTGATGATAACAATGAGAATAGCACTGATGATAACAATGGGACTAGTGCCGATGCCATCATTGAGAATAGCACTGATGATAACAATGGGACTAGTGCCGATGCCAACAATGAGAATAGCACTGATGATAACAATGGGACTAGTGCCGATGCCAACAATGAGAATAGCACTGATGTTAACAATGGGACTAGTGCTCATGACAGCAATGAGAATAGCACTGATAACCATAGGACTAGTGCTCATGCACAACAATGAGAATAGCACTGATGATAACAATGGGACTAGTGCCGATGCCTACAATGAGAATAGCACTGATGATAACAATAGGACTAGTGCCCATGACAACAATGAGAATAGCACTGATAACCATGGGACTAGTGCCCACGACAACAATGAGAATAGCGCTGATGATACCAATGGGACTAGTGCCGATGCCAACAATGAGAATAGCGCTGATGATACCAATGGGACTAGTGCCGATGCCAACAATGAGAATAGCGCTGACAATACCAATGGGACTAGTGCCCATGCCAACAATGAGAATAGCGCTGATGATACCAATGGGACTAGTGCCGATGCCAACAATGAGCATAGCACTGATGATACCAATGGGACTAGTGCTGATGCCAACAATGAGAATAGCACTGATAACCATGGGACTAGTGCCCATGACAACAATGAGAATAGCGCTGATGATACCAATGGGACTAGTGCCCATGACAACAATGAGAATAGCACTGATGATACCAATGGGACTAGTGCCGATGCCAACAATGAGAATAACACTGATGATAACAATGGGACTAGTGCCGATGCCAACAATGAGAATAGCACTGATGATAACAATGGGACGAGTGCCGATGCCAACAATGAGAATAGCACTGATGATAACAATGGGACGAGTGCCGATGCCAACAATGAGAATAGCACTGATGATAACAATGGGACTAGTGCCGATGCCAACAATGAGAATAGCACTGATAACCATGGGACTAGTGCCCATGACAACAATGAGAATAGCGCTGATGATACCAATGGGACTAGTGCTCCTGACAACAATGAGAATAGCACTGATGATAACAATGGGACTAGTGCCGATGCCAACAATGAGACTAGCACTGATGATAACAATGGGACTAGTGCCAATGCGAACAATGAGAATAGCACTGATAATAACAATGGAACTAGTGCCGATGCCAACAATGAGAATAGCACTGATGATAACAATGGGACTAGTGCCGATGCCAACAATGAGAATAGCACTGATGATAACAATGGGACTAGTGCCCATGACAACAATGAGAATAGCACTGATAACCATGGGACTAGTGCCCATGACAACAATGAGAATAGCGCTGATGATACCAATGGGACTAGTGCTCCTGACAACAATGAGAATAGCACTGATAATAACAATGAGACTAGTGCCGATGCCAACAATGAGAATAGCACTGATGATAACAATGGGACTAGTGCTGATGCGAACAATGAGAATAGCACTGATGATAACAATGGGACTAGTGCCGATACCAACAATGAGAATAGCACTGATGATAACAATGGGACTAGTGCCGATGCCAACAATGAGAATAGCACTGATGATAACAATGGAACTATTGCTCATGACAGCAATGAGAATAGCACTGATAACCATGGGACTAGTGCCCATGACAACAATGAGAATAGCCCTGATGATAACAACAGGACTAGTGGTGATGATAACAATGAAAATAGCTCTGATGATAACAATGGGACAAGTGCTCATGACAACAATGAGAATAGCACTGATGATAACAATGACTATAGCTCTGATGATAACAGTGGGACTAGTGCTAACGAGAACAGTGAGAATGGCGCTGATGACAACAATGAGACTAGTGCTGATGACAACACTAATGACAACAACGAAAATAGCGCTGATGATAACAATGAGACTAGTGCCGATGACAACGAGACTAGTGCCGATGACAACGAGACTAGTGCCGATGAGAACAATAAGAATAGCGCTGATGATAACAGGACTAGTGCAGATGGCAAAACTGCATGATTAAGAGACTGTTACTCAGGGTCCGCACTGCTCATTCATAGGCGACACTGTCCTGGACTCACATGCCTCTCATCAGTGTGCACACTGGTCTTTAACCATATTCCTCCAACAGATTCTAGCACATTATTACAGGTTAATATGTTCCTTGTGAGGCCTCCTGACTCCTGCCATTGGGATTTAAGTTCTGCCACTATGATGATTATAATTCCAGTGCTGGAGCATTGTGCTTTTGGTTACACAAAGCCATCTCGTGCTTTACCTGTACTTGTTTGTTTTTGTGAGTAATGTTAAAGGAGCCAGTATTCGCTGTGGAAAGGGCTTTTCGGTAACAACAAGCATTTGCAATGCAATAGGTCTCGCATTTACGTGAGTTTGACCTATTGGCATTGTAAATGACAATGGCTTTTATTTATGTTTCAAAACCAAAACATAAATAAAAGGCAATGTCATTTACAATAAAAATAGTTCAAACTCTCGCATTATTAAAGTTTGAGCTATTGGTGTTGCATTATTTAGCAATGCCAATAGCTCAAACTTTAATAATGCGAGACCTATTGCATTGCAAATGCTTGTTCTCTAAGTTTCTTCTTGATGGCCAGAAATGACCGCCTCTGTTTCTGTACCGCTTGCGCGAAGTCCGGGAAAAAGGTGATTTCTGCGTTGTCGTAGCGAAGCGGCGGCGCCACCCTGGCAGTTTGCAGTATGACGTCCCTGTCGTGATAATTCCGTAGCCTGGCCAGTATCGGACGGGGGGGAGCCCCAGGTTTTGGTCGGCCCCCCGGGGCCCTTTGGGCCCTTTCAATTACGAAGAGTTTCGAGAGACCTTTAGGCTGTAGGTGGGCAGTTATGAGATTCTCCACAAAAAGGTCCGTGGCCTGCCCCTCCACGCGCTCCGGCACCCCAAGAATGCGTATGTTGTTGCGTCTTGTGCGCCCTTCATAGTCGTCTAGTTTGGTTTCCGCGAATTTCCGGAATATTTGTAGTTCCTGGACTTCATTTTGCAGCTGTGCCGTGTCGCCCACTAGACTCACTGTGGTAATTTCCAGTTGTTTGACTTTTTCCCTATTCTTTGCAAGGTTTGCTCTAATTAGCATCACTTCAGAGGATATTGTGTCCATTCTCTGTTCCAGAGACGTCCTGACCCCGGTGATTGCCTCCATGACATCCTTTAGAGTGAGTTCTGCGTGGTATCCCCCTGCCCCCCCCACATCGATTTATCTTTAGATTGCTGCTGGTCAAGGAGCGCCGCCTTTGTGAGGGTGTATCGGTCCAGTTTGTTGTGTTGGGTGACTTTGGGGCCTCTCGTGGTTGACATGGTGCTTCGCTTCAGTTGCACCCCAGTGCTGGGCCACACGACTGTGGGTGGAGTCCTTGGTCACAGTTCACCTCTGACGCAGGGCCGTGGGGGGCGGGGGGGCCGCAGTGCCACGCTGTTTTGGCCCCCTAGGCGGTCGCAGGCCCCTGCGGGGGAGGGAAGGAGACGACGCCGGGCCCACCTCAATATGCCACCGAGGAAGTCCGGAAGGCGGAGGGGGAGAGCCCCGGCCTGCCCCTGTCTCCACTCAGGGTCACAGCCTCTCTCCTTCGTGTTGTTCCCAGAGTTTTGCACCCTGCCCTCTACCACCCGGCAGATGTCGCTATTTCTGCTTTGTGGAGCTCAAGTTGCCCACTGGGCTCGGATTCCGCTGCCGCCGGGGTCCTGTTGTAATGCACGTTCAATGCACCTCGCTGTGCAGCTCCGGTGTCGTCACTGGATGTGATGTGGCTCAGGGGTCTAGGCGGCCCCCACAGGGGTCTTTGGCACTATTCAGGCCTTCACGGGGAGGGAAAGAAGATGGCGCGGGGCCCACCCCGATGCGCTGCAGAGGACGTCCGGGATGCGGAGGGAGAGAGCCCCATGCCACCTCTGTCACAGTCCCTCCTCCTCACGTTGTTCCCAGGGATATGTACCTTGCCCCCTACCAGCGGGTAGACGCCTCTATTCCTGCTGTTACCGTGGTGCAGTTTGGTCTCTGGGCTCCGGAGCCACCGCTGTTTGGTCTCGCTGGGATGTACGCACTATGTCTCTTGCTGCGCGGCTCAGAGCGTCACCCCCGACTGTGGTGTGGCCCCGGGGTCCACAAGGTCTCTACAGGGGTCTTTGGCACGTTGCAGTCTCTCCTTATTGGCAGCTCTCTCTTCCTCACCGCCCCGCCACCGTAAGGCAGGGCCCCCGTGCCTCTGCAGCGCCACCGCCAGTACGATCTCACCTCCGATCGTGTCATTGCGGCCACGCCGATCCCTGACCGCCACTCGGTCCGGCGGGCCTCGGCTGTCGCCATCAGCAATCTCCTTCGTCTCCCCGCGGCTGCACTTGCGAAGGCGCAGACCCGATTTCTGGGCCCGTGTCAGACCCAAGCCGCTGTACGTCTGCACCTCTTCGGGCGCGGCCGCCACTCTAGACCCCGGCCTCTGCCCCGGAGAAGGCAGCAGCCGGCGATGTCTCTGTCCGCGGCTGCGGAGGCTCTACAGGCTCGAGTTCGTGCTTGCTGGGATCAGCGGAATCTCCGGCGGCTCATTCCCCACTCAGGGACCGGATTCGTGAATCGGATATACGGTTGGGAGAAGGGGTGAACGGAGCGACCCTAACTTGCGGCCATCACGCTACGCCGCGTCGCTAGTTCTTTCTTGAACCACATTACAAGCATCTCAAGACTAGTTTTTCCCTGATTGGGGCTCGTCAGTCTTGCCTGGCAGTTCAGAATGGAGTGGCATGGTGGGCAAAAACGATGGGCTAGAATAAGGACTCAAGTGATTGCCAGTGGCTGAGATTATTTCAAGCATTCCATCCATCACCTTATTGGTGCTGCAGTATATGCCCTAAGTGCGACAGATATGCCCAGACATGGATCCCAAGCTCACTGTGCCACAGGACTCAAGCAATACCGCACAAATGAGACCTAAGTAGATCAAAAACAGTCTGAGGTTGCTTATGGTCCCTTCTGGAGGAGGCATTATCTGGCATTTTGAACAGACTGTTCTCATGAGGAGCAGGGTCGGTACTGATTTCTATAAGGCAGGCCTTTGTCTACAGTGGCATGGTGAGTGAAAAATGATGGACTGGATGGACAAATGATTGCCAGTGGCTGAGATGAATTCAAACTTCTCATCAATCGCAGCATTGTTGTTTCAGTTTAAGCCTTAAGTGCAACAAGTATGCCCAGACATAGGCCCCGTGCGCACTGTGCCATAGGACTCAAGCAAAACCTCATTGATGAGACCTGGCAATGTCCTTGAAATGTTTGCATGGATGCACATCATGCAATGAACATGCCAGCCTGGATTACTGTGGAGGAAAAATGAAGATGTTTCCCTCCATTTATAGACATGCATTATCTTATTAATTTGGTTACTGACATAGAATGTAAATATTTTGCTTTATGTGCATGTCTATATTCATACAAAACAGAAACTCTACATCTGCCTGCATATTCACTCATTTTGATTGTTTTGGTAATAGCACATCAAGGATTTCTCCTGCAGAAACTCAAATTCTGGGAAGTGTTTCCACTAGAAATTCAGGACAGCCTGAATATCCTTTCTGTTACATTACAAATATTTTTTTCTTTAAGTATGAGCGATTTGAGGTCCCACCCTGATGGACTCTTTCTTTTTTTTTGCAATTTTTATATAGGGCAAACTAGACCCGAAAGTATTTGAGAGCTTTACATGAGCACCAGTTACGTAACTCGAGGACACGACACATTCATTTTTGGTAGGCACCGGGAGATTAAGTGATTTGCCCAAAATCACAGGATGTTGAGCCAACGCCGAGGCTCGAACCTGGATCCCCGGCTCCAAAGTCGACAGGTCTAGCTGTTAGGCCACATCCTTACCGTCTTTACACATCCTTACACAAGATTACCAACATGGTAGCTCACTAGCTGCTTGACTCACAGACTGATTATTTTCTGCTGCGAAAGAAACTTTGAAAATTCTTAACTTTTTATATTCAGCAAAGCCAAGGATAATTTTATTTTTCAGCAGGAAATCTTGAGAAATTTCATTGTGCTCAGTATGGGGGCTGGATAGTCGCCAAAAAGCAACTTAATGGCACCTTAATTTCTCCCCTGAGATTTAAGGGACGACGAGAGACCTGCGCTAAACAGAGAGTGGTGTTCAAAGGCAATTACTGACGTGATCTTGAAAAGAATGCACAAAAATAGCTATGACTCAATGCACACTCCGTGGACAATCGTCATTCATGTTGTTTTTGTAAGCAGCCTATCTTTTAGAACGTTGACATTATTTCAAAGCAAAGTCACATTATTTTAGTAGTAATGTGCCACACTGCACGATGCAAATAGCCAATTGTATTAAACCTGAAAGCATGTTTTAGGACTGGCTAGAGGCAGTGACGTAGCAAGGTCAGGCGGTATCCGGTGCGGAAAATTTCTTGTCACCCCCTGCTTCACAAAATGGCAAAAATATGTGTTTAAAACACATATTTTTGCCATTTTGTCACCCCCCTTAGTGATGACACCCGGGGCGGCCCTCACCCACCGCACCCCCCTTCCTATGCCACTGGCTAGAGGCAGCCTCAGCGGTCTGCAGATCTCATGTATTAAAAAAAAAAAAGGAATAACAAGCATTGGCAAAGCCAATAGGTCTTGCCTATACAAGAGCTATTGGCTTTGGCAATGCGGTTTTGCCATGTTTTACACCAGTGTGGCTGCTGTTCAGCATGGCTAAAAGTTGGTGGCGTGGAGTGTCCTAGAGTTGAGTGGGGGGAGTAGAGTGACGTAGACTGAATTTGTTGGAGTAGAGTGTTGTAGAGTGCAGTAGGGGGAGTAGAGTGGAGTAGAGTTGAGTAGAGGAGAGTAGAGTTCAGTGGTTCAGTGGGAGAGAGTGTCGTAGAGTGCAGTGTCATAGAGTGCAGTGTCGTAGAATGGAGTGGCATAGAGTAGAGTGGCATAGAGTAGAGTGGCATAGAGTAGAGTGGCATAGAGTGGTATAGGGTGGAATAGGGTGGAGTAGGTTGGAGTGAATTGAGGTAGTGGGGTGGATCGGATTGGAGTAGATTGGGGTTGACTGGATTGGGGTAGAGTGGGTTGGATTGAGTGAAGTGAGGTGGATTGGAGTGGGTGGACTGGATGAGGGTGGGTTGGAGTGGGGTGAATTAGATTGGTTTCAGGTGGGGTGGGGTGGATTGGATTGATGTGTGGTGGGGTGGATTGGATTAGAGTAGAGTGGTTTGGAGTGGGGTGAATTAGAGTGGAGTGGAGGGGTGGATTGGACTCGACTGTAGGCGGTGGATTGGAGTGTGGTAGACAGGGTGGATTGGATTGAGTGGGGTGGACTGAACTGGAGTGGGGTGGATTGGATTGGGGTAGACTGGGGTGGATTGGAATAAAGTGGAGTGGATTCGACTGCAGTGGAGTGGGTGGATTGGAGTAGGATGGACCAGGTGGGGTGGATTAGATTGGAGTGGGGTGGATTGAAATGAGGTGAGAGGGGTGGATTGGAGTGGGGTGACTTGGAATGGGGTGTGGTGGATTGGAGTGGACTGGAGTGGGGTGGAGTAGAGTGGAGTGGATTGGACTGCGGTGGAGTGGGGTGGATTTGAGTGGAGTGGACTGGACTGGATGGGGTGGATTAGATTGAAGTGGGGTGGATTGAAATGAGGTGAGGGGGTGGATTGGAGTGGGGTGGATTGGATTGGACTGGAATGGGGTTGACTAGAGTGGGATGGACTGGAGTGGGGTGAATTACATTAGCGTGGGGTGGATTCGATAGGAGTCGATTGGATTGCAGTGGGGTGGATTGAAATGAGGTGGGGTGGGGTGGATTGAAGTGGGGTTGATTGAAGTGGGGTCCTTTGGAGTGGGGTGGATTGGACTGGAGTGTGGTGGACTGGAGTGAGGTGGACTGGAGTGGGGTGGAATGGAGTGGGGTGGGGTGAAATGGATTGGCGTGCGGTGGGGTGGATTGGAGCGGAGTAGATTGGATTGCAGTGGGGTGAATAGAACTGGAATGAGGTAGATTGGATTGAGAAGGGTGGATTGAATTGGGGTGGATTGGATTGAGGCAGATTGGATTGGGATGGGGTGAACTGGATTGGGGTGGGATGGATTGAAATTAGGTGGATTGGATTGGGGTGGGGCAGGGTGGATTGGAGAGGGGTGGGGTGCAATGGAGTAGAGTGGGGTTTAGAGGATTTGGCTGTAGTGGGGTGGATTGGATTGGAGGGGGTGGATTGGATTGTGGTGAGGTAGATTGGGGTGGATTGTATTGGAGTGGGGTGGATTGGAGTGGTGCGGATTGGAGTCAGGAAGATTGTTTTAGATTGGAGTGGGGCAGGTTGGAGTGGGGCAGATTGGAGCCGGGCCAATTTTTGGAGTGGGTCTGATAGAAGTGGGGCAGATTGTTTTGGATTGGAATGGGGCAGATTTGGTTTGGGCAGATAGTTTTGAATCGGAGTGGGGTAGATTGTTTTGGATTGAGTGGGGCAGATTGGAGTGGGGTAGATTGTTTTGGATTTGATTAGGGAAGACTGTTTTAGACTGGAACTGGGCAGATTGTTTTAGATTGAGTGGGGCAGATTGATTTGGATTGGAGTGGGGCAGATTGGTGTGGGGCAGAATGGAGCAGATTGTTTTGTATTGGAGTGGGGTGGACTGGATTATAGCAGGGTGGATTGGGATGGATTGGATTGGGGACAGGTGGATTGGATTGGAGTGGGGTAGATTGGATTTGAGTGGGGTGGAATGGAGTGGGGCCGGTTGTTTTGGATTTGAGTGTGTCTTGTGGTTTGTGGCCTCCTGGCCTGCCTGGATACGTTGGCATAGGCCTGGCTGCCATGATGACTTTTGCGCACGTTACTCTTAGCCGTTGTTCTGTCGCCCTCTGCTCCTGCCAAGTTATTTTACAACTGTCTGCATTTTCTGTTTCTCACTTTTTCTCCTGTTCCCTTTGGGCTCAGTCTGAACAACTGTTACAAGGTCGAAAAACACGTCCCTGGTTCTTGCTGATATGGCCAGTCCCTCGCACCTAGACACAACACTATGTACAGCTGCCATGAGGAAATTGGTGGGCTATTATTATTGCGTTGTTCCCTCTTGAGAGGGACTTGAAGCAAACCTTTCCAGAGAGAAGAGCTGTGATTGTCTGCTGATGTAGTCTTTGCATCTAGAGACTGAGGTATGGGGGTTCGCTTGTCAAAGCCCAGAGGTCTTCTATTTTTATAATACAAAAGCTACTAGCACGGGGAGGGTGGTAAGGTCATTCAGCCCTCTATCCACTGCTTTATGAAATGCTTTCCCCGTTAGTATTCTATGGAGTTGTAACTATGCTGATTATATTATTCTTATGCATTATGCTGATAGTACTGTCACGTGTACTGTATCTTAGAGCACGTATGTTGAAATAAACATTTTAACCTATACTGTGTCTCTTCTTACGCCGGTTGTGGACAGGTAGGAGTGAGTGACGAAAGGGTGTTCTTGCTACTGCGAGTCCTGAGAGAGAGATACCGTGTTCTGGGTTGTCTAATCATTGGTACATTGTTGCTAATGGGACGCTAAGGCTAGTTGGGTTGGGGTTTTAGGTGCTACGGTTTATGTTTGGCTCACCACTATATTCCGAGGTCCTATTATCCTGTGCATAGCTCTGTGTGTGTGCAGAATCCCTATAACATGGCGCGACCAACGAGCGGGGCTGCTTATCTGCGAGACGCTTGAGTAGTGCTTGTGCTTGTCCACAACAACCCTCACGGACGCTTCCGGAAGCGTGTGTGACGGTAATACCTCCTATATTGACGTTTTTGTAGGTTCTTTCAGGCTTGAAGTTATTAAAAAGGTTTCTTAATCGAACCCTCTATTGTGCTGCCTACTGTTAGGTTGTCGAACAACCCCGATCGTAATGGCGGGTGTAAACATAGCGGCACATAGCCGCACAGCGCTCCGTGATCACTTAAGGGTGTATGGAGTGCCGGACACGGGAGTCGAACTAATCTTTGTGGTTCAAGCCGATCCGGCTTTCCACTTTGAAGTATTCTACTCTTGGGTCACCTTTCCAGCGGTGGAAGCGAACGATAATCTGTTCCATGAATATGAACCCACCGTTGTTCCTGCTGTCTATAGACCTTATACTAATCTTGAAGTACCGCTCACGGCTTGGCAGCACCGTGTGTGGTTTGATGGCGCCCTCCCACAACCGGTAACAACGGTCCGTTTAGGCCCCTTGTCTATTGACGGGGCCACTTGGCCTGTTTTGGCCGGGTACACCCCACATCCGCGATATATGCAGATACCAGTCGCTGACCTGCGCAATATGTATTCGGCTTTAGTGCGAGTGCATCGCGCTTTAGTGCAATATGTTACAGGTAACATCCAGGGGGCCCCACCTGGAGTTGCGGGCCATCCAGCTGCTGCAGGCGGAGTGACCATAAGTCCCGTCATGGTGAACTCAGTGATGGGCAAACGTCCACAAAATAAGGATGATTTTCCTTATTGGCTTGCAGAAAAATTTGACCAGTTGGAGGCAGTTTTTCCAAATACAACACCGGTGGATAAACATAGAATTCTTACAATTAGTTTGCCAAAAGACTTAATCCCCGAGTTGACAGCATGCAACAACTGGGGTAGGGTATTCGCAGCAGTTTATTCGAAGTGTTTCGGCACTCCTTCCATGACGGTTCTCCCCTCTGTAATTAAAAAAGTACAGGATGAACATGGCCCTGAAGCGGCTGTGGAATTAGGGATGAGACTGGTGGGAGTGTTCGAAGTAGTAGCTGAGCTGATCCTTGCGAATGTCAAGAGCGATGCAGTGAACTTTCAAGTAGCTAATGCTTTGGCTTTAGTCCCATAATTGGACAAGCCGCGCGAATTACCGAAAATTATAACCCAAGCTTATAAAACTATTGGCCGAAATAGCCTGGGCAATAAGCCTTTTGCAAAACAGCAAACACAAACGCAACAACAACAACAACCTAAAACTCAATCTGAAAAAGATGAGAAACCAGTTTTTACTAAAAGAGCTAGAGGTTGAAAAAACAGGGTAAGCAACAGAAGAAGCCGGGGTCGCGAGGCGCATCCCCGGCTTCTGTCTCTTCTGAACGCACATATGATTTGCGCGATAGAGCGAGAATTAAATCTCCGGATAGGTTTCAGATCCCTGATACGCGTTCTCCTCGTTCTTCACAGGCACAGACAACTTCACAAGCCAGTGGAGGGGATCGCCAGGATAGAGGAAGGGGTCGAGAGGCTCCCCAGGGACGAGATCAACCTCAACAACAAGTCAGAGGGAAAGCAGAAGACTTTCAACGTTCTCGCCCACAATTTCAGAAGAAGAAAGTTGCTGCTGTAACAGCGAAATATGCCACAGACGGTGAGACCGAGACTCCTGAATTGGACGTGGGCAGTAACCCTCCTAGACAGCGCCGCGGAAGTTACCATAGTGCGGGAGGCGCTACGTCCTCATATGGAGGCGACAGCAACTGAAACATTCATTACTGTTGAAACAGCCGACACCAGAGTGGCACTCCCTGACAGACTATTTAATATCGCCATTCAAATTGAAGGTGATATACAGCGTGTAATTAAAGGGATTTTTTGGGAAAATCTGACCTCTTCATACGACATTTTGTTAGCGGAGGCGGATTGGCCACCCCCATTCGTACTTGCTGCGCGTAAAGGGGAGGAGGTAATCCTTCCGAACTTTTCTCGACATGTCCCAAAGGACAAAGCGGAGGCTCTTGCAGCTGAGTGGGCTGTGTCCCTGGCTCCTGCGTTATACCGCAACCACGTGGGTTGGGATGAAGACTCTCCCCCCCATGAGATACCTTTACGGTCCCTACCGCAGCCACAACCCCCAATATCCCATTAAACGTGAAGCCAAAGGCCCCGTTTCTGAAATTCTGACTCAGTTAGAATATCAGGGAGTAATAGAAACATGCGTATCACCCATGAATAATCCCCTTTTCGCGGTTTCTAAACCCGATGGATCGTACCGCCTAGTATTGGATTACCGGCATTTGAACTCTCATTGTCGGACCTTTGCGGTGCAAAATACCCATAGTTCTGCGCTAGTAGACAGTCTTGTTCGTAAAAAGTATAAAACGACACTTGACTTATCCAATGGATTTTACACGCACAACTTAGCCACGGAGTGTAGCCAATGGAGCGCTTTCACCTCCGGTGGTAAACAATTCAAATTAAGGCGACTCCTATGGGCTACAAAAACAGTCCAGGTGTGTTCGCAGCCCGTGTTGTCTCTTTGTTAGACGGCATAGACCCAGATGCATGTTCGTACGTCGATGATATTTATCTGACAGACGACGAGTTATACCTGCATCTTTCCAGAGTGGACCGCATTATTCTCGAGTTTGCGGTATTAGGTTATAAGTTTAACTTTGCCAAATCACACATTGCTGAATTAACAGTTTTGTTTTTGGGCTACGAGCTCAACAATGAAGGTAAGGGCTTAGCCCCCCACTTCTTGGAAAAATGTGCACTTTTGTGCCCTCCTACTACTCTGAAAAAACTTCAGTCTTTGCTGGGTTTCCTGAACTTTGGGCGTACCTATATTTCCGAATACGCCCAGCGTATCAAGCCATTGTATGCCTTGATACAACCAAACTTTTTGAAGTCTTGTTGGCTTCCGGAGCATTCCTCCATTCTGCAGTCTTTGCAGACAGACCTTCTTGAGTCTAAATACTTGTTGACGCGTGATAACCACACCAACCTGGTGATCAGCATAATTCCGGGGGCAGTGGGTTTCACGTATTTAACCTTTAACGAGGGTGACACAGTACCCATCGCATACAAGTCACATCTGTACACGTCCGCAGAACTGCGCTTTTCATCTGTGGAGAAAGTTCTGACTGCAGTGCAAATGGCGATTCTGAAGGAGCGCGCACTGGCACAGGGAAAGCGCATTTTAGTGGTAACACCCTATCCTGCTCTAGAAGCAGTGACAAAGGCAAGTGTACCGAACTCTAAAGCTTTGCATCCCCGTTGGATACAATGGGCAACCTCTTTGACGTCTCCGGATGTCACATTCATTTTCGATTCTTCTCTACAGACTCAGGAGTTTTTACAATATGAATTCGTTCATCCTCCTCCTCTGTCATTGCTCCCGCTTGAGGATTACGACTGCATGATCTACACCGATGGTTCGGCACAACCGGCCACGGGGTCCAAGCATGCTTATTCTGCCGCATGTGCTATTGTTGCAGGTACCTTCGTGAACGGAAAGTTCAAATCCACTGTGGTGCACACTCAAGCACTCGGGGACAGTACTGCACAATTGGCCGAGTTGCGCGCATTGGTGCTCGCGCTTGAGTACGCTACTCCGGATGTGACCACTCTAATTGTATGCGATTCTTACTACTGTGTTCAATCTTACAATGACAATCTGTTCTTTTGGTCGCAAAATGACTATAGAGACGCTAAAGGTAGCACAATTAAGCATAAAATGCTTTGGGTTCGGGTGGCAGAATTGAGACAACGTCTGCCACTTACACAGGTGGTTCACACCCTTGGCCATCAGCGGGTGGGCGCACACGCTGTTGGTAACGGTTTGGCAGACGAAGCGGCCAAATCAGCAGAAGTCACGTGTTCAGTGGCAGCAGTTACTAGATCCATGTCTAAAATTGATACTGATATTTTGGCAGCTATTGCTGTAACACAGGAAGGTGCTAATTACCCTAGGGGTTTTCCTTCCAAATATTCTTACCAGTTAGGTCCCGAACAGGCTCCCTATGTAACAATACCCGACGTTGGTGATCGGCTGATCCCCAACGCGGACCGCAGACTTTCCTTGATAACGGCTGCACACGAAGGCATGGCTTCGGCTCATGCTGGAGTGTCTGCGACCGTTTCCATCTTGCAGCAGCGGTACTGGTGGCGTGGTTTATATAAAGACACCCGTACTTATATGCTTTCTTGTGACGTGTGTCAACAGATTAAGCCTTCTACGGTTACACGACCACCACAGACCTCGCTCTACATTTCTAACAGACCCTTTGGGTGTGTTTACTTGGATCACTGCGGTCCATTTTTTTCAGACACTGCCTATAAATATATCTTAGTGGCAGTGGACTCGTGCACACGTTTCATCTGGGTCTGGCCACAACGGAGTGCTGACGCTCGAAATGTCATCAGGGATTTGCGTATCTTTGTGGGAATCTTCGCTTGCGGTACCTTCCATTCTGACCAAGGTCCAGCATTTGCCTCTAAGGCGTACAAGGACGCAATGGGTTCACTGGGGGTACGGGTGAAGTTTTCGTCTCCATACAGACCTGAGGGTAATTCAATTGTGGAGCGAATGAACCGTGATTTAAAGCAATACATGACAGCTAGGGTCTTAGGTACTGGCAGGAACTGGCTGGCCCACTTATATACCGTACAACGTGCACTTAATAATCTCCCTAGAAGATCTCTGGGTGGGCGGACCCCATACGAAATGCTCTTTGGCATACGAATGTTTGTGCCTGACCTTGATGGTCTAGACATGGCGGCGCAATCCGCCATCTTTGATGTAGATAACCATTCTACTATGTTACAGGACTTACAAGAAGCCCGAGACAAACTTGCAATCGCACATTTACCCTCAGCCACAGACCCTGCATTGCAGATTCCGGTTGCCGGCTGGCTTCCGAAGATTGGCGACCTGGTTCGAGAGAAGGTGGAGAACAAGAAAGAATTCGGCCCCTCTTATCGTGCACCGGTTCCAGTCCTGGGTTTGAAGGGAACACGTACAGTCATCTTACCACCGCTTCCTGGTCGCAAGGAGAACAGATACATCTCAGTGGAAAATGTCAAGCTACAACAACTGGCCGATCCTAAATAGTGTTACACCAGCGGTCTCTTGTCCTGCAATTTACCGGACTTGTGTTCGAGGCCCTACTGCCCGAACGGTCACTGATGTTACAATTGAGATGATTGATTTGCCTGAAAGTATACTCGAACCTCCAGTTACCCCCTGCATTGACGAGTATACCTATCCTGAAACAGAATCTGTGGCTCACTTACCAACAACGCCACTGAGCCCGACACGTTATTCCTTTGACTCGGATTCCACCACGTCGATTGTCCCGTCCAAGTTCAGTATTTTTGTATCCTGGTTCAGAGACAATTTTTTGATTCCCCCTGGACATACATTTGGTTGGTACTTTTCTTGATTTTTTTGTTCATGTCCATTGGCTTTGTCACAGTGTTTTTTCTACTGATCAATGGTCACTATTTACCTGAACGCTCTGCTGTGAACAGTGTTGCTGGAACTTTGGCTCCACATTCCTCATCTCACATCATGAAGCGTGACCACACATTGGTGAACATTTCAGCTTTTCCAGTTGCTGATGGCATCGTATGGGATGCGGTAAATTTTCAAATTCATGGACCAACAGAAGTTATTAATGTACCGAATGTCCTTCGAGTTTCCATGGGTGATGTAGTAAAAAGTAATATTCATTCTGAGGATTGGGATGTGCATGCAGTTGAAGCATTGTTTGCTGATTTGAAATATTATGCTTCATTTAATGCTGAGGAGTTGTATATGAATTCTGCGAATTATGCCGATTTATACTGTTACCAGCATTGGGGCAACCATTTTGTCCATAAACCGAGTGCACTACGTAGCCCTGTGACCTACACTCAATGGGAACATTGCCCAAACCCTTTATCGGGTAGCTCCCGGACTCTGAGAAATAAATTTACTTATTTCACTGATTTTAATAGATCGAACCCTGGGTCCTATTATTTCAAATTACCCGCCCCATTCACACAGAAATTCATGTTGACCCACACCAAATTGCTTTATTCGAGTTCCTTTTTAAAGGCCTTAGCTGTGGGCGGTTATGAATACTGGACGGAAACGGTGGATGTGAAGTCAATCTGGGGCTCCAAGCCTTGGCAGGTGCAAGGCACCGAGGCCTTGCACCGTGCCTGCCTAATCCCAGCCCAAATGGTGTTTTTGAATGCTTCGATCTATCAGACTACGTGTTGGGGTCTGGCTACCACAAAACAAATGAATGCACCATCAATTCCATCCCTGTCTTCCACTCTAAACCACAGCTCGCACTTTAATATGTCCCTTTCGACTTTACAGATGTTGTTCCAGAACAATTCGTTTAATATTTCTACGCTTGTTCAGTCACCTTGGTTGTCTTGGCCCATATCATCTAACGAGTGCCAACTGCGTTTTCATGACACAGTTTCTGGCTATACTCAGGACAAGCCCGATCCTAGGTTTTCTAACTCCCGTACTGTCACCACCTATTCTGTTGGTAAATTATGTAAACAATGGTTGCAACATTCTTCCCTAGACTCTGTTAAACAACATTTGTCCCTCCTTTCAGGCAATATTGATCTGTCTGACTTTATATTGGGACCTCATGGTCCAAGACCGAAGAGGTTCATTTATGAAGCTTATAATGAACTCTGGAAGCTATCGCAAATGGAGGCTGCTTCCCGTTTACGGGAAATAGACCAAGCAAATTTGGAAAAGGTGTTTGCTGTTGTAGACAATAGTATTAATACCCTGTCTTCCCGCATTTACACGTTGGAGAATATTGTGTCCTCTGTTGTTGATATTGTACAAGATGATGTTTCTGTGTTGTATCATGGTCAGAATCAATTACGTTCAGTTATGCAATTTGCGTGGACTTTGCAAACACTTAAGTTGGGTAAGGTTCCTTGGCACTTATTGAACACCACTGCCTTATTTCTGCCTTTTAATTTAACTGACAAACAGCAGTTCATGTCCATGAAAGATGCAGTTTACACTCTGTTACATATCGAGAAAGTGGAGCCCTTACCATTCTCTGTAGCGGAAATAGATTCTGCTGTGTGGCTAGTTCATGGGGTTATCGCATTGCCTTTCTCCTTGTTTGAATTTAGTTCATGCATGAAACATTATCCTGTAGGCCGTTTCCAGCCTTTGGGTAGTGCCTTCCTGCATGAACTTTGGTCCCTCCCTTTCATGTATAAATGCCTTAGAGATGACAAGGAAGTTTTTCTCACGGGGAGTCATGCGATTCAACAGTGGGACATTCCCTTGTTTGTAAACATATTAAATTGCACGGAGCTTGTAATGTTTCTGCTCCGAATCTTGCTTGTGTGTTAAGGGGCATTCCTGCTCCTGCTATTTCTCCTACCTTTACTTTGCTTACAAATGGTAGCTATTTGCTTTTAAATAACGACAACTGCTGTGGCATGCAGGCCGGCATCCCCTATATTGTTACTGTTTCGCACAGGGTTGTCTGCTGCAAGAATGTGCTTTTTCCTCCCCCTCACGACATCATAGATAATTCTCTTTGGCCTTCCATTCCTACTATGGAGGCGGATTTCAATAAACTGAGCAGAATAAAGGCGCTATTATTGAACGAGGAGGTTATGCTCACTTCCGCCCGGGAGACATTTGTTCTCCAGGTGGCAAGTACCCACAGTGAAATACAGGCCCTTTTGAACACTAACCTCCCACAACATTTCGGTGAATTAATTCACCGTATTTTTAACGCATCTAACACTGTAGGTCTAGTGCATTTTTTTAAAGTGGTGGGGTCCGGCCTAGTGTCCTCTTTCCAAACTATTTTTGGTGTGATACCGGCGTTTATTCATTCTATTTTTTCCAGCGTCTTTGGTGGCTTTCCATTAATCCTTGCTTTGGCGGCTGGTGTACTACTGTTGATCTGCTTCCTTCGCAATGGCTGCTCCCCGATGGGCCCTTCTCGACCCAGGACGCCTGCTGCTGCTCCGTGAGCGCATTCTATCTGGTTTCGGAGTTCTGCCGTTGGCGACACTGAGTGTGTCCTATACCCTTTCTTTTCGCTTTGCGTGTTTCACTTGCGTGCAACCTGTGATGTCTTGCATTCGCTGCCCTTTCACCTGGGCCATGGATTATTGCCTCTCCAATACGTCGTTGTCTGTTCCGGATTTTGTTCGGTTGATGGGTCCCTTAGAGGCCCATGAACGGGACTGTTCCGTTGCAGGCTGCATGACGCGTGCGGCTGCACTGGGGATTTTGGCACAATGGGATATCTGGGCGGCTGCTCAGAATCTCCTACAACAAAGCTACATTGAATATCACGCAAGCTGTCCCGCATTGCTTTTGGATGCTCCGTCCTCGAGGAGCATTCCTGTAGCTTTGACCTGTTGGACTGGATGGCGTCTACGTTTTCTGACGATTCCAATGATGTCCTCCTGGACGGTATAGCATTTTTCTGCACTTCCACGTTTTTGGATTAATTTGCCGTTCACTGTCCGTGGACTGCCTCTGTTCTGCTCAGGAGTTTTGAACTCTGTCTTCGTCCTTAGTCTTGGCCGATGGACTGTCCAGGGGAGGGTGTCTTGTGGTTTGTGGCCTCCTGGCCTGCCTGGATACGTTGGCATAGGCCTGGCTGCCATGATGACGTTTGCGCACGTTACTCTTAGCCGTTGTTCTGTCGCCCTCTGCTCCTGCCAAGTTATTTTACAACTGTCTGCATTTTCTGTTTCTCACTTTTTCTCCTGTTCCCTTTGGGCTCAGTCTGAACAACAGTTACAAGGTCGAAAAACACGTCCCTGGTTCTTGCTGATATGGCCAGTCCCTCGCACCTAGACACAACACTATGTACAGCTGCCATGAGGAAATTGGTGGGCTATTATTATTGCGTTGTTCCCTCTTGAGAGGGACTTGAAGCAAACCTTTCCAGAGAGAAGAGCTGTGATTGTCTGCTGATGTAGTCTTTGCATCTAGAGACTGGGGTATGGGGGTTCGCTTGTCAAAGCCCAGAGGTCTTCTATTTTTATAATACAAAAGCTACTAGCACGGGGAGGGTGATAAGGTCATTCAGCCCTCTATCCACTGCTTTATGAAATGCTTTCCCCGTTAGTATTCTATGGAGTTGTAACTATGCTGATTATATTATTCTTATGCATTATGCTGATAGTACTGTCACGTGTACTGTATCTTAGAGCACGTATGTTGAAATAAACATTTTAACCTATACTGTGTCTCTTCTTACGCCGGTTGTGGACAGGTATGAGTGAGTGCCGAAAGGGTGTTCTTGCTACTGCGAGTCCTGAGAGAGAGAGATACCGTGTTCTGGGTTGTCTAATCATTGGTACATTGTTGCTAATGGGACGCTAAGGCTAGTTGGGTTTGGGTTTTAGGTGCTAAGGTTTATGTTTGGCTCACCACTATATTCCGAGGTCCTATTATCCTGTGCATAGCTCTGTGTGTGTGCAGAATCCCTATAACAAGTGGGGCTGATTGGAGTGGGCAGATTGTTTTGAATCTGAGTGTGGCAGATTGGAGTGGGGTGGATTAGACGGGGCAGACTGTTTTGGATTGGAGTAGGGCAGACTGGAGTGGGGCAGACTGGAGTAGGGCTGATTGGAGTGGACAGATTGTTTTAGGTTGGAGTGGGGCAGATTGGAGTGAGCGGATTAGATTGGGGCAGATTGGAGTGGGGCAGATTGTGTTGGATTGGAATGGGGCAGATTGTTTTGGATTGGAGTGGGGCAGATTGTGTTGGATTGGAGTGGGTCACACTCTTTTAGATTGGAGTGGGGCAGATTTGAGTGGGGCAGATTGTTTTAGATTAGAGTGGGGCATCTTGTTTTGGATTGGAGTGGGACAGATTGTTTTAGATTGGAGTGGGGTAGATTGTTTTGGATTGAAGTAGGGCAGATTGCTTTGGATTGGAGTGGGGCAGATTGTTTTGGAGTGGGGCAGATTGCTTTGGATTGGAGTGGGGCAGATTGCTTTAGACTGGAGTGGGGTAGATTGTTTTGGATTGGAGTGGGACATATTGTTGTGGATTGGAGTGGGGCAGATTGCAGCCTCGGTCCGTGCAGGTAACATCGGTGGGGCCGGGTTGGGGGGGGGGGGCATTTCGAGGGACGATGCAGAGGGAAAATTAAATAAATAATTAATTTTCCATCATTATCATCCGTCGGAATCCCCCCCACCCGGCCCCACTGCCCCACCGCTGTTACTTGCACGGACCGTGGCTGGCAGATTGGAGTAGGGTGGGCTGGGAAGATTGGAGTGTATTGGATTGGAGTGAGTGGTTTCGATTGGAGTGGGGTGGATTGGATTGGTCTGGGGTGGATTGGATTGGTCTGGGGTGGATTGGATTGAGTGGAGCAGAATGGTGTGGGTTTAGGTGGGGTGGTCTGGCGTGGATTGGAATGGGGCGGATCGGGTGTGCTGAACAATTATGTGTAAAAGCATCAATTCAGAAATACATATAAGAAAGAAACAATGTCGCTTTGCAAGAATATAATCCTCATCTTTTGAGAACAGTGCCCATGAGCAAAAACAAAAGTAAGCATGAGTGCAAAGTGGGAAAAGAAGACTTGGCAAAATAAATGAAAGTTAACTATAGAAAATAAATCTTTGAAATTTTGTTTGTCCTGTCGGGCGTGTTTTTGCCATTCACACGCCTTCTGTTTGCAGGGCACTAGAACTTAAACAGAACAAAATAGTACCTCACTCATGTTGGGAGCAGCGGACGGGCACTGATTAAGTTGAATCAATCAGTGCTTGGTCCCAGCTCCACAGAGAGGAACGGAAATTATATTAGGTCTGCCTTGACGAAATAGGAAGCTGTAAAGAAGAGTGCCATGCAAGCTAACAAATGGTAAGAAATGGGCAGGATCCAAGCCCTTTTTGTTACCAACAGTGTCTCACAAGCGAAATGCATGCGCACCAATTGGAAGGCCTTTTAAATGGAAAATCTGACAAATACAAGAGGAAGAGGTTTTATCTTGAGAAATCCATTACAAAAACCACAGAAAGCACCTTTAATTTTTATTTTTTTTAACATTTAGAGACTTTACACTTACCACTAGTTCAGTAGGGTCCAGGCAGGCATTATGTACAACTGTAAGTTTATGCTCACCATTTAGATGATTGTGAATTAAAATTCTTTTACTTTTTTTTAAATGAAAAAATGGCTCAGCATTGATTTAGTAAGTGTGTTTGCTTTGAAGAGTTCTGAGTTTCTTCTCACACTATCTTCCTAAGTGCCTTGCACAGCTGTGCCATGCTACTCTATGAGTCAAATGCTAATGCAGTACACTTCGTATTTCGTTTAGGTCCAATAAAAAGGTTGGCCCTTGAATTTTGGCTCTGCCCCTTTGTTGATATTCTTCTTCATTATAGGCATCTAGGAACAAGTTACTTACGTTTGGTAATACCTTATCTGGTAGAGACTCTATCTAGCTGCAAATTCCTCACCTTAGGTTTTTATCCAGGCATTAGACTAGATCCAGAAATATTTCATGAGCAGTACCCCTGCGCTCTGGTAGGTGGCATTGTTCGTCTCTGCATGGCGTCGTCTGCGCTGGAAGTGACGTGCACGGTGCCTATATAGGTGCCAACCGAGCGGGCTGATGTCAGTTTCTTTCTTTGACTTTCCACACCAGAAGCGCAGAGCCACGAAGAACACTGACCACTGGTGTGTGGCTTGAAAATGGAACAGCTCTGTTCCTAAAAGTCTGTTGACAGAGCGGGGGGATGGGTGGGCCAGTAAGGAATCTGCCGCTAGATAGAGTCTTTACCAAATAAGGCGCTACTGAAGGTAAGTAACTTGTTCATCTGACAGAGACTTCTAGTCGCAGATTCCTTCATTAGAATAGATACCCAAGCAATACCTCCATGGAGGAGGGTCTGCAAACCTGATTTAGACCAGAAAGTCCTGTGCAGGACCAAACGGGCAAAGTGCCCATCCCAATGGACCTGACTGTCTAGGCAGTAGTGCTTGGTAAATGTGTGTAGCAAAGCAGTGGTCACAGCTTTTGCTCTGGTGGAATGAGCATGCAAGCCCTCCAGGGATTGCTTCTTGGCCAATGCATAGCAGATCTAAATGTAGAGCATAATCTATTGGGAAATGGGTTGTTTCTGCACGGCCTTCCATTTCTTGACTCCATCATACCCCATGAAGAGTTGATTGTCCACCGAGAACAGTTTTGTGCGGTCGAGGTAGAACGACAATGCTCTTTATGGGTTCAACTGGTGGAGTCTCTCCTGTTCCTTAGAAGGCATCAGCGGCGACTCCGCTATGTCTGTGGCGCGTCGCCCCCCGTCAGCTGCCTCAAAATGACAGAAAAGGACAAAAAAACGATAATGAACAATTTTTTTTATTGATTTATTTTTCCGTTCCTGCTGAGTCTTTGGAGGCGGGGCCATGGGGATGACAGGCTGCAGGAGGAGTGGTATGTTCACTGTGATCAGTGCTCATGGCGGTTTGGCCAGCCGCCTCAGGCCGGCCAAACCGTCATGCGCACTGTAGCTGTCTCCGACCCAAGTTGTGTTGCCGAGTTGGAGACATAAGGCACAGGCTCCCAGTCTCACTGAGAGAAGAAATTCAGAGTGCTAAGACCAAAACTGACGCTGCTCTCATGCTGCCAGCACCATGAAAGCAGTGTCAGGATTGACTACAGTGGAGTCTGGGAGCCTGTACCTGCCTGTCATTTGTTGTCCATCGTCCCCGACCCCTCCCTCCCCCCGACCCGCCACTCTTCGACAACACCAGCCGCTAATGTTAGAGGGATGAGGAAGAGCATAAATGCAGATAAAGTGATGGACTGGCCTACATGAAACGGGGTGACTAACTTTTGCAAGAAGGATGCTCAAGTCTGAAGGACCAGTTTATCTGGGGAAAAAAGTGATATATGGGGGCTGAGATGACAGTGCCTGCAGTTCACTGACTCTCCAGGCAGAAGCTATTGCCACCAGAAAGTCTGTCTTGATGGTGAGATGCCTAAGAGGGCAGGTATGAAGCGGCTCAAAGGGAGAGCATATCAGAAAGGTAAGAACCAAATTAAGGCCTTATTAAGGCATAACGAAGGGAGCAGATGGAAACATGTGTTTGCAGACCTTTAAGGAGCCTATTTGCAATAGGGGACTTGAAAAGGGAAGGCTGATCTGGCAATAGCAGGAAAGCGGAGATAGCAGACAAATAACCCTTCAACATGCCCAACGCAAAGCCCTGCTGTGCTGTGGTAAGGATGAACAAAAGAACTTGCGAAAGGGGTGCAGATACGGGGTCAACCTGCTTGGCTGAACACCATGCCACAAACTTGCTCCAATGGCCGCTGTATACCATTTTGGTGGTGGGGCACAGAATTGCCAAAATAACATTACAGGCTTCGGGCGGAAGGTAAAAAGCTGTCAACTGTCACCGCTCAATCTCCACGCATGAAGGTGGAGCATTGACAGGTTCAGGTGGAGACTCCTCCACTGTTGCTGCAACAGAAGATCCCCCGAAGGGGCACCCTGATCGGAGGACCGATGGACATGCTCAACAGCTCGGGATACCGAGCCCAGTCCAAAGCCACAAGGATGACTTGGGCCCAAGTTGTTCCCGATCTTCTTGAGAACTCTGGGCAGGAGTTGTATTGGCGGAAAGGCATACAATAGGGCGGAGCTCCACTCAAGATGAAAAGTGTCTCAGAGTGAGAGTCGCCTTGGAAACTCCAGTGCGCAGCAGTGCTGACATTGCGCGTTCTAAGCGGTGGCAAACAGATCTAACAAAGCCTCTCCCTACTGCTGAAAGAGACTTCACACCACCTCCGTTTGGAGATATCACTCGTGATCCGCTAGGCATCTGCGGCTGAGTTAGTCCATTCTCGCATTCAGTGAGCCCGCCAGGTGTTGAACCACCAGGGAAATGCCCTGACATTCCAGCCATGTCCAGAGACACAGGACCTCTTAACAGAGAGTCCACGACCCGATCCAGCCCTGTTTGTTGCAGTACCACATTGCGGTGGTGTTGTCTGTGAACACCTGCACTAGCCTTTCCTTGATGTAGGATCCAATCGGATCGCATGGACCTCCAACAGGTTGATGTGGAGTCTGGATTCCGCTGAAGACCAGAGTCCTGTGATCTCCACCTCTCCCAGATGGCAGCCTCATCCCAGGAGTGATGGATCTGTCACTGCTGTCAGATCTGGTCTGGGAAGGGACAGGAGTCTGCCATTGACTCAATAAAAATCCTTAAGCCACTACTGCAGATCTTTTTCAATGCCCTCCAAGATCTGGACCATGTCGGAAAGATTCCCCTGATGCTGCGCCCACTGGAACTTCAGGTACAACTGCGGAGCCTGCATATGTCAATGGGCATGCATTACTAGCAGGATGCAGGGGGCCATGAGGCCTAGCAGCCTCAGAATCAGTCTCACCAAAACTCAGGATAGAGACTGAAATATCAGTATCATAGCCTGAATATCCTGGACTCACTGTTCAGGATCCTAGAAGGGATCAGGTGTGGAATGTATGACGGAACGCTGCATGCATTTACCACGTACGCCTTTACAACACTGTCTCTACCCCGACTGCGATGTTACCATGTGTTCCTTTACTACGCATGTTGCTACAATGACTTGCCTTAGGGGGCACTGGAGGAGGCGCTGGACTTTGGAATAGTATAATTTACTATTCCAACTCCAGTCTACGCAACAGTAGGGAGGGTGTCAGACTTAAAATCTCCAACACCAGTCCAACACGCCCTCTAAAGCAAATCATTGTAACGACTTGCGTGGTAAAGGAATGTGTGGTAACATTGCAGTCATGGTAGTGACTACATTGTAAAGGCAGATTGATAGTGAAGCCCAGCAAGTGCAGGAGGTCCACCGTAGTCTGGAGGTGGGAGACGATCCCCTGGGCGAGCCCGCCTTTAACAGCCAGGTGTCAAAATAGGGGAAGACTGGCACCCCTGATCTATGCAGATAAGCTGCAACCACCGCCATTACCTTGGTGACCACCCGAGGGGTGCTGGCAAGGCCAGAACTGAAAGTGCTCATGGCCTACAATGAACCGCAGGTAACATCTGTAGGCAGGCAGGATGGGAATGTGGAAGCATGTGTCCTGCAAGTCCTATGCTACCATTTAGTCTCCCGGGTCCAGGGCAGACAGGACTTGAGCAAATGAGAGCATTCCGAATTTCTCCTTTATCAGGAAGAAATCGAGAGGGTGAAGGTCTAGGATAGGATGAAGGCCTCCTTCCTTTTTGGGCACCATAAAGTAGCAGGAATAACAACCACAACCTACTTCTGATGCCGGCACTTTCTCTATGGTTTCCTTGGCCAAGAGAACAGCCACTTCCTGGTGGAGCCAAGAGATTTGGTCCTCTATCAGCCTGTTGTAAGTGGGTGGCATGGGTGGAGGGGTAGTCATGAAAGGGAGGGAGTAACCCTTTCGGATAATCTGGAGAACCCAGCGGTCAGATGTTAGCAACCTTCAGTGGTGCAGGTGATGGTGTAACCTGCCACCCACTGGATTCACATGATGGTCAAAAGGCAAACTAAAGAGGCTTGGAGGCTCCGGCTGCCGGGGGCGTGTGGAGTAATCTGATCTCTGGCTGCCTGACCCACAAGGTCTGTGGGTATGCGTCCTCGTGTACACAGAGGCTGGGAAGATTGTGTGCCGTGGTGACTGGGCAGGTAGAGAGGCGCCTGGAAGCAACTTCCATGGCCATGAAAGGAATGAGGTTGGTGAGCGGCTATGGAAAGGCTCAAGGATTTGGCCGTAGCTCTGCTATCCTTGAAGCGCTCTAGCGCCGAGCCCACCTTGTCTCTGTAGAGACAGGACCTATCAAAGAGCAAGTCCTTGAGCGAGGTGTGGATATCCCACAAAAAGCCATTGGTTCTCAACAAAGGCGTGGTGCCGAAGGGCCACCCATGAGGAAACCGCTCTGCCTAGTTAGTCTGTTGTATCCAGCCCATAGATTATGGTGAACTTAGCTGCGTCCCTTCCGTCAGCAATTGCTTAGTAAAGTATGGCTCGGGCCGCCACCGAGACCATAAGCAGCACCTGAGCAACCGAGTCCCAGAGAGAATGGGAGTATCAGCCCAAAAAGCGCACAGTGTTCACCGACAGCAGTGTCAGGCTGGCAGAAGAAAACATCTTCTTCCCCAAGGTATCCAGCCGCTTGGATTACCTGTCCAGTGGAGTAGGAGGGAATGGACCAGGATTTTACTCTGGAAGTGGAGGCTTGGACCACTAAGTTCTCAGGGGTGGGGTGCTGGGTGAGAAAACTGGGGTCCCCTGGGGTGGGGCGATGGCAGCGGCAATTGTCTATTCACAGGAGCTCCTGTGCAAGGCTTGGACCAAGCCCCGAGTAGGACGTCTGTAAGGGCTTCATTAAACAGGAGAACTAGTTCGGATGGGGATACTCCATGCTGAAGCACCTCCATCAAGACGTTTGTCTAGGACCTTGGCCACCCTTCTAATCACTATAGCAAATGAGGCTCCCTCCTCCCTAGCCACGGTAGGAGGCGAGATCAAGCCAGTATCTGGGGATCTGTCCAGACCACTAGCATCCACCAAATCCTCACATCAGTTGTCCTCATTGGGGTTAAGCGGCTGTTGTTCATAATGGTCTGGTGGCCCCTCCCAATATTTCCCATGTCCTAGCCTATAGGAATGGATGGAATGGTTCCAGGCAGCGCCGTAGTCATATGACGCCCATTTGGCTCTGTATCGGAGTCAGGGATAAGAATGCGGGTAGCGCCGCCAGAGTGTGCTAATGGCGCGGGAGACATTGGCAGTTGGGCCAGCACCAAGTAAGGTCAAGGTGGCTAAACTGGTGCCAGTCTGGATCCATCTATGGGTCCAAGGGGCCCGACTTGCATCAGGGGCGAACCCGCTGGTGGAAATCCTGTAGGGGTCCCTCCCAAACACGCGGGCCCAAAAGGTGTGCCACTTGGAATGGCCCGCCCAAATATGAAGTGCAGTGCCTCCTAAAACTCAAGGAGTTAGGCAATGGTGGCTCCGGCTCCAGGAAACTCAGGTAGGCGCGGAAATGGCCCTGGCGCTGGCTCAACTGCAGAGCCAGGCTGAGAATGCCGACGTTCTCTCGTCTCGTCGGATGGCTTCGATGGATGGGGCGAAGTTGAAGACCTATTCGACTTCTTCTTGTGTTTGCAGGACTTATCCAAATGTCCGAACGACTTCGACTGCGACCACAGACGATGGCTCTGAGAGCAATACTGGGACATTCCTCTCGAACAGGATTGACACTGTTGCAGCATCACATGTCGAGCAGCAAAGAGCTTGAGGGATCGCTCCCTGAAGGCCTTAGGGTGCATGGCGCAAAAATAGACGCAGGTCTTAGCATCATGGTCGTGCTCCAGACACCTGAGGCAGTCGAGGTGTGGATCCGTCACCCACATTTGCCGGTGACAGGTGCCACAGGGCTTAAAACCGGCCTTTCTCGCGGACATCCCTGCCACACCAGGAGATAATGTTTCAAAAAATGTTTGACAAAAGGTCAAAATGGGTCTGTCAAAAAGTGGCTGGGGGTAGCTCTTCTCCGGATCTGCGCTGACTGGTGCGGAAAGAAAAGAATTGATGTCAGCACAGTTGAGTGGTGTCTATAAGGCACCGCGCACGTCACTCATGGCGGAGACGATGTCGCCACGTGGAGCCGAATTACGCCACCTACTGGCACGCAGGAGTACTGCTCATTAAAAATTACCGGGTACAGTCTAACGTCTGGGGATAATCTCAAGGTAAGGAATCTGCAGCTAGAAGTCTCCATCAGATTTGTGCAGCAGGTGTGTTATCTCCACACAAAGAAGTAGTCCCATTGCTCATAATTGATTGAGACACCGTTAATAGAGACCCCGTACACAGTACAGGAGAAACAGGCTTTGCATGGCGGAACCCCATAAAATATACAGTAGAAATGGTTTTACAATGTGAGCCATGACAAATGCAATAAGAAGAGGGTTTACATTGTATGCAATAGAAAAGGCTTTTCATTGTGAAAACTAGGACAAATACAATAGAAAGGGATTTTACATTGTGAACTCTGCAACAAGCATCAGGGAAGGGGCCTAACGTTGGATAACAGTGCAAGTGTTTATATGAAGTTGCTGTAGTGCATAAAAGATAGTCCGGTCCAGGTAGTTTCTTTATGTAGATTTATTTAAGATAGATGTTACAGCGTAGAGCCCCACCAGGAGCAGCCTTCCTGCTGCTCAGCCCATCCACCAACTGACTCACACAGTCACCAACATTCCACTCATCAACATTCTCTCATCACAGTCACACTTGCTGAGCAGCAGGTATAACACATCTCCTTTCTTTATATTGATTACAGAAAGACTCTAAATGGAAAAGCAATAGAATCTGATACAAGCAAAGGATGGCAAAGGAACAATAGCATGCAACAGAATGACATAAGAACTATAGCCACACATAAGCAAAATAGCAATGGTCTAAAACGTGAGCATGACGATAATAGATGGGAAATATCATGCTTCAAGAAATAAAAAGAAAGAGGAAAAGAACACAAGTGCTATAATAAGATACACTCATGCACCATCTCCCTTCCTACCACAGCAAAACATGCACAACTACACCACAAACCACAAACAAACCCAGGAACCTAAAACATGCTAGCTGGCCAGGCAAACATGAGAAAAATAAACTAGGTGCCAACCACAAGGTGTAGAAGAAAACGAACCCACAACAAATTCACCCAAGCCAAAGCACTGGTAGAAAGTGTAGAAAGGCGCTCCACACGGAACCAACGACATCACAGCTGCCCTTCACCCAAGCCCGAAGCATGGGTGGAAAGTGTGGAATGAAAATCCACACGAACCCAGAAAAGAACACCAATCACTAGCACAACACTACATCCAAACAAGTAGTGATAGGAAACAGCAGACACTGGCAAAAACGGACACTCTTTGAAAATCTGGCTTTAACATAGCCCTTCACCCAAACCCAAAGTTAGGGTGGTACGTGTGGAAAGGCGCTCCACGCGGAACATGTGAAAATGTACATCTCAACACCCAATAGAAATGTAAGGAAACAGCAATCAGAAAGAAAACACTCACTCCTCAAAATTTGGCTTCAATTCAGCCCTTCACCCAAACCCGAAGTTGGGGTGGTACGTGTGAAAGGGGCTCCACACGAAACGTGTGAAAATGCACAACACCCAATAAAATGTAAGAACAGCAATAAGAAAGAAAACACTCAGTGATCAAAATCTGCACTACGATGGGTGGTATCTCAACACCAACCCACAACCACGTAAAAGTGGGAGACACCACACAAACAAAAGAGCGTGTGGTAATAGAACACCATCCAAACAATCATCTCACTGTAAAAAGAAATGATGATACAAGTAGTCATGAAGAAAACACCTCAAAGCCATGACTGCCTAAAGCGAGCACACAACAGAATCGGCGCATGCAATGCACACTCAGAACCTCTGCGAAACATAAGAGAAACCAACAATAAAGCATTGAACCTTAGTGAATCATGAATCAACAATAGGATGAACACAAGCACAACAGGGAAAATTAAGGCATTTGAACACAAGAATCATGTAGCACTGAGCAGAAGTAATAGTCTGGACACCCTCACAACATGTGCACCTCGTTTTTACATAGATATTTTAAGTAATGAATTCCCCATGCATTAAAACAATAGTCACCATGAGTCAAGATCTTCCATGTCCAAAATAGAGTAATAGCAGTTATCGCTTCCTGAGCAAACAATATAAATCAAGTAAATTTCCGAATATGTAACGATGATGGAGGCTGCTCACCAGAGTTTCATATGGCTCACCAGTTCGTGTTGCCTCTATAATCATGTTTATTATGCTTTCTTTTCCCCGTATTTGACATCAAATGGTGAAAGCAGGACTCACCACCGGAACTTGCATTTGTTGTGTTATATATCTGAATACAATAACAGAAAGCTCAGAGAGGCACCAAAACACTGTTCGGGTGGTTCACTATGGAAATCACTGAAATGTAGTATACATATTTAAGCTACCTCCTTAATTACATAGGCCACGCCCCTTTTAGAGGCCCCCACTATTTCAACCCACTTAAACTACTGAGTAAACTTACACATGTAGATTTACTCACATGTAAATTTACCTTCGTAAATAGGCCCCAAAGTGCCTTAAAGTCCTCTCTACCCCTCACCAGAGAACATACTCTGACACATGATCCCTTTCACGAGCAGGTTACCAGGAACACTATCATTCGTCATTGCTTTTGTTTTGTTCTGTATTGTTTTAGGGGTTTATTAACCCTATTGTTGCAAACAGTAAATGTTACCTATGGGTAACAAAATAACTTCATTTTGATGGGAGGATTGTGAATCCCCATTTACAGAGTTTAGTGTTGTGACTGTGATGATCTATTGCTCTCCGGTTTCACAACTGCCTTGTTTGTGGTGTTGTGCTTTGCATTGCGGGCTTCTGCTGTTTTTAATGATCAAATAGTGATCACAAACAGTACATAATGTTCATACCCAGGTGATTATTACTTAATGCCTATTGTGATGTTAACTTTCTGCTATTTGAATTCCCAGATTTACTGTAAAATTAGTTATATTTGTGATTAATATTCAAGTGAGGGGTTCTCAGAAATCTGGACATTCACGTACTAATTCGAACTGTGATAGTTTTACTGTGCTGAACGTAGAATTGTCCTACATCACCTTCCTTGATCTAAGCTTCCACTGCTTGCCCATACCCACCTGGACAGTCCGGAGGCCTGGTGAGGCAAATTTTTCATCACAGACTAGGTAACTGGTGCCCTGGTAAGAACACATCCCTAGCACTCTTCATTTAAGGGTGAATGGTGGTCCACCTGGGGCCTGTAGAAAATGTCTGACAGCTACCAAAATAAAAAATAATAAAAAGTCGCCGCACATAGGGGCCTATTATGATGGCGGGTGGATCGCAACCGCCGGCTCGGCGGTGGCGATCCGCCCGCCATCTGTACCTGAGTTACCCCCCGCCATATTAGTATGACGGGGGGTACCGCGGCGGACGGAAAGACCGTCCGCCGCTTTTCGCCGGCAGGCAATCGTTGCGATTGCCTGCCGTGTGGATCTGGGGCATAATATGGTGGCGGTGCCGAGCAGACACCGCCATCCAAATTATGATGTTCAAATTTAAAGGCCTTTCCACGGCGGCGATGCCTCCATGGAAAGGCCGGCGGAAATTGCTTTGGGGGCCCGTTATGGGCCCCCGGGGAGGGTGGGGGGCTGCACTTGGGGGTACCTATGGTACCCCCCTACATTGCCATACACAAGGTGGCAGGCACCGCACGGTGCCTGTCACGTTATGCATGGCAATGCAAAGCATGCACTTTTAACATTACGGACGGAGCTGCACCCAGCAGCACCATCCGCAATGTTAAAGTCCATTGTGGCGGGCGCATCCTAATTGGCCTCGTGGGACCGCCGCACCTCTGGCGGTCGGTCCCATTTTCCGTTACGGTGCCATCGTAATGGGGCCCATAATTTGTTTGAGATTTGACTCAATATATGTAATTTGTAAGGGACAGACCTTAGTACTTGGCATCTACTTCTAATTTTTAAGTGATATTACAGATCAGAGGCAAAGCCATGTTTGCTTCAAGTACTGTTTCATCATCAGCTCATCATCAGAGACAGCATTATTTGCTTCCTTTATTAGACGTTTCACTGGCATTATTCATTAGAATCAGCACAAGAAAAACTTTTTAAGCACAAGTGACAAAAACGTCAATATAGATGTGTACACCTATCTACCGTCAAATAAAGGGGATAAATATTGGACAATGTCTGTTTTCTCTGTTAAAGAATCACAGTTCACTAGCATCGAAAATGGCACAACATGACTTTGCTCCTCCATTTGTGGCCAGGTCAGAGTCAGAAAATTCAGACCAGTAGCCCTGAACATGTAGGCACTACGATGCCACATTCTTTCCTAAATACATGATGCTCAATTCACAAAGCCGTTTGAGCTTCAAGTCTGATTTACATGCACCAAAGGCGATTTAGGAGAACAAAAGGTGACCTTGCACTCACAAATCTTTTAACTCGTGTAATATCACCCGACAAAGGTGTAATACTGCACTTAAGTAAATCCTGCTCAAAAAGGTGAGTAGTGGGATTTTAAAAGCAGGTTTTCCCCGTCAATTTTGGTTACTCCCAAAGATTCAAGAGTTTGTTGGTATTCTCAGACTTCTCTCCGACCTCTTCCCACCTTCGAAATGGTCAGAGATCTACTCCTGCCAGGGGGTAGCAGCAAATCTCTTTTCAGAGTGGAAAGAAAAACAGAACACCCCCAAAACGTGTGAGAGTAAAGGTTAGGGTTCCTCCATGTAAAACTGTACCATTTAACAAAGGCATTTCAGCGTGCATAACTGACCAACGCATACATTTACACTGGCAAAATTCCTCCACATGGGCAGTAACAAGAATTGATAAATGGACCCCAGAAGTCCACCTGGAAACCTGTGATTTTGCAGCATTCCAGGTGGAAACTTTTGAAAATCCCCAAAAATTGTCAATCTCCGTCTGTTCGAGGTAGTTAGCCTTAAGGTGCTAATTTGTGACTTTTTTTAGTGAAAATGACCCAGGATGTGCATTTTTCGAAATATAACAAGAAGACATTGAATGATAGGTAAGCGCAATCCTCTCAAACGTCCACTTTCAAAGCTGTTGATAGCTTGCATGCAGTGCTCAGTCGTGAGCCTTGCCAATGAAGAATTGATGACTTCTCCTGGTCATTTCAATGCCCAAGCCTTATTAATACCCTTGTCCCATCCCTAAAAGAGGAGAGGGAACATGGCCGGCGATGTCTCCCCGTGTATCAGCTTCTTGCTTTCACCCTTCAGTTCCTGTTCAGTCTCACATGATGTTCATTCCAGCCTTTTCGCAGTGAGAGTGAAATGAACATTATTTGAGAACTATTCATATATCATAACTATGACGTGCCACTGCCTTTAGGTCTGAGTTTTGGGACAATGTACAGTGAAAACACTGCATCGCCAAGGCTGTTTTGAGCCTTCCCAATGTCTCTGGAGACTAATCAATCGACCCTGGGTTCCTTAATGCATTCAAGGTCATTTGTAACCCAGCACTTATTGAACGTAATCTTGATATGTCTCACATTCGCTTCTAGAAAATTAACAAGCGCCACAAAATGATGGTCTGAAGTGGCGCTGGAGGTAGGGGCGCTGGAGGTGCTGCAACGCCCCAGATAAACTGGAAGGAGGTCACTTTGAAAATAAACAGCAGGAGCCTTTGCATGTTTGTCTTGAACATTTTGCAGAAGGTCCAAAATGCTGCTGCCCGGGTGATATTGAATATCCCTAGGCGGGCATCGGTGGGGGCAGCCTTGAGGGAACTACACTGGCTCCTATACAGGCTAGAGTCACCTTTAAGGCGTTGTGTTTCTGCCATAGGATCCTCAACGAGAAAGGGCCGACGTATCTGCACCCACTACTCATTGCTTATAGACCTACCCGGAATCTGAGGTCTTTGGGCACTGCTAAGCTGGTCGTGCCTAAGGTTCGTAAGGTACGGTCAGGAGGTAGATCCTTTGGTTTTATCCCGGCTAAGGCCTGGAATAACCTACCTATGGAACTGAGGACATATCCATCGGCGACAATGTTCCGTAAAAAACTGAAAACCTGGCTCTTTCAATCTCCCCCTGGGGATTGGTGTTAGTGCTGGTGATAGGCCTTCTCGCATCTTAGGGCCTGTGGGCCTTGGGGGAGGGGTGGTATGGCTTGTTGCCATGGTCTGCGATGTCCTAGCGTGGGGACACTCCGTTGGAGTAACCAGGCGCTTTACAAGCTTAATAATAATAATAACATGTAATGATTTTTCAATGATAAAACATCAAATGTCATATGACTTATCCAGGCCAGCTGCTCATCATTTTTTAACACTGCGTTTTTTCTTTTCCTTTCACTGACTCAGTATTGACGGCATTTTGTAACTTCACCCTAGTGACTCTCTTGCTGGGGTTCAAGAGAGTGGGAAAAGAAGGCTGAAGTATCTCTGCATGCGATTACACATGTTCATAAAAACGTGTTTGGTTTACAAACTTATCTTTCCAAAGATTTCAAAAACTGTCACATTGAAGCACAAGGAGAATCATTCTGAGACCCACGGTATTGTGAGGGGGTAATACTGCCCCCAATACATTGATTTGTGGCTCGTTATTTATGGGAAACGACCTTAACAACGCGGTCAAAACACCGCAGTACATTTAGATCGCTGCTTTTACAACGCAAGTCGTTACCACGACTTGCACTGGAGGGCGCTCTAGACTAAGGAATAGTGTGATTTACTATTCCAACACCTTCCCTACTGTACGTAGGCTGGAGTTGGAATAGTAAATCATACTATTCCTAAATCCAGCGCCCTACACCGCAAGTCGTGGTAACGACTTGCGTTGTAAAAACAGCGATGTGATGTACCGCGATCTAAATGATCGCGTTGTTACATCATACATCCGTTATTTATCATGTGCCGCATTATCCACCTATTCAGAGTTCTACATCTCGAAATGATGCATAACATAGTAATAAAACATGTTTTCCACTGTTCTGAGATGCAAAACTCAAATTATTGTAGCATTTCCTCATACAAATTCTGCCAGATCATTTTTGTGCTTGGAAAAAGCGTGATAGTTTTGCACAAGTTGGAATTCTGATAGAAGTGCAGACTTCAGGGCAATAACCTAAACTCCACATTTTAGACATATCTCTGTTAAGATGTGCTCCAAAATCCTCTCACTGCTCCACCCCTTGCTCTAAACAAGAATCCATCATTAAAAACACTTGCTCTTTCAATAGCATTTGGATTTTTCACAACACTATGGTGCTTACTTATGAGAGGCTTGGCTGCCGGAGCGTCGCTTTTTTTTTTTACGCTTCGGCATTGCAAGCCTTTCAGTCATATCTATGAGGTCATGCAAAGCCACTTTGCGTAGATTTGTATGGCCTCATAGAAAAGGAGTAAGACAAAGCAGCGCAAGTTGCTGTGTTGCCTTACGCCCAAGGAGGTGTTCTGTGGGTGTTGCGGTCGGTTTTTCCAAGCAACACCCATGGATTTTTAAGCTGCCCCAGATTTACTTAATCACCTAAACCTGAAGCAGCGCCAAAACTGTATGTCTACCCAGAGCAGGCGTAACAAGGAAAATATTTTTATTTCTCCTCATTTATTCATCTTTCCATATGTGCTGCATTCTGCAGCACACATAGAAAGAGGAAAACGCCTCTCTGGATTGTTTCTGAGCTGGAAGGTTTCCCTTCCTGCACAAAAACAATCCTGCATGCAACGCAGACACCCTTGCACCATGGTGCAAGTGTGCCTGCATTGGCGCTAGGCAGCAAATTGCGTGCCAGCGCAGGGGGAAAGGGCAAGAATGTGCCATATTTCATAAATATGGTGCATTCCTGCACTTTCACATTGACGTAGGGCAGCACAGCAAGAAGACTTGTGGCACTGCCCTACGCCAATTTCTCGTAAATGAGGGCCTATGTGGTTTATGAGTGGATTTCGCTTGACGGCACCTCCACTGTCAAAACTGATACAGCACCATTGGCTGAATATCTCCACAATGTAGAATGATAATGCATTTTAAAAAAAACAATAGCTAGTTTTGTTGAAATGGCAGGTATTATTGCATGTATGATAACTGCTAATTCCGTTGAGAAATGAAAACTCCATCAAACATGAAACTTCCCTTTCAAATCTGCGGATCAAGCAATACTGTCTCCCCTACCAATAAGGATCATAACATTCAGAATGGCCTTCTAGCTTCAACATAAACGCCCGCGAAATCATGATTGCACACCACCGTCCACCCCACTACTCCTATGAGAATTAAACATCTCGAGATCATGGCGTAGAAAACCTCCACTGGTGTATCACAGTCAGAAATCGTTTCAAAATTGTCAATCAAACTACAAAAGCTCTAAAACTGAAGAAACTGTCCCAACCGCCTTGAGAAACCCAAAATATGTGGAAATCCTGTCCAGAGTAGAACTTCTGATGATTTTGAATTGTACTAGTCAGTGGGAATTCCATCATGCTAACTCCACGATTTAACACCATTTTCACCATTAAGCAGCTTTAACACTGTTGTACAAGGAAATGCTAAGTGCATCATACCTAGAGCTAGAAACCTGATACGATATGTGCAGATTTTCCACAGGAAACTTCTGCAATCAAAATGGAATTAACAGAACAGGGTAAAAAAAAAAAAAAAATAACCTGCCTCCTTACGGGAAACCCTGCCTGAGGTCAATGGGATGGGGTATGTGACCAGCTGCAGAGTGCCTCTTCCTTAGAGGTAAATCTGAGGTCCCCTCATATTTATGGAACTACCACCTGTAAAACCGGATGAAGCTGGAAATTCTGTCCATTGAGCTGTACTTTAGCAAAGTAAGCCATTTTGGGTAAAATCCTGCCAGTAGAATTACTGCTGATATGGTGCAATGCCAGAGATGCCTGCGCATAGTGAATTTTCCAGTTATTTTTCAGAACTGTAAAATCCCTTGTCAGTGGAAATGCTATTTCTGCTAGCCACACTCTAAATCGGGCCTTAGAACTTCTGCTAAAACCAGAGAGCTGAACATCAACAAGTTCAAGAATAATTCGATTCTAACTAAATCTTTCTTAGGGGTGCGCCCCATCATCTAAAGGATTATGTACCTAGACTGAAGCTCCTTGCCTCTTCTTATACAATTCATAAAGAGCCTAAACATCTGCTGCAGGAACTGATGTGCAGGCGCCCATGAGTACAATCAGTGTATAGAAGTAACCCAAACATTACAAATTCCAGAACCGAAACCCTCACAATTATGAAATATTTGCAAATATTACAGAAAGCAAATCAGACAGACGCTAGATAGCAGACTGCCAGTGAATGTTACAAAATCACCATCTAAACTTCACAAGACTAAAGACACATACAGTCAGGGAGGCGCCGTTATGGCCTTCACTGAATGTTTCTTTAATACGGTTTGATACTCTAAACAGAATGAAAGCCATGCTTTTACAGAAGTTTGTGCCCTTAACCTCCACTCGAGAGACTTTTGATCTCCAGATCGCAAGGTCTTCGGCAAAGATACAGGCGCTTATTCATACAAACTGCCCTTTCCATTTCGCAGAAATGGTAAATCGTATCTTTAACATGTCTGATACGACAGGCATTGTCCACCTATTTAAGACCATAGGTTCTGGACCTCTGAGCACCTTTCAGACGGTATTTGGAGTTATACCAAACTTCATACACTCCGTATTCGGAAGCATCTTTGGAGGATTTCTGCTCATCCTGCTTCTAGTAGCAGGTATCCTGATTGTTTTATATTTGCTACGCAATGGACGTCCCAGTCACCAAGGAGATGGAAAGAGCACTCCTGGAGCGTAAATACCGTGACCGCATGGTACAACATCTAGGCACGCCTCGCCTAAGAGAACTAAGTGCATCTTGGTTCTTCTCATTTCGACCAGTCTGGATGGACTGCATCTTACCTGTCCTCCGATTCCTGTTTTGCAGTAAAGAATGCGTGTTAGACCTTTGTTTGACACTCCCATCATGTGCGCAACCGGACGTGAATGCTTTACTGGATCCGATAACGGCCCATGTTCTGCAGTGTCCTCAGCGTATTCCGATGTTGATGGCGGCATTCCTTGAGCCCCCACAGGTAGTAACAGCACCTGTTGTTATGGACACCGGCTCCTCCTCTGACACCCAGGCTTTGGACGGTGCACCGGCTGCCCCAGCACTGGCTGCGGACAGTGTGGAAAATCATCTGTGCTCAATTGACGTACTCTGCAAGGTATTACAGGGGCCGTCTACTGCGGAAGCAAGCAATGAAAATGTTGTGTCTACCAGCCAGGACACAAACATTTGACTCATTTGGCTCATCGTGTGCTGGGAAGAAATTCACCCTTTTTTAAAAACAAGCTCAAATTTGGAACTCAAAACAAAAATTGACATTCCTTTCATTTATTGGGCATACATGGCTTTCAAATGCTTATAGTGCTTTGGACTATAACTAAGGACACTTTAGAGCTTTGGCCTGCAAAATCTTTTTAGACAATTTTAAGTTTTTTAGAAGTTTTTAGAAGTTTTAAACAGTTTTAGCGAACAGATGTTTTTAAAACTTTGTGCGCACCAATATCTAGTTAGGCTAGTAGTACGGTAATAAGTTACATATGTCGTCCAGTCGGAAGAGGAGCGAGTGTTATATTCCATATAGGTACCCTATATAGGCGCAGGTAACATTGCAACCTTTCACCTATATACTTCCCTACATTACATACATAACGGTTCTTAGGGACTGACCTTTTACCTAGATACGACACTGCATTCAGAACGCGAGTTTCCCCCTAGTTCGAATCTCATACATTATGCATGAGGCTTCTTGGAAGCACAGCAGGACTAATATCTCCTGTATAATATCTCTGTAAAAAGTTCAGGCCCGACGTCATCCTTTAGGCCGACACAGTAACATAGCAAGGTAGGACCCCTGGGGAGACCTATGGGTATATATATACATCACATCTTGCTTGGAAGGACAGAGGAGACCGAGACTTCCCGGCTGACACACTGTCCAGAGACGCTGAGGTTCCTGCATGCAGACACTCCAGCTCGCAGTGGTCTAACATCCCTCGCGGGGTGTCCAACTCGAGACCAGGACGGGGTCCCATATTCTCTCATTCTAAGGTAATGGGGATGACTAGATCCTAGAGGGATTCTTGGCATAACACCTACATAGATGCTAGGTACATTTAGGTACATCTAGTTAGGGAGGCATCGTAGGAGTACGCACTTCTTATCTTGTGTTTTATGTACTTGCATATATTCATGATTTCTGCAAGATGGTAGAACTCTATCATCCCTTTACTTTCGTAGTACTTCTAATCATATATCTCTGCTACTGTCTAATGGTTGTTGCAGCTCATCTATTCTACGCTACAATAACAACTGTTCAATAAATACTTATTGAAAATGCCCAGACTGTTTATTCTGTGTATCTCTCTGAGAAAAACCAAGTGAGCACGAGTGACTGAGCGAAAGGTAGTATATTGTTTGCACGATTCTGAGGGATCAGGGTTGTCATGTTCTGAGGTTGCCAGAATCTATTCTCTCCTTGGTAAGAGGAGATTATAGTGGCACTGTGAGCTAGCTAATACAGATAGGCTAACGTATCCGGTGGGGTTGCACGGAATCAGTCTTCCACCAATCCCACAGTTTATGTTATCCAAACGTGCAGATCCTGTATAGGTTATATAGGAACTACATGACAGTGTGTTGCAAAATTCAGAACAGAATCCATTCCGAATTTAGAAAATCAGTGAAACCACGAACTGAATATCAATCTCACCAGATAAAATCTGTCAAGTTTTTTTTAGACACAGTGCCGACCTGGCTCCATTGATAAAAGGACTAATTTACAGGGAACACCTTATTTCAGCAGACACATTGCATACCCTTGGTGCCATACATATGTGGGACCCCGTAAAGCCCAGATTATAGAAGCAAGGATATGATGGGCGAGAGGGGTGGAATATGTCATTGGGACAGTAAAATGTACAATTGCTTTCTACAAATTGTTCATCGAAGATGTTAACAGTTTGAGTTTGTAGCCAAGTGACAAAGCTTGGATCAGAATCCCAACCTATAGGTTCCGAGGTCTCCCTTTGAACACCAGCCCCCTTAGTGTTAGAAAATCAAGTGATAAATCCTATGCAACCATTGAATATCTCTGAGTCTTACAAAATCCATAAGCAAATTTCACTTGATTACAGACTCTCTGTGGATGTTACAAAATCCACATCTGAATCTCACCTAATTGCACACTTATTTTTAATGTACCCCATCTGGACACAAAATGCTAATGAATATTGCCAACCCTAGAGCTGAAAGCTATTGAATTACAGGCTATTGGTGCAAATGAGGCAAAACGTCTGTCCTATTCAATAAGTGAACTCATTGACTTACCGCAAGACCAGGAAGCCCGGGCTCTCCAGATTCACCCTGTTGAAATGGAGGAATTACATTGTGATTAGACATTGGTACTAACACCAGATTCACCCAGTGAACAGCTTTTATTGCTGTGAAGGTCTAAGTGCAAAATGCAAAGATCCGTTTCATTTTTGAAACTTTAAATATAGCACACACAATTATAGGAGATATATGTACACAAACCCACAATGGAAAAGATGTGTGCTGCATACATTTGCAACCAATTTCCAAACACTTGGTGTACAGCAAACATACATTTTATTTACAGTTTTACACGAGTAACTCATGAGAGGTAGACCTTTAAACCATAATCCAAGTGAATTATATAGACTCAAACCCTCCCCCCCAACACACAAAATCCAGATTTTTTTATATGGCATGTCCCTTCAAATCATGGTATATTACAAAATTAATGAAGCCAATTTCTTCTTTAATGAGCCATATATAACAGTTTGGAGTGCTGTAAATTGATCCAGGCATCTACCTTTTGCTGTGATGAAGAATGAATCATGTGCCTGTGGCATTGTAGGTGTGTGTTATGAATTATCCTACAGTGTGCCACAAGAGGTTAATGTTATAAAACCTTTAAAATATTCAGGTTCTTAGTGAAGAGGCCCTTCCTATTTCTAAAAGTTTTTTTTAACTAAAAAATGATTTACGTCAGAAAGAACAGATTCACTACGATGGAAAGATTACGTAAAACTGTAATTGAATTCACGTTGAACAGATGATCCATTGATGAGTAATTTAAGCCAGAAAAAAATCAGCAAGAAAAAACTTTGAATTTAATTTCTAAATACTAACCTCTCAATAAGGGATAGCTAGACGTCCCTGCCTTGTTCACAAAACTTCACACTCTGTGGGATATAGCAAAGGTGGAGGATATAGCAAAGGCCAGCTGACGTTTGACATCATTTTATAAAAGAATGTCTCCCTGTTATATTTCACCCGAGTATAGATAGGAGTGTTTTCCAAATTAAAATCACATTCTACGCGTGTTAATACATTTTCATTTTTTAGTGCAACCGTGTTATTGTAAATTAAAGAGAGCTAAAACCTATTTAGAACATATGTAGTCGCATGAAGTGCAATTAACAACCACATATGTGGTTATGGATGTATCATCTAATAATGGAATAAGGATGTTGCATTCTATATGTTTGCAGCTTCCTGTGACATTGAATTGTTTTCAGGACTTTTGCGGCCATAGTAATCAGTAACCTCGTTTTCAAACCTGGAAAAGGAAGACGAATTTTGAGAGAATCATGAGACCAGAATTGTACACATAAATGATATCTTCACTTCAAGGCCATTTTGCACTTCCTCGAGGGGAAGATCCTGATACCTGCACACTGGATACGTTTTTGCTGATAGAAACAACTGATACTGCCTGTGCGACCCCTGGCCTCAGAGGTGGCAAAATCAGTGCCAGGAATACAGTGACAGCTCGTAGTATGGACGTTGGTTGGGGCTCCACTCGCTTTATTTTCAGTAAGGCTGGGCGTCAAACTCCACTCCACCGGCAGAGTTTTCGGCGTTTTGTACGGATGCGCAGTCCTCACAAGATGTACAACTTAGAGGTTTGCAACCGGCGAGGACGGCGGACGGCGAGGAGGAGGGCAGCCCGGAGACGCCAGAGCAGATAAGTGTTTATTTCCTACTTTTTAAATGTATTGCAGGTGGAGGGGAGCGGAGCGGAGTTCCACAGAGTTCCCCCCCCCCCCCCAACTCCGTGGAACTCCACGTAGTGGCACTCTGCCAACTCCGCCCAGGAGTTAGTTTTCAGTCATTTTTCATTACACTAATAGTGAATAATATTACATTAGTCACTATTAGTGTAAAAAAACATGGAGCACAATTAGGTGGAACATGACCTTCCCTGGGAGCTGAGGTGAGTAACAAAATGCTTTTAAATGTCTATTGCGTCTGTGCTCGCGGGTGAGAGTGTGTTTACATGAAAAAGAGTGTATGTAAGTGTGGGTGAAAGTGAAGGTCAAAGGTCGTGTGATTTCACTTGCGCTACCCCTGGCATTTTGGTGAAAGTACTTCCATGCTGTCAAGTGGTCATATTGCACTGATTCGTATTAGGAGAAACTGTGTAAATTCATTTTAGCTCTTAGCTCCAACTGACCGCTTCTAGCGAGAGCCCTGGTCTGCTGAAATAACAATCATCCTTTGATCTTTTGCTTTGCTGCCTGCTATTTTGTATTAAACTCTAGTTGGACTTCAGTCTTTCTGATGTGTTGTGTTTTATTTTAAGGGGAGCGAAAATGTATGAGTGTTTTTCATATCTTTCATTAACTTTTTTATTCATGTTTGATACTTAGCAGAAAACAAATGCTCAACACAGTAGTCTGCTTTTGTTAGAAATGTGACAAGCTATTTGGTACCCAACTTGACTTCTTCAAAAATAGTGGTAAGCAACAAAAAAAACACAGATTCTCCAGGGTTTGTTTACCAAAGTTATTCATATTTGTATTTTATTTAATGGAAAGACTGTCAGTGATATGCATGCCATTACTTTGTAGGTTCCAACAGAAATTTTAAAACATACAGGTTTCATTTTACCAAAGATTTACATAGACTTCCACTGAAATGTGAGATTCACGAAATACAGGGAAAATGGATACCTTCATGGACCCCATATTAGGTGTGTGTCAAAGTCGTAAAGGCTCGCCTACACAACTTTGATTATTTTATTTTAGACTTTGTAGTCTTTGTGAGCTTATAAAGTGAGCACATTAATTAAAAATAAAAAAATAAAAAAATTAAAGAAGGTCTGCAAGAAATATGAGAAAATTCTGCAAAAATATAAAGTACTTTTAGTGGGAGAATACTCTCTCGCAAACTTGAATAGTCAAACACCGCCCTACCCAATTAATCTCTGCAATTGGCTGCAGTCATATAGTGGCGGATGGGGCATAACATTTTACATCTTGAGTAAAATGGTTAGTGAGATGTATGGTTGCACCTGTAGTTAGTACACTTGATTAAGTCCATAACGTGAATGTGCAGGTCACCAGTATCTTTAGACCAGCGATTCACACCAACTTTGTCCAGATGTTTTTCCTTTTGCCACAACAACTGTTGGAAAAAGTGAAATCCCTGTGTTTTTTGAAAATTTCACTAAGTAGATATACATCCCGGTTTCCCTCTCTACCCTGAATCTGCCCCTCTACTCTGGCACTAGCAGGCCCTTCCTACGGGGCGTGCCATTCCTGCCTGCCTACTGATTGTTCCCCAACCGATCACTTCACTGGTAGATCTTCCGTGCAGGGTCTACCCTTCATAACCCCTAATTTCAGGTTTATATATACATATATTTTCAGAAGAGCTGCAGTAACATGGCTGGGCTTTGTGGCTCATAGGCAAGCGCCCGCACAAGCACGGCACTCTGCTGTCTCTGGAACCGTAGCCACAACGCCTTGAAAAGAAATGATCACTCTGGTGGATATTTTGCGTATTTTTGTCGCATGCTGCAGGGTAATATTTATTTTCGTTGTTCCAGAGAACCCTACTTTGAACTATTGCGCATTGGCGCACACCTTCAGGGCGCAAGAGCCTCTTGTGTCACACATGGCGCTGTCACTCAACTGGAATGGCAGGTAGATGTTGCAAAGACATGTTAATCCTGCACAGCAAACATCGAACACTGATACATTCAAACAGAGCGGTTCGTACTTTGGAGTTTACTGTACAACGCTTGTACCTATGAGATTCTTCCCTCCGTTACCAACCTTTTGTCCGACTGGGCCCCGGGCACCGAAGAGCCCCATGGATCCCTTTGCACCAGCTTCACCTTTGACACCCTAACAGAATGCACAAAAGAGAATGTTGGTTATATTAAGGTTCACACTCAGATGAACAAGCAGCAGTGACTAGTTTGGAGATAGACACAGCCTACCATACCATTTTTTTTATTTTTTTATTGACATTTTATATTATTCATTACAGTAACATGCAATACAGCTGTATACTTTTGCCGTGTACATTGCCCGTTTAACAATTCTGCAATCAGCTATAATTAAGTAAAGCAACACGATCCATAGATTAGTATATCCAAAAACACAGAAATTTTAACGTTTATAGTGAGAATAAACAATCGCCTTCGTCTTCTCCTGTTGCATTAACTCTACAGTATCCTCTGTTCTTTGTTCCCTTTGTCGCTCTGTCATTGCATTATCTCGAGTGTAATTCCTAGATCAATATATATATTTAACCAACAACTTAAACTACCACAGGCTACATCAGTAATCGAAGGCAACCCCCATATACATACCGTGCGCTTATGTAAAGTGTCATATGTATTATTTATCCCTGGTTCAGATCGTATCCCATTCCACTGAAATGTCACTAGTTTGGCACTAGCCTTCCCATTCCGACCTCATCCATTGTCCAGCCCTAACCCTGACCCACCCCTGGCCCATCTTGCTGCGTGGATGAGCTATCAGGATTAAGTTGTATCTTGAGCCGCAGTGCCGTGAGGATTGTGCCCCAGCTTTCCGACAGCGGAAACTTTTGCAGCCCTACAGTGTCCTCTCTCCTGAGGGACGCACCCTCGGCTGCTGCCCAGTTCAGCATAGAACGGGCCCATGCTAAAAAGGCAGGAGGCTCTCCTGCCTTCCAACGCCTCATGATGAGACTTTTAGCCACCGCATAGCAGAGATCAATAAACCTGTTCGTGGCCCTGTGTGTTTTCCCCCGGGGAAACAACCCCAGTAAACATGACTCCCAGGAGCGCGGAAGCTGCCTACCAGTGCACCCCTCCAGGTGCTCAATCACCGCATCCCAAAATTGTTGAAGCCTATTGCAGGACTAGAGCACATGTAAAATGTCCGCATTCAGGAGAGTGCATCGGGGACAGTGTGAATCTAGTCTATGGAAATATCGATTGATTTTTTCCAGGGTGAGATATGCGCGATGCATTATATAATATTGTATCAATTGGAACCTCGCATTCCGCGGGACTTGTGTTGGACTCTCTAATACCCTATTCCATTCTACCTCTGTGAATGAACGATCAATATCCTGCTCCCATTTCTCTCGCAGCGGGGCCAGGCTTATTGCGGTATGCTGCCGCAGGGCATCTGCAAACCTTTGGATTAGGTGACTACCGTTCCCCATTACATGAATGTATTGAATTATCATGTTTGTTGGAGGTTCCTGCGAAATGTCACCCCATTGGCCGCGTAATATCCTAATCCAGGACGTGTGTAGAAGAAAGTGTCCCGCATGTATACCCTCCTCCTGCGCCAAAGTGTTGAAGGGTATCAATCCATCATCATTATATAAGTCCCCAAGTGTGTGTATTCCCGCCGCATGCCATTCCACCAAGTCAGTAGGGGTGGTATACCCTGCACCCCTGGGCAGCCCCACCAGTGGCAGCGCCGGCGCATACGGCTTCGTACGTCTGGTAAGAAATAATGCCCTGCGGTAACATCTGTAAGCTACCTGTGGTAACAGTGGAAGGGATTTATTATGCCTGTGGTAGGGATGAAAGACAGAAGACAGATAGAACAGAGTGTATTGTCATGGGAAACTCCTCCCCCCCCCCCCTCCAGTATCCGATAGTTGCCTACCTTCTGCCCACCGGGCCACCCACTGCAACTGGGACGCGAGATAATAGTGTTCCAGGTTCGGCACCGACAGCCCTCCCTGCCCCATCGGGAGATACAGCTTCGCAAGAGCTACTCTGTACCAAGAGGTGTTCCAAATAAGTCCCCGTATCATCCGTTCTAATGGCTTAAAGAAGGGGGGTTGCAGATATATCGGCAGATTTGCGAAGTAATATAAAAGACGGGGAAGCACCACCATCTTAACCAAGGAGACCCTACCAGCTACTGAGATGGCCAGCGTTTTCCAGAAGGCCATCTGTGCAGACAAAGCTGTGACTGCTCTGGTGAGGTTGCCATCCAAGAGATCCTGATCATTATGATATATCCGGATACCCAAATAACGGAACAATGAAGGCTGCCACTCTGTCACCAATAGCAAACCTCGGGTCGGGCGTAGTAGGGCCGAACGGAAATAAACAGGATTTGTCCCAATAGACTCGTATGCCCGAGGACAGCCTACCATACCATGGCCACATCAGTTGTGGGTGTGGGAGCTAGCTATGAACACGCAACCCTGCATTCGCCTGTAGTCTGCCTAACATGTCACTGTCAGGAAAACATTTACCAGTCATACATCTATCTACAAGCAATGTATTGACCTGCACTGAAGCTGTGCATCTTCCTATCATGAATCTAAATTTGGAACCTACTCTTATATAAAGTATTGTCAATCGTTTTTCTTATTCAGCACTTCTCAGCATGTCACCCAACTCTCTATTTACCCACCCAGAACCGTAAAAAACTGCGGGAACTGCAGTATTTGCAGCAAAACATGCAATGCCGGTATGTGCTGTAGATGTAATCTTAAACAGGGGTTTAGTAGCTACCTACAATATCTTCGTGTTTCTACCTGCAACGTACCAGTTAGAAATGTAACTATGCATCCACTTGTAATGCATCAGTCTGTAATGTATTTACTTGAATTGTATTTACCTTTAATGAATGTGTTTCTACTGAAATGTGTTATGTCTATACCTGTAATGTAGTTGTGAAATTGTCTGTAATGAACCTAACTGTCTATGTCTCTATCAGTTATGTACGTAGTGAGCATAAGCGTCTGTTTTCTAGCTCTGCAATTTATCTGTAATTATCTCTGTGCTCCTATGTCCCCATTTCCTTATCGGTGATAGGTCAGTGAGAGCACTAAAAACAAAATTACTAGTTAGTAAGGTGCCCTGTTTTTTGCAGATTATCACCCAATTTGGTGATAATAGCGGTATCTTGGAGTGTGTTTAGGACATTATAAAGGGTACGGATGTGTGAGTGGGTGTGTAGGTGGTTGTGTGAACAAAGTTTAGTTTTCTGTTCAGTGTAAGGAACAGGCGCACAGGAATGTATCTATGTGATCTATCTATCTGTTATATGTCCCTGATGAAACTACTTACAGCTATCTTTAGGCTCTATCAGGGAGGAAAGGAGGAAGGAAGGATGGAATAGAAGATGTAAGGAAGGAAAGAAGACAGAAGGAAGTAGGGAAGAATGAATGAAGGAAACAAAGAAGGTAGCAACAAAGTTTGAAAGATGGCAGGAAGGAAGGAAGTAGGGAAGTTACAAAGAAGGAAAGAAAGGAGGAAGAAACAGGAAGAAAGGATGGAAGGATGAAAGGGAGGAACGTGAAAAGCGAGACAGCCGGATAAAGTGAGAAAGCAATAAGGACTGAAGAGACAGCGAGAATGGGTAATTGAGGAGTGAACAGAGGAAAGACCTATGAGTACAAAATAAGGCCAGAATACAAAGTGGAAAGTGGGACTATTGTTTTAGAGAGAATAGCCAAACAAGGGAAAGGGAAAACAAAGAAAAGCAAAAGAAATAAACACAAATTAATTCATTAAAAAAGACAGTATGGATGAGAGTTCGTGGGAAGGGTATAAATTAAAGTACCAGAAAAAAGTAGAAAAATCGTAACTACATATATACATAAACAAAGATCCTGCTTAAGCTCCTATAGTTCATCTCTCTATTAGTGGACAGGCACAGATTTTCGAAAGCGTTTCCAAACTCTGGCAGACACAGCATGGCCCAGTTAAAACAGACAATGATACGTCACTGGGCATGTTGGGAGGGATCAGCAGAGAGGTTACATTACTACTTGTTAGTATCTCTTATCTTTATGCGTCACATAGGAATAGGCATTGCTCATGGTCTCCTGAGTACCTTTTCACCTGGGGGGCCGTCTTCGCCTTTCTCTCCTTTGTCGCCGTCAAACCCAGGTCCACCGCGGTCTCCCTGCGATGAAAGAAAAAAGAGCGCATGGAATTCAACATTACTTGGTGGACACAGGCATTGAGTACTCAACAACCTGCACACTACCCTTTCCACTGGACACAGTCAAACAATGCCATTGACAATGATAGTCTGAAGGGACAAGAATTGGAAATATGAGCAGCTGGACAAGAGCCATTTGTGACATATTAATTGCACAGCTAATCAATGAAACAATTAAACAATGAAAGAATGATGGTAACACATACAATAAAAGTAAGACAATAAATCAAAACTTAGTTGAACATGAACCAATGCATGGTAACATAAAGAACAATACAGAATGAAATACTGAGGCAATGCAGAGCGACACAATGAAACAATATAGAGTGAAACATTGATACAATGTGTAGCAAAGCAGTGGAATTATAAACAGAGACTCAATGCAGTGAGATAATAAACAAAACAGTATAAAACTTTGCACAGGAAACAAACAATCTGCATTGAAAAGATGCAGGGTGACAGAATGAACAAAACAAAGTACAACACTGAAAGAATTCACAGGTGAAACATTGCACAGTGACACTAAAATAATTCACAAAAAATGTAAAGAATGATCCAATGATACATTAAACAGTAGACAATGTAACAAAGACACTGGGCCCAATTCACAAACGGCCTCCACACTCGCGGTGGAGGCCCCGCAGTCGTGGAGGGACGTCAGTACTGCAGTTTCCCATTACTGGGCCCACGCCACGAGTGTGGGCATCCTGCCATTACTGCGGGCCCCCGCCACGAGTGTGGGCATCCTGCCATTACTGCGGGGCCCTTGCCACGAGTGTGGGCCTCCCGCCACGACTGCGGGCCTCCACAACAAGTTCGGAGGCCCTTAGTGAATCGGCCCCACAATGCTCATTGAAAATGTGCAGAGTAACACAATGTTCAATGAAGAAAATGAAACAATATACAATAAAATAATGAACAGTTACTCATTGAAAAATGCACAAAAAATAATGAGGCAATGTGGAGTGAATACATAAAACAACTCACAGTAAAACAATGAAGCAACGCACAGCAATATACTGAAAATGTGCAACAAAACGTGTAAATCATCCACAGCAAAATAATTTAATAATGTATTTTGAAGCCACCCAGAACTATACAATAAAACTGTGCTGTGAAACAATAAAACGATGAACAGTGAAACACCTACCTTGGTATGTCACATCTTGGTGGACATAGCTGGGGTATTTTTTTCACCTTGGTGAACCCCACAACAAGGGTGAGACAGGAAACCAAACTCATCCTTGGCAATCATCCCCAAATTGCAGAAGACTGAGACTAAAATAGGGCAATTGGCTTATCAGGTGTTTTTGCGAGGCCTAGAGCAACAAGTTAATGTGAGGCCAATGCAGGGTCCTTTTGACACATCTTCCGATTTTGCTAGGAGCACTCAGCACCTGTTTCTAAGGTTTAAAATTTATGTTGTCTAGAGAACATGCCATCTGGCGACATATACTGGTATGGCCATGTAAGCTGCCTCATTATCAATGAAGGTTTTCTTTCCTTCACAAATATAGAAATACATTTTGCTGAAAAAGTGAGGGGCACTGGACCGCATGGGGCATAGGGTGTATTGCCACCACCATCACTCTCCACTCCAGTCATTTTGGCCATAAGGGGCAATGGGGACATCTTTGGGTCATAGCTTTCCTGCTCTGAAAACAGCTCGAGCCTGTTACCTACCGGTAAAATACCAGAGTGCAGAATGATCAGTTCAGACCTGCTGATGGCTGTTTTTAAAGTCTGTGTAAATCTGTTTGAGGCACGAGTAATTATCAGCCGCTTCTGCATGTCACTTCTGGGTTGACCAGACTATCTTACCATCACCTCGGTGAAGTTGACTTTGGTATTTGAGGCCTGTGCAATTCTTAGCTGGAAGTTTAATTCAAGCATTCCACCCATCACCAATCTATTGTTATTTTGCACACCATGCCACCTCAGTTTGGGCCCCACCATGTGCAAATCAGTCTTGAGCCTACTCCAATAGGAACACAAGCAACCCAAGACCGGTTTTGACGTTGCAGCCAGGGAGGTGGACAGAAGTATGCAGAAAATAATGGGCAGAATGCCTGGATTAAGCTTCCTGGCTCTCTTCAAGTTTGGAATTGCTGCTGAATACTGCTGGTTGGTCCTCATGCCTCTGGCAGGTCTATTGTATCACTTTCACTCATCTCTAACCAAGGGTGGTTCCATCTCATGCTAAGCTCAATACAAGATACTGAGAACCTTGAATGTAACAATTTTCCTTCCTAGTGTTAACAATAAAACACAACGCATAGGGAATCCCAAATCCAACTGGTATCTAATTCATCCTTGAATATAGTTGCTCCAGGTATATAGTGATGTTACGTAGGTCATTTGAATCCCTCTCTACCTGTAGATAGGTGTGGGTGTCATTGGCCTGCGTCTGGTAGTAGGAGAGGTGGATATAAACGACTTGGGTGAGAGAGTGAATGTGAATGTTGGATACGAGCAGCGGATACTGATGGTTTCTGTGGTTCTCACAAGGGACTGGTTTCCAGTTGGATTCAAATGAGCCAATCCTGATCGTTTGTCTCATGTTTGTTAAGAAGGAGCCAGTGCAGCTCATCATTGTGTCGTACACTACTTTACACTCCTTTAATTGCCAATAACGATTACAGTATGATAATAATTGAAACATAATATTTATAACCTTATGGTGATAGAATTATAATGGGCTGACAAATAATAATAACAACAACAATAACAACAACAATAATAATAATAATAATAATAATACAAATAATAATGATAAATTAAGGATTGCTGTAAATGCAGGTGTCTCGATTATTCACTTTATTGATTCCCAAAGTAATAACTTTAGGATGAAGGGATGACTTGGCCTTATTGGTAGAATATTAACGTCTGAGTAGCATAAGAGGTGAGTTCAAGTAGATGTGCCATTTTGCATATGGAACGCGTCCACATTTAGGCAGGGAAACATATTTTCAGTGGGCCCAGCCTCCCTACATTCAATTACTATTTAAAAAATATTTTGACTCCTAACCTTGCTGCTAGTTCGCTATGCCGAACAGTGTTGGGACTTAGGATCATAACACCTTTTGTGAGTGCAATGATAAATCCATTGAGAAGGATATTCCTCTTCCTTCTCCTGCCCTGGGTATTGCAAGCTGAGACACTAATGGCCGGCCCCGTTATTAAAGGCTATCGATTCAAACCTCAACGACAGGGGTCATATTTCTGTAAATCCACAATTGATGTTAAAATGCAATGTTGTGTGTCAAATTACATGTAGAGGAGCAGCCTGTGTCACACAAAACACATTATTCACTTCCTTCTGGGCCATAGGTTTAGGATATTTTCAGGGGAGGGAAGAGTTAGCCACATAGATGGAAACCCTCTATTCACTTTCACCACTCATTGGCGGACGCACATCTCATTTTCAACCAGACCCGCGTGCCCTGACAATGCTCCACGTTCTGCTACCTGGGCATCATGGTGTACCACGCGGAAGAGGATTTATATGATGGCAATCTGCAAAGAGCTGTTGCCTCACTGAGAGCGCAGATGGCTTTCTGGCGTACGCTGCCTCTGTCAGTGGCAGGACGCATGGCGCTCCTTAAAATGGTCGCTCTCCCTCGCCTCCTTTATTATTTTGCTAATCTCCCTCTCTATATCACCACTACCTTTTTCCGATCTCTGGAAAAGGTGTCATGGGATTTCATATGAAACAACTCCCGCTGCAGGGTAGTCCTGTCTAAACTATACCTGCCCACGGCTCGAGGCGGACTTGCAGTGCCCCACTTTGAGCACTACTATCTCACATCTCAACTCCAATGGGTGGCTAAATGGATGTCGGGCTGAGAGCTTATGGACACAGGGAAAACAGCCCTGGCCTGTAGTCTGCAGGATGTACTCCACATGTTCCACCCCTGCACATGCGCACCCAAACCTAAATCTCTGTTGCTGGGGGTAGCATACCGCTATCACCATTCTCTCTTCCTAAAATGCGCACTGACCCCTTACACTCCAGCAGTACCCTTGCTTAGCACACCCAGATGAAACGCCATTACATTCTTAGCTGAACTAACCACCTGGCACGCGGCAGGTATCCACATAATCGGAGACCTTTACAGCAACAATAACCTCCTAACCTACGAGTCCCTAATGGCGGAGGGCAGACTCCCACCAGGCCACTTCCTCTAATATAATTCTTTGGTGATAGCCATGGTAAACCAATGGGGAAATATGGCACTAGAGCCCCCAACTCAACTCACCATGCATTACCTGCATGTACTGGGATCAGGCAGACACCAGATCCGCTGGTTTGCGGACTTACTGTGCTCGAATACTGCCCCCCGCTCACCCCGCTTCCTCACAAGTGGGACGAGGCACTGACCCGCCCCTGCACCGATAAGGAATGGGAGACGCTGCTGCAGGGTCCAATGTATGTCCCCGCAATGCCAGATTTCGCCTAATACACTACTACATAGTACACAGGGCGTACATCACCCCAGCAAAAATTAAACGATTCTTCTGGCGTACAGAAGTCACCTGCCCCCATTGCTCTCTAGTAGACACTAACCTTTTACACATGCTCTCGGGATTTTAGCATCTACAACACTACTGGCAGGGGGGTCAGTGCACATTTGACCACCTGCACAGGACGTTTGGAGCTGCACACCTGGGAGATGTGCATTCTCGGTCTCTATTGCAGGAATAAGAAAAACAGGGTCACGTTGTGCTTCCTCTACCTAGGGCTCATAACAGCCAAACACCTCATCACTCGTAGATGGAAGGCACAGGAGCCCCCGTCACTCGCGGCTTGCATGTAGTCCCTTCTGGCTTGGGCTCAAGCGGAGAGCATTGACCTGCACAGAGAGGACAACCTAGAGCTCCGCAAACACGCTATGGCGTCCAGTTGCAAATAGACTTACGGACTTTAATGGCTTTGTGGATCAGTCTATGAGGTTGTATGTCAGAATAATGTTAGCATTGTTACAATTTTACAGAAATCGTTTAAAAAATATCATCCCATTGGGTGTAGATTTTCTCCGATGGAGAGATATTTTTGTAAATGATATTCAGGACATGATATGTCAGTCAGAAACTATTGTGATTACAATAGTCTGGTAACACATTATCTGGGGCAGTTCACCAAACGGGACAGTGCTCACTTTTCTACCTTAGCTGGACACAAGTACATCTGACTTACTGTGGGCTGATATTGTCACAATGGGCTGGCGTGACCTCTCTATCGCTGCATCATGCATTTATGTCACGCTGAAGGTGGCACGAGGACACTGGGGCCTTAGGGATGTGCAGTGACAGTGCTACACTTTGAGAATGAGTGATGCACAGCCATTGCCAACGGCACCCGCACATACTCTTCTATATTTGTGGGCACTCACTTAGACGTGAGCCCAGGCATCTATCACTGAGTGTTACTGCTGGGTCATGCACACACATTTTATGAACACACACCTTGCGCACATGCAGTGAATACTCCTTTGTGCTGATTGCAACTTGAATAGCCACTGATGACGCGAAGCAAGGACACGGAGAGGACCCCGAGACGGTCACTTACTGATGTCAGGAGATAAAGCTGTTTTTCAGTTACATTCTGCTCAGTATTGGTGGATTTCTGATACTGAGCACATAATCAATTTGCAATCGGTGTTGCATCACTACCTGGATGTATGTGGTACGGTATTGGGCGCCTACAGGGTTTACCTTCCAAGTACCGGTCTGAAGCCCTCAGGAAGCTCTGTGGATTACTTCTGTACAAAGAAAACATGTGTTGGTGAGAAATCCACCGTCAAGAAAGTTTGATCCTTCTATGAGCAAGCGTGATGCAATGAGGACAAAAATGAATATGTGGCCCGGTGGAGACTACGAACACTGTATTCTAAAGACAACACTGCAGGTACTTACTCTCGGTTCGCTTTTTTTTTATAAATTGGCCCATATTCTATTTACAATTTGTATTTAAAAAAAACAACCAAAAAACCTTTGTTTCAAATGTTGGACCTAGTGTCTAATAGAGGCCTCTTTTTCTAGTGTACACAAATCAAGCGTTCTGTATGTCGCATCCTTGAAATATATCCGACATCCTGTATTGCTGCAAGAAATTTCTGATACGAAAGAACTGTTTAAAAATGATATTTTATCGGGGGCGTGGCTAGCAGCCGTAGAAAATGGCCGCAGCCTAGGGAGTCTCCGTCGCCCGCCTACCTTCCCCGCAGATCCGCACATTAATCCGACGGTGTTTCGCACTTCCAAGCAGTGTCGGACTGACCCGTGACTCGGGAGCTCCTGGTCCGGATCCGATCGGCTGCTCCCAGAGGTAACGGCGCCGAGCAATAGCAGCGTGGCCTCCCCAGCAGCACAAGCCGGGGACTGAAGTTAGTCTGTGGCCGACCGCGTCAGTCAGAGCGGTCCGGCAGACACAGCGGGCGGAGCATAGCAGCGGGGCTGAAGGCGGCGGCCCGGCCGGATTCAGACGTGGCATCCCCCAGACGGAGTGAGGCGGTGATGACAAATTGCACGGTGCGGACAGGCGAAGAGGGGCGGAGGTGATGGCGCAGATTGCACTCCTGAGCACGGCCGGTGCCTGCAGCAGACCGGGACCGGCTGTAGACTTGACGAACACAGAGCACGACAAAGAGGTGGCAGAGGATCTGTGGAGCGCCCTGCTGCGTGAGCTCGGGTTGGCGGGCGATCAGTGACACGCTGAGAAAAGAGGTTGGGGGCAGCCGAGAGTGGGACAACCCGCCTGGGACACGAGGATGCAGCCCTGAGCGACTGGGCAAAGTGACCGCTGATACGCCATACCCCCACTCCCTTACTGACATTGTGGATCGCGTTCCCCCCCCCCCCTGGGATGGAGGCAAAATCTGGAGTTCTGGGGCAAAGATAAGAGCAGAGGCGCCCGTTCCTGAGAAGACCGCAGGGGGCGCTCCACAGCCCACGGACACAGATGCACTCAGTGCGCGACAGATGAGCCGAACCAATATAGACAAGCAGGAAAGGAGTCCAAAATCCCGGCACTCCATTGCCACACCCGAGTAGTGGGCCCGCCTTTTTGCCAAACAGCCGAGCAGACGAAACGGCAAGGAATGATCCTGACGGCTTGGTTGCTCCACGGGTGACGCAAACGTAGGACGACGTGCCGGGGGTGGAAAACCCGAAAGGCCGCGGGTACTGTGATATGCACTGGCAGGCAGCGGTGAGTACCACCCCAGCATCAGAGCATATAAGGTGAATGTGACCAAGGCCGCGATGGGGAGTAGAAGTCAAAGGGCCCCGAATCAAACCAAACTTGAGAAATATGCCTACACCAAGACACAGCCGGAGCTCACGGACCAGGACACCACGCCCACGCCCAGCTCTACAGCCACAGAGAAGCAAGAGGTCACGTTACAGGACATTCTGACCACATTAAATAACGTCCATGCTTCCCTTGATTCCCGGATTGGGTCACTTTCAGCGGAACTTTCATTGATCCGGGCTGACTTCAACAAAATGTCCACCAGAGTGTCGGAAGTGGAAACCACTGCGACAACCCTCATGAGCGATACGACCACTCTTAAAAAACAAGTTCGTCAGCTTGAGGCAGACAACAAATTGATGGCCGCTAAGCTCGAAGACCAAGAAGGCCGCTCGAGGCGGAACAACATTAGGATCATAGGCGTGCCGGAACGGGCGGGTGGCCCGGCCTGGACCTATTTGTTGAAGACCTCATCACAACTCGCCTCCAGCCACGAGGTCTCTCCAACTATTTTTCGGTGGAAAGGGCGCACCGGGTCCCGGGGGGAAAACCGAGACCGGGGGCGCCTCCAAGACCCATTCTCGCCCGCATTTTCAACTACCGAGACGTGATATTGCAGACTGCACGTACCGCCCCTCCGCTGCGGCTTGAAAACAGTACCATCACAATCTTTCCGGACTACACGGCGGCAGTCACGAAGCAGCGCCGTGGATTCCTCGATGTTAAAAAGGTGCTCAGGGACCGTGGACTCAAATATTCAATGCTGTTCCCTGCTAAACTGAGGGTAGAGGCCGATGGTAAAGCATGGTTCTTTGTAACGCCCGAGGAAGCTCTGGAGTGGCTGGAGGGATGGTGCCGGGTCTCAAGGTCTGATCGCACTGATAGAGGTACTGGACAACGTGTGAGGGGTGAGGCGTTGGAAGAATTAGGAGAGACAGGAGCAACGGACAAACTATCGCAAGCCAGCGGAGGAGAGTAAACACGCCCATATTACAAAGGAACACTGACACTGGTGGACTGGCTGAACTTAAATGCATACCGGTCTGATAGGCCGGACCTAGAACTCTACCACCGAGTTGATGACACTGTGACCGACGTATTTCTGAAGACGGTTCTGGGGCCACAGGACACCTTTAAGATACTTTACCGTGGAATAGGGTTGCATCTCTATTGCACTGCCCACTGAATGGGACACTGCCACTAAGGTACACTACGATGTGAGGGGAAGTTATAGGGGGCTGCGGACGACTCTCTCCCCTATTGAGGTATTGGGGATGGGTACTAAGCACTCTGCGCAGTAGGGGAGGTGGGTAGTTCTAGATCCGTCATGCAGGGAGGCAGGGAGGAGGGAGGGAAGGGGGGGATTGTTAATTGATTTATGTTTTTTGTTGTTTGCATGTTTACTATGGGCAGTGGTTCGACACCACCATCTATGCATTGCGCCTCTGACACACTACCAATACATTTCCAGTGCTAAGCGTACGAGATATGGCAGATGCGACAGTGCAGGTTCAGCAGGAGCCTAATCCACCATCGCCTCCCCTGACACCGTGTACCCCCCTATGATTGCTCGCATGGAATGTCCACGGGCGTGGCGATAAGATTAAGAGGGGGCTGGTTTTACAATACCTGAAACGACAGGCCCCGGCGGTGGCCCTGCTTCAAGAAACACACTTAGTGGGCTCCTCCTGTAAAGCTATGGACCGATGTGGGTTCAGATGGTGGTGCATTCCGAGTTCACCTCGGGGTCGCGGGGAGTAGGTATTTTAGTGCGGAAACACTTCCCGCTTGTAATTAAACAGACATGGACGGATGAGCAGGGCCGATTCGCAGCCATCACATGCCAGTGGGAGGGATGGGCCTATAACATAGTGTCAGTATATATCCCTCCGGCACTTCACTCGGTAGCCTTCCCAGCCCTAAGCGCTTTTCTACTTGCCGTTCCAGAGGGAGAACTCTTGATTGGGGGGGACTTTAACACCATAGTCATCGGTGCTCTGGATCGCCAACCCCCCAAAGACCAGGATGGTGGGACCTCCCGACTTACGGGGTTTCTTGAGGCGCTCGGACTCATAGATGCCTGGCGTTTCCGCCACCCCTTGACTCGGCAGTTTACCTTTCATTCTGGGGTCCACAATAGCCTCTCACGGATAGACTACATTTTAACGTCGGCGGATAGTCTGAGGAACATAGTGGAAATCAACACCCTACCCAGAGGTATATCGGACCACTCCCCAGTGATGCTGGCATACGCATGTAGGCGAGCGACGTGACGTCGTATTTACCCCATATACCTGGGATATCTACAAAACTCCAAAATCCTTTAAGACATCACTACCACAATGCAACATTATTTTCACGACAATGTGCACTCTGTTTCTTCCCCAGTCACCCTCTGGGAGGCCTATAAAACAGTTATCCGCGGCCAGGCCATCGCCTCTATAGCAGGTCACAAAATCGAAAAGAGGAAAGAGATAGAGACCCTAGAATTAGAATTGGCCCACGCTGAGGGACTCCACGCCCAAAACCCAACGAGAGTGTCGGCCCAAGCCCTTCATCTTAAACAACAGGAAAATAGGGGATGCCTAGGGGAAAATATTAGGACCAGGCTGCAGGCTACACAGCATAAGATATATGAGGTCGGAGACAAGGCGGGGAAACTTTTGGCCTGGCTCGATAAAAGAGAGCGCGCCAGTCGGTGGATCGCACAACTACGAATAGATTATACTGAAACCGTAACCGACCCCCAAGAAATAGTAAACAGATTAGCCAAACATTTCCAACAGGTGTACACACCGACATCGTCGACGACGATCGAGGAAGCACAAGCCTTCCTTAAAGATATTAAAATTCCCACACTGACGCCGGAGGCAGCCTTGACGCTCGAAGCTGACCTCACCACGGATGAACTGCAATTAGCTATGGGTGCCATACAGTCGGGGAAAGCGGTGGGGCCTAATGGTATACCCATCGAGCTCTACAAAAAAACAGCTAATACTATAACTCCACACCTTTTAAATATGTATGTGACCAGCCTGGAGGCAGGGGAGCTCCCACGGGATCAGCATACTGCCACCATAGTGACGATTCATAAACCGGGAAAGCCTGCCGAGGACTGTACCTCATACCGACCCATATCGTTAATTAATGCAGAGGCTAAAATTCTCGCTAAACTCCTGGCAACTAGATTGACCCCCCCATCTCACCGCCCTAATACACCCGGACCAATCCGGCTTCATGCCGAATAGGAATACGGCCCTAAATCTGAGACGTCTCCATGGCGTAATGGCACGTATACCCTTTATTCAAGAAGCAGCTGTTATCCTCTCCTTAGACGCTCGTATGGCATTTGATATGGTTGAGTGGCCCTTTCTCTTCGCAGTCCTGAAGCATTTAGGTTTTGGCCCTAAGTTTTGTGCCTGGGTGCACCTGCTGTACACAAAGCCCCTGGCTCATGTAATGGCAAACGGCCACATATCGGAGGACTTCCCGTTGGGGCGTGGAACACGTCAGGGATGCCCCCTCTCACCACTTCTGTTTGCCCTGGTTCTGGAGCCGCTGGCTGCATGGATTAGGTGGGCACCGACTATCCGGGGGCTCCATTGGGAAAGGGGATGGGAGGACCACATCTCCTTATATGCCGATGATGTGTTGTTGTATATGGCATCTCCCAGACAATCCATTCTTATGCTCCTGAATATCTGTGACTTATATGGTCAGGTCTCTGGGTACACCATCAATTGGTCCAAGTCAATTCTATATGTACTTCATGGCCCACCACCGCAACTCCCAATGGGGTGTAACTTACAGATAGCAAAGGGGAGTTTTAAGTATTTAGGAATCCATGTCACGCCGCTGCCGGACGACTTTGTAAAAAAAAACCTCCTGCCACCCCTGGAACGTCTCAAACGTGACGCGATACATTGGCAGTCTCTGCCGTTTACACTGCTTGGGAAAGCGGCACTTTTTAAAATGATGGCGCTTCCCAGGTTCCTTTATGCCCTGGAGAATACCCCGTTTCTTGTTCCGCCAAACTACTTTAAAGCGATAGCGGCGGAAGTCTCTGGTTTACTTTGGCGGAACAAACCGGCACGCATCGCCATCGATAAATTGGTCAGGGGCTGGTACGATGGGGGCATAGCACTTCCAAATATACAACTATATTATTGGGCGTCGCAATTGAAGGTACTTAATCAATGGATACACGCCCCACAAATAGATCCCGCGTTTAGAGCGGACAGACATGGGTTGGGAGAGGGGGGCATAATGAGGGCACTATATACTAAAAAACAGACCACCCCGCTAATTGGACCCACGGCGCATACAGTCCAGGTTTGGTACATAGCACTTAAAAAACTAGGCTGGGACGGAGTTATAACCCAGCTCACCCCACTCTGGGAGGCACAACGACTAGGAAGACTTCGAAATAGTAAGGGTTTCCACCGCTGGGACTCCATAGGCATATCTACGGTGGGTGACTTATGGGTCAAGGGTGAAGTGGTCACCTTTGCCCACTTCCAGGAACAATATGAACTGGTGCCCTCTGAAATATTTAGATACACACAGATCAGACATGCACTTATGGCAGCTATACCAACTGGTACCACACTTCCGGAGGCCTCCCCCCTGGAGGATAGGTTATTGACAGATTACATGGACAAGAAGGCCACTTCTCTCACTTACCGCAAACTCATTAACAATCTACCAGATCCCATGACACCCCTACGTGTAAAATGGTCTAATGAACTGGGGGAATTAGACGACACAGACTGGCAGGAGGCGCTCTCGTCCCCGCGCGAAGTAGCGATATCCTCCAGACTAAGACTGGTGCAACTGAAGATACTACATCGCACGTACTATACCAGAGTGACATTACACAGAATAGGGGGAGCCGAAAATTCGCTCTGTCTGAGGAACTGTGGGGAAGAGGGTAAGTTCTACCATACAATATGGCAGTGTCCACAGATTGTGCCCTACTGGGCAGAGGTTATGCGAACTATTTCGCAAGTGGGCGGAGTTTCAGTCCTGCCAGAGCCCAAAAGATGTCTTCTAAATATTTGGGAACCCACTGATCTTAATCATGCATCACAGGATTGGGCGACGCTTGGAATGATGTTTGCCAAACGTAATATAGCCCAATTGTGGGGGTCACAGTCATCTCCGGCACTCCATGACTGGTGCAGGGACATGGATGGTGCCATGGTGGTGGAGAAGGCGGCATATGTAAACCGAGGGTGCCCCAAAAAGTGGGAGAGAATATGGGGAGCCTGGAATAAATATAGAGGGGACATTTGTACTCTGCCTCTGACCGCGTCTGATGTGGCTTCTGAGTGAAGGAGCTGGGTGGGAAAGGATGGCTTGTAACTTTCTGTCAAACTTACTGTACTGACTGTATTGTTGTTATACTTCTGGCAGTGTGAGATGAGACGTGACAATGTTTACCATGCATCAATCTGTAACCGCTTTTTATTTTGCCCTGTTATCAATAAACAGATTTTTTTTTTTTTTTTTATTATATTTTATCTTGATGTTAAATGTTAAGCATTAAAACTTAGAAGATATATTACTAAACCTGAATCCTATGTTTCTTTCTCAAATATAAGAGTAAAGTTATAAAACCAGTCCTTGTCACAGTTAACATCAAATCTCAGTACTAAATTGGTGATATTGTGCACGTGTTGGCAGGCCTACATCTTTCATTTGAAAAATGAAACGGGTTGTCAGGCTCCTCCTCACAGACTCCCCACTTAGCGTTTCCATTCAATAGCAGACGGTTGAAGAATTCATTCTCACCTCTTTAAGGGTATGTTACTGGACAAGACAGGAGAGCATGGGAAAGACCTAGTGAGAAAAAAAACAGAGAGAGCGAGAGAGAGAAAGCAGGGAAAGCAGAAAAGAAAGACTAAAAGAGATTAAGAATTAGAGGGCGATCGGGAAATATAGAAGAGGGGAGAAAGCAGGAAGGAGAGACAAAGCAAGAAAGAAAGAAGGCTTTGGGTAGAGAAGGTCCCCTGCATGGGCTTGCAGGTGTGAAACCCTAAGCTGAGTGACCCATGAACAAGGGTTCTGGTATTTTTGATTTGTTTTTTACCTTTCCTTGCATGATATCACGCGTGTGTCCCCAGTAGATATGTTTTCGGACCTGGAGCGGGGCTCTGTGGGCTGAAGGGGGCATAATGAGTGCCTTTTATAGTGAGCGTGGCTGCTGTCAGATAGCCAGCTTGCTCTAACAGTGGGGTCAGATGTGAATTTTTAAGCAGATGGACAGGCTATTACCTGTTAATGGCCTACTGCTTATGTGTGCTCTGCAGTTTGTGCATGGCACGATGTGGGTGACTGTGGGCACAGTGGAATCTATTTTGGGATTTCAATAGTAGAGATGATGCACAAAATGGGGGCTGCAGCCTTCCTGCCAGATGAAAAACTACAATTCCTGGAACTTTTTTTGTTTTGAGCCAAACTCTAGGGTGTGAGAAGACTGGAGACTGTAGTGTATTTTGAAGTCCAGGGATTGCCTTTGCCAAATCATAAAATGTTGTTCCTTTCACGCGTTACTCTACCAGGTTAATAGTTGGTGTGATAGGACTGGAGACAGCAGTCTCTTTAAAAGTGCAGAGTCCAGGGACAGTCTTTTGCCACGTGAGCTATTACCCCCATCAGGCTCATTCTGGTGCGAGAGGGCTGGAGACAGGGGTGTCTTGAGAAGTACCTTGATAGCCTTTGACCATTTCCTGTTCTTTTGTTCCACTAGAGGTGAAGCTCCCACACGCCTCCCATAATACAAGTGTAAAATGTGAAGCATTCACTCTCTGTGCCCATATTTTGGATTTCTATGAGAAGGAGAGCCCAAGTCTGACCCTCCTGCTGACATGATAGGACACAGACTGTGCCCCTAGAGTCCACAGCCCCTGCCTGGAAATAGAGTATAAAGAGGGTACTGAAATACCAAATTAGTGCTCCAGGACTTCCTACTGACTGGTGGAGTAAAAACTCTCTAATTGCACTTGTTGTATTTATTACCTCATCTCCTTTGCTTCCTTTGTAGCCCTGAGGTCCAAAAATAGCCATGGCATCACCCTACAAAACAGAAACAACATGGTGTTCAGATGTACAATTTAGCAACTGTGAACAACAGTGTGCCAACGTGGGAGCTTCTAAAGTCACATGGCAGCAGCCAGTATTTATTCATTGTTATAATTTTTAAGCCACTGTAGCATCCCTGATCATGTCGCACATACACACACACACACACACACACACACACACACACATACAGACACACACACACACACGTCTACATTTATACACATTTATGGATTGCAGTAGAGGTTGAGGTACATAGTATGCTACCTTTACTTCACAGGCATTACATCTGGAGTCATTACATTCCAGGAGTTACAGCATGAGTTTTTATATCGTAGGTAAGTTTTCATTCTTTTACTTCACAAGTAAGTTCGTTTTAAGTGTCTTAACTAACAATATGTGTGTGTGTGTGTGTGTGTGTGTGTGTGTGTGTGTGTGTGTGTGTGAATGTGTGTGTGTGTGTATACATGTATGCATGTATGTAAGTATTCCCTGAAGAAAACAAAGGTTGAAGTGACATATAGTTAGGCGTTGATATGAGATCAAAACCTATGTTGAAATTCACAATTTATAGTTTACTGACCTAACTATAACTTGTGCCAAACACTGCTTATGACATTGCATATTACGTCACATATGACATGTTAAATGCCATCACTGATGACATTTCAATTGAGATTATTGATGACATCACTGGTGACATGATTAATAACACTATAGTCACATACAGCATAGAGTTACTGTGGTACATGTGTGGGGGCACAGCTTGGAAATAGCATAAGCCCTGGAGGCAAGTGGGGTTGTGCATGTTGAAAGTGATACAGTGCACCATTTTCAAATCACTAAAGTTTGGGCTGCAAGTAGTACCCCATTTCAAACAAGGTAAAGGCAGAGAGAACTTGATATGGCTGCAGATGTTTGTTTTAAAGTAAGTTGAGGCTTAAAGCTAAAGCCTGTTGCAAACAATCTGTGAGAAAAGCCAAAGCTTCGGTTATAATAGATTATCCACCAGTGGATGTCTGGGCATGTGCCCATGTTAATAGTTGTAATACTGGCTACAGGCACATTAAATGTCACTTGGGTGTTTATATGGGGTGGATGTTTATTTCCAGAACTTCATTGGAGATTTTCAAGCATTGCAGAATGTTGATGAATGTAGGGGTGAGTCACTTATACTTGGCTTAGCTCACAGTGGAGCTGTAAGCATTGGTCCGTTGTATGCCACTGTGCTCATCTTTGGGTAATGTGTAGTGCATCATACCAAACTACTGAGAGTCTGCCATGGGGACTGGCAAAAGGTGTATTTGCATGATTGCATGCATATTCCGAGGATTTCTGATCATATTCAAACTTCAGCATACACCCAACCCCCTGGAGCCATGGGATAGGTGGTGCTTAGGTGTAGTAGGGAGTTTTTAAGGCTAAGGAATGGGTAATCTATAGGTAGTAAGAAAATTTAGGGCTCAGGAATGGGTAGTGTATAGGGGTAGAAGGGGCTTTTAGGGTTAAGTAAATGATAGTTTAAAATCTTATATAATAATACTTTAATATAGAATATTATAATTAATAAAAATATAAGTACTTTCAAATTAAATAGTTACAACATTGAATATCAAATTACTCTCACACACACACACACACACATACACGGATTAAGGTAATATTTACAAACTTACCTGTGAAGTAAAGGCACTCCCGGTGTAATAGCATGCTATGCAAAGGCATTCCTCTGCTCTATATATCATTTACAAAACAATTACAGGCCATATTTTGAAACCCCCAATGGTATACATATGTTCATGTCGTTTTTTTTATACTTAATGTTGTGTATTTGAATTTGAAATTTAAAAAACAAATTTTGTGATGAAGAGGTTGGGAGTAAAGTTTATCTTTGGTCTGAAAATGCTGAAATCGTATGGGGAAATCATTTTTTTTTACAAATATTGAAACTGGAATCTATAGTCGCTGAAGTTTATGAGCATAATGGCATGTACGTCTTTTAAAGTTATTATTTTGCATTTTGGAAGGAAGGGGGTGTGGGAGGTGCAATTAGATGTTAAGTGAAGGCAGTTTTATAGATAACAGCATCTCTTTTTAGGTTTGCTGTGTAATGGCATTTGAGCTATTCATTCGGTTTGAACTGCAAAGGCCCTTGAGTCGTTCATAATGTGCACATACTCTAAGAGGCTTTGGTTTTCCTGCTGCTATTGATTTCTTTGGCTCAGGAACCATCAGCCATGGTCTAGGGACATTGTAAATTACATACTGAATCAGTCCACAGAAGTATTTTAGTCTCACTTTCCTTTTATTGTTTTTTTTGGGTGTATTCTTCTTTCACCTCAATTGGGATGAATGTGGGACTATTTTTACACACAAGAAGTACACTGTGCGATCACATTTAATTATTTATCTTATCATTGCTTTGTATACACACAGACAACCTATTTTTTCAAATATTTTGCTCTGTACCAAACATTTTTTTGCTTTTGTCAATGCTCAAGTGTGAGGATCAAACCTAGTGGTTTTACCTGTTTTCTTGGTGTTTACTCGTTTTCCAGTAGGACGTTCTGTTAATGCTGGGGAAAAAAGCTGTGTGGCGGGAGAGACTATGTCAAGTATAGGTCTGGCTTTTTCTAACAGTTTTTCTTCATTTCATTTTTAAGTGGAGTTTGAAAGGGAGGTTGAAGGGGATCCAATGAGTTTCACTGTATGTTGAAATAACCAAAAAAAGGGAAGATTGTGTGTCCATGTTGGGTGGGACATCAAGCTGTAGTGAACGGTCAAAGAGAAGTTATGCTGCAGGTGAACTTGGGGAACGTCACCTTTTTATATGGCAAAGGTCCATAAATTCGCAGACTTTGGATCAAATATGCTAAGATATCACACAACACAGCATTGAAATTTGTTGTGCTGTGTTGCATGGAAGACACAAAAAGCAGCCCTGTGCCAAATCTAGAAAGATTGGAAAGTTGCTGGTGTAATCCATCCCCTGTGCTGGCGTAAAATCAAGCTGCCATGGCTCAGAGCTTAGCATATATACTGGAAACTGCACAAATTCATATGCATAGCCAATTGCAGAAAGTTTCGGCATATTGGATGTGTGCTGTGCTTTGCAGCACACATGCAATGCACAGGTTTCTGAGAAAAATGAAAACATTCCTTCTTGTCTGCAGCTGCTTCGAGTAGGGATCCATTTCTTATTGGTCTGGCCGTTTTAGTAGTTTGAGATTTGTGTCAAAACTTATAGGTGTTTGCACTGACACGCCTCCAGTAACTCCTGATTGATGCACGGTGGCAAATAGCAGTTTTTCGCTGAAAAGTAAATTGCAGCCGCCACTTTGGACTGCTTTCTGTTACTTTGCATCATGCTAGCTCTGGCACAAAGGGTCACAACATTTTGTCAAGCGGGGAAGCCGGGATTGACCCCAGCTTTTCTCGTTTCACATTGTGCAATTTATCCACTAGAAGGGTATCTCTTTCTCTCTCCTGTTTTACAGAAACTGGTGAATGTTTTGTCTTCGTGAGGTGACAGCATGAGTGTCAGGCAGAAGCCATGTGAAAGCTCGACTCGTTTTAGGCTCGAGGTACAAGAGGACATCGAGCTGAGCCAGATCCAGGGATCTAGCTCGAGCCTGGCTCGAGCTTTCAGTGGCAAAAATACAAGGAGTTACACAGCAGCAGTATTACTAAAGAGACAAACAGGGACATATTTACAAGGACTTAACGCCACTAGAACATCACTTTTATTGATGTTCTAGTGGCATTAAGTCCTTCGCCTTATTTTCAAGGTGACGTTAAGCCACTTAATGTGGCTTGGCTTAATGCCACCTTGTAAATAAGGCCCCTTTTCACGCAGCACTTAGCGTGAAAAGGGCGGGCAATGGGTGTTGTGGTGGGCGTTCTGCCGCAACACCCATTGCTTTTTGACACTGCCCCCTATTTACAAGTGTGGCGTAAATAGGAAGCAGCGACAAAAATAAGACCACGGAAAACCTGGTCTTAACCTGGCAAAATTAGGAGAAATGTTTAATTTCTCCTCGTTTTTGAGAGTTTCTATGTATGCTGCTTTCTACAGCACACATGGAAACAGCAAATCACCACCAGTGACTGTTCATGTGCAAGAAGGTGTCCCTTCCTGCACATCAACAATAATTGAAAAATGACGAGTTGCAGCTTCTATGTGTGCTGCATAAAGCAGCACACATAGAAGTTACAAATCACCATTACTGATTGTTTATGTGCACATAAACAATCATTCCCCGCAATGCAGGCACCCTTGCACTATGGTGCAAGGCTAGGGGAAACGCAGGGGTACACCATATTCTTGTAAATACGGCACATCCCTGCATTTGGAAACTGTTGGGTTTCATTAGCAATCTTGGCTTAAAGCCACGCTCCTACAGTTTCTTTGTACATATGCCCCACAGTTCAAAGGATGGGACACGAAGTCGGTGCCTGGTGATAGAGCCCAGATTCGAAGGGGAGAACGCAGAACAAGTCTCATCTTTAGGAACTAGAAGAGACCCCTGACAAATTCCAAACTTGACCAGACATAAAAACCCGATGCAAATTGACACACCATGTGTTGCCAGTGTAAGGGCTTCAAAGGGGAAGAGGGGTGATGAGCGAGAAAGTTAAAGCCAGTCAAAATTACAGGCATCACAAAGTAGCCTCAGATACAAAGATTTCTGTTTTCTTCTTCGTCTCGATGGTTCTAGCCAAAAAGGCATTTAAGGCCGTCACAGCAATTAGTGGGTCAATGTGTTGATATTAAATATGTCTTACCTTATCGCCTTTGAGGCCAGCCAGCCCACGGTCACCCTAAGAACATGAAAGAGAAGAAATGTTTACAGTACCTGGCTGTGTTACTTAGCCTGATGCACGCCCATTCTGTATGTAAATCACTATTTAAACATGTGTGTTGTGTTTTAGCCACCTTGAAGCACAAATGCAGAAGTGCTGCCAGCTAAGACTATCCCTTACCCATACCTACCCCTTAACCTAATCCTACCCGGAATCCTAAATCAACAGATAAATCTTACCCTTGCACACCACGTGTTTGAATCATTATAAAATGGCTTGGGGGGTAAATGGCCTGCTGCAGAGCATAACTTTGGGTCACACCCTTGAATATTTGTCAGATAGGTCAGTTGAGCCACCCCTGTGTTTCAGATATTTATGTGTAACATAAAGGCCTTAAATTCCAATTGTGGTAAAATAACTTAGTGGGTTATGAAGCAGGTAGGTACAAAGATCTCTGTGACACCTACAAGGCACATTTTAATCTTTATTGTACTATTGTACTAACTCAAACGTTCATTCTTGTTAGGTCCACTAATGTGTTCGCAATTAAGTACAACTTGCTAAGTATTGTGTCCCCTCTAAAGGCTCTAAATTAGCATATCTATACAGAGACATGTGCATACATAAAATACAGTACCTTTTATATAGATTAGAAAGACATCGCATTTTTCTTGCTGGATGAAGTATTATCCTCTACAAATACCTGATGTCTCAATACCCTTCTAGTATTATCATACACATTTTGTTCACTTCTTCTTCTGAAATATGTTGTCTTTTTAAACGAGCTTGAGAAAGTTTAACATGTTTGTATCTTATGTCCCCTCTAACCCAACTCTGAAATAAGGGTGCGGAGCATGTCTGTTTTTGCTGATGCGCCACTTAATCCGAGGCAGAAGGTGGGGCAGTGTCCAGCTGTCCTCCGTTTGACTACTCACACATGCTTTCGCGAAGGTTGCTGGGGGACTGATGGGATCTGGGGAGGCTGGAGTGGTAACCCCGCTGAGGGCCGACAGGCCGGAAAAACAGAGGACTCCGTACCGCCTTCGAAAGGGGAGAGGACAAGAAGGGAGGAACAAGCAACAAGGAAGCGGAAAGCCAGCAAGAAAAAAGTCCACAAGGAAGGCAAGGTCAAAGTCAAAGGGCAGGAAGAAGGGCCAATCGACACTGGATTGGTGGTCCCCCTCGGGGGCAATGACCTAGCGGCCATGGGCAAAAAGGGCTCCTGGACAGCATGACTAGGGACCTTGTCACACTAGCAAGGTTGCTAGGGAAAACTGCAATAACATGGTCGGAGCTAGTGAATAGCTGCCAAGGTTTGAGATTGCTTACGTGTGATATTTTCTGTTTACTTATGAGTGACGTTCAACAACTATGTGTGACACTTTCTCGCGAGCAAAATCAAGCAATGAAGTCCAGGGAAACATATAAATAGCAGAAATTGCACCCATATGAGCAATGAAAAACACTTAAGAAGATCTTGAAACTGTTGCAAAGTACAATAAATGGAAGGGTATTAACCTAGTGCCCATCTAACCTCCGCAAGAGAGATTTCTTAGAGAGGTTTGTAGCAAGTGCACTGACCGGTGCAACTATCTCACCATTTTCCAAACCCGTAAAGTTGATAGTACTACAAATAACAGACAACACAGACCGCCATAATCTACCGGCTATCTGGTGGCAGCTGCCCCAACTCGCCTAAACAAGCATTGGCATAGCCAATAGGTCTCGCTTTTGGGACCTTATAAGTGATTAGTTATCCAGCACAATATCCTTGGTGCAACAACATCAAGTGTTGCATGGCTAAATACTTATAAGGTCCCAAAGGCGAGACCTATTGGCTATGCCAATGCTTGTTTACTCTGGAGTATTGGTGACACTGTCCGTGCTTCAACTGTAGAGTCCGAGTAAGGGAGAAGTCTAGTCCATGAAGGAATTTCGGTTTAACAAAAATTGTTCACCAGCGAAGGGAGTTCATATCAACGAGGAAAACTTCTAATGTTAGGCATTGCATTTGGTGGTTAGTAAAGCATAGGTAGATGAGGCTGCTGCTGAAATAGAGAAGCTAATGCTGATTTTAGACACTCGTGATTTTCAGAAAGGCGAGGAGGGGGTACATATACTTTGGAACTTCCTGGTGAGAAATGAGGTCCCAACGATGTAAATAGTTAACGGCCTGGGAAAATACGAAAACCTTGGAGGGTGGTGTACTCATACCTTACAATAGTAAAGTAGGAAGATACAGTGGCTTCATGTTGGCTGTGCTCAGATCCTGGAGTACTAACAGCTGCACCTTGCCTTCGCCTGCCCTTTTCTATTTTCAGAGTAATGTTACTGCTCCGTGCCTTGGGCAGAACACAGGCTGTGGGAGTCCGCCATTAATCAGCCGAGGTAGTATATTTCTAATTAATACGCATACATACACACGCACATACACACACGCATACACACACACGCACACACACACACGCATACACACACACACACGCATACACACACGTACACACACACGCATACACACACACGCATACACACACTAAACATGAAGACGAGCAGGAGGTAATAAAGAGCATGGGTGGCGTAATTCACAATCGCATGTTGCGATTGCTGCAAAAGTAAAGAAATAGAAAAACATCTATTTCTTTACTTTTGTTATAATTGTGGCACCTGCGCTTTACTTTAATTTTAAAGTAAAGCGCGGAGTGCCGCGATTATGCGAAAGGGAAACAACAAAAAAGTTAAACAAAACAAGCACGCGAGTGGTGCGCGCGCTGCGAGCAGCAGGTGTGACCACACGCTCGTGCACCATGGCCTTTTGCTTGCGGGTAACCGCACGAAAAAGGCCATGACGCACGAGCGTCTGGTCAGCTTTCAAATGCCCCTACATAATGCTTCGCCAGAGCAGCGCTTGCACGCTACTCGAGGCTCAACCTAAAAACAAGCAAGAAAAGAACTTGTACATGCGCACGTGGCCACAGCCGATACGCGCGGCACGCGGTTCAGAAGTTGCTTGATTATCGGGTTCTCCTTTACTCGCAATCTCCAAACACAGGGGCCTGGAAACAGCGTGTGGAAGTGGGGAGCCTGCATCTCGTGCCGCAAAGGTGAACAAAGGAAAGCGGTACATGAGCGCAGAGGGGGGCGATATTGCAAATGTGGCCGTCCCATCTCAAGGCTGTTTCCAGTGCGCAGCGGCCATGGTGCGATAACGTTCGTTAAACCGTTAAGTGCGGAGGAGGGTGACGAAGCCGCCACAATTGTGTGCCGTGACCCAGGATTGGTTACACCTCCCCAGGCTCTGTCTCCATCTTTCACTCTTTTTATTGTGTAGTGTTTGGACCCTCAGGTATCCAGTGCACGTGGGGGCTCCTCCAGTGCTTCCAATGTTTAAGCAGCGCACCGCACTCTTGCCAGCTTAAACACGTTCCCCTCAGAATGTAAACATGAATTTACTATGTCACGAGCTGTCACAGAAGCTGAATCACATGGCCCTCACAACTGCGAAGGTCAATCTAGTGCCATGTCCGGTCCAGCTTTTTAAAAAGATTTATATAAAATGATTATGTATTGCGTATCATATTATTTGCATCATTTTGCATGCTTAGTAGCCGTGATGAGGTTGTTGTGCTTTTGGTCATGAGGCAAGACGATACTCTGTTAATTTTGGACCGTGAATGAAAGGTCAGTAGTGAATATGGTCTATCATTTTCTATACCAGTTGGATAACAAAAATACCACTGCAAGAAGCTCTGGCCTCGATGACGTACCCCAATAATGAGCGCAGAGGACGGACTGTGTGTGTGCAGTAGTGCAGTCACACACACTGCCAGAGCAGCGAGTGATCCGCGGTGCTTGCTCAATCATGAATGGTTAGGCGGCCTCCTGTGTGTGTCTGACTTAGCGATGGTGGTGTCAAGGAGACGCTATAAATGCGTGACTTAGCATTTTAGTGTGGTGATGTGGACCACCACACTAAAATGTGTTAGTCTAACCCCTGATGCGTAGTACTTGGCAGGGCTGCAAGTGCAAAGGTTGGAATGGAGGGGGGGGGGGCAGAAAATCATAGTGCAGTAGAATGATCAAGGCAGAAGCTGAACATAGCGATGAGAAAATTCTGCAAGTGCTAGGATTTTGAAGCAGTAAGCTACAGCCTTATAAACCTGAGGATACCTGAATACTATTCGAGATATGGGGTGGATCTCGTAGGCAGCGTTGTACTGGCCTTTAGGGCAATCAGGGAGTGTCCGAGGGCTGATGGGGGCCACTTTTATTTTGGTACCCAGGCCTATTTTCTGACCCAGTCTCACTCTGCTCGAAGGTGTGGACTTAGACATATTTATCCTAATCATCACAGGCGATTCCGGAGTTGGTGGTCTGAACGTAAAGGGGGACACAGGTGGGATCAGGGGGAGGTGCAAAGGATCATGAGCTCCTTTGTGGTGTGGCAGAAGTAACTGCAGTCTGCCCATAATAAAACAATGCGCAGGCCTTAGGTTTCTGAATGGCAGTGCAACTGGAGGGAGACCACAAGGACCCTCGGGGTGGCTGAGGCACAGAAATAGCATTTGCAGCCCAGTTACGGTGGAGCCAGGCCCTAAGACTGCAGCAATGGTAGCAAGTAAAGCCTAGAATCCTTCAGGTAGCTGGCACCAAAGAGAATCTATATGGTGGATGAAACAAATTAAGTGTTTTATAATTTTGATAAGACATGATGATGATAAAATCATCAATTAGGTGTCTGCTGGCTCTTCTTATGAACATGAGTGCGAATGGGAATTTATGACCGGAGAGAACGCATTCTTCGTTGAAGTAGACCTTTTTGGATACTTCATTTTTTCAACCTATCTACAATTAGATAATAGATTTCAGGTCTTGCTCAGGAATGTAGCAGCGGATTCCCCAAAGACATGGTTGACATTGTGCATTCCTGGCCATGGTGCTGATTTGGGTTTGAACGTTAAGCCTTTTATGGAGAGTACTTCTTGCGTGATAGAACACGAAGGGGGAGGGTGGTAGTTTTTCTGGGAAAGAGTCAGATTATGAGTTTGTGAGTATTGTGAGAGGAGGGGTTGGTCAGTCATGTAAGAGTTGGCAGGGTGTATGGGAGGCAAAGTTGTACTGGAGGGCTTCCATTGTGAGTGGGATGCTCCTTGTGTGCGAGGTGGGAGTGAGGTAGGATGGGGAAAGTGGGACAGAATGAGATCGTGGGAAGCATAGGACAGTGTGTGTATGAGATGGGTGGGTTAGAGGGGTAGCAGTCTTGGAGATGTCACAGGATGGTGCTTGGCCTGGGATAATAGTGCAGGTTCATCGAAGTGGTAGGCTGAGAGGAGGTGCCCTGTTGGGGAAAATAGGGGGTATTTAGGTTATAGGAGATGAGGGGAGTGCTTGGGATGGTGATTCAATAATGCATGTGGTGTCTGTCACAGTGTTAGAAGTAGTGTCTGTGGTGTCGGTCGACTTGTAAGGTGGAAAGGCAGTCTGATCTGATGTTAAGGAATTGAGCAGGGAATGGAGTAGGTGGTTGAATAATGAAAGGCGGGAGTCTTTGGGTTGAATCATTATCTTACCATTATTGTATATGGAGATGGTGATTGACCCATTGAAGCAGGGGGAAGGTGCAATTCTGAGCTTGCAGCCATCTGGGATATTATATGATGATGTGACATTTAGGAGTCGATTCCGATTCGGGCCGGAAAAAGCACCGACCGACTCGGATCCGGAAAAATACCGACCGACACGTACCAGTGGCGCCCGACACGCCAAGTACGATGCAAGCCGCGATAAATCCGACCGACACGTCAGGAAACCAAGCCGACCGACCGACCCGCTCGGAAAATAGCAATCCGGCCGGAAAAACACGCGAATCCAACCGACCGACACGCACCCGGAACAAATCCGACCGGAATCGTACCCGCCAACTCCAACCTGCAAAGTACGATGCAAGGCGCGAAAAACACGACCGAGTCGGACGGAGGACAAGCCGTCACGACCGACACGCATACAAAACCGAGCCGAAGCAACACAATACACCGCGACCGACGCGTACGCAGCATACAAAACTGCACAAACACAGCGTGAGCGAAGCGGAAAACACCGTACGAGACCAATGCAGGGTCCGACTCGGTCACAAGAACGTTTCCAACATACACAAACAGCACAAAGGAAAAATCAACCAAAAAAGGCCAAACAAGCAATTACCAAGCCAATAAATACTGGGGGGGTGGGGACAGAGAACAAAGACACACCAACAACTCCACCTATATAAAGGACACAAATCACTACCATGAGCCTTTGCAAATGCCATTCCACTGCCAGCACCCAAGAGAAAGCAACCACACACCCACAGCTCATCCCTCACACAAGCCACACACCAGCAGCACACCAACAAATACCTACCTCACATACACCCAGCACAACACACACCCACACACCCTCACCTGCACACCAACACACACAGCACCCACTATCACCACCCATCACCATGCCCCCAAGAAGAATCCCAAGTTCCTAGATAGTGAATTGGAAGTCATGGTAGAGCGAGATCCTCAGGGTGGAGCCACAGCTGTTTGGCACTCTGGTCCAACAGACCCCCATGTCGCAGAAAACCAAGATGTGGGAGAGGATCATCAACAGGGTGAACGCCCAATCACCATGTCGGCGCACAAAGACCGACATCCAGAACAGGTGGTATGACGTGCGCAGGAGGGTCCGGGAGCTGCTCAAGAAAGACTACCACCTGAGCCAATACACCGGCAGTGGCCCTCCTGCCAAGCCAGTATACCTCAGGCCCTGGGAGGAGAAGGTGCGGGCCATCCTTCCGCCAGTGAGCGTATATGGACTAGAGGACATCCCAGAGCCTGGTGAGTACACAACAAATGTACACAATAAACTGCCACAAAACACACACATCACTGTCAAGGGAGAGTCAAACCATGCACTCATAGCAATTACACAGCAACTAGAACAGAATCATCCCAAAATGTGTATGTCAGTCAGATAAACACAACACATGCCATCAAAAAGTCACATCCAACTGTGCCAACACATGTACAAACACAACCACAACTACAGCTAGGCAGTGGCACAAATAGAACTAACACACACATCCACACATGTAGCCACCACAACAACACCAACACACAGTGAAGACCACTCAAAGGAAGGAATTCTGTGTATGCTGGCCAAGTCAGTGTAGCCAATAGCATCATGGGAGTCGCACTCACACATATTGCCCCCCCACAACTGTCCCATCAACACCACCCTGAACCATGCTCACATCACAGGGAGTGGAGAAGGACTCACAAGATGGCTGACACTGGCTACTGCTGTGGGGAGCACAAGGCCCTGCTGCCAACTGTGCACCAACAAACAGCAGGACACCACTGACTGACATCCTGAGAGACAACTTACACTCCCTGCAATGCAAGCACGTTCCATGGTGGGATATCTGGCTGGCTGGGTGGGAAGGGGGACTTGCAGCACTGACCATAGTCACCAGCACCTCCCCTCACACCCCCCAACACAAACTCCACAGTACCCACCTGGTAGAATGCAATGCCCTCCATCCTAACACAAGATCCCACAAAGCACCACCACCCTGGGTTATGTTGTGTGAAGCACAGGGACACTCTTGGGACTCTTAGCCAAACAACTGCCAGGACAACACTCCCAGCCATCCTGTCAGCACAGCCAGCCCACCCCACAGGGAAGCAGAGTCAAAGGAAGGAAGCATGGGCATGCTGGGAAGGGGGTGGAGGCAATAGCATGATGGGAGTCGTAGTCACAGCTCTACATCCCCACCACATGGCCCATCAAGCTCACACTCACGCATGCTCACATCCCACAGAGAGTAGAAAGGCCCATCAAAGATGTCTGACACTGTTGCTATGCTGTGGGGAGCACAAGGGCATGCTGGGAACTGCACATCAACCAACAGCAGGACACCACTGACTGACATCCTGAGAGACAACTTCCACTCCCTGCAATGCAAGCACGTTCCATGGTGGGATATCCTGGCTGGCTGGGTGGGAAGGGGGACTTGCAGCACTGACCATAGTCACCAGCACCTCCCCTCACACCCCCCAACACAAACTCCACAGTACCCACCTGGTAGAATGCAATGCCCTCCATCCTAACACAAGATCCCACAAAGCACCACCACCCTGGGTTATGTTGTGTGAAGCACAGGGACACTCTTGGGACTCTTAGCCAAACAACTGCCAGGACAACACTCCCAGCCATCCTGTCAGCACAGCCAGCCCACCCCACAGGGAAGCAGAGTCAAAGGAAGGAAGCATGGGCATGCTGGGAAGGGGGGTGGAGGCAATAGCATGATGGGAGTCGTAGTCACAGACATTGCTCAGCCTCACAACTGGCCCATCAACACCACCCTGAACCATGCTCACATCACAGGGAGTGGGAGAAGGACTCACAAGATGGCTGACACTGGCTACTGCTGTGGGGAGCACAAGGCCCTGCTGCCAACTGTGCACCAACAAACAGCAGGACACCACTGACTGACATCCTGAGAGACAACTTACACTCCCTGCAATGCAAGCACGTTCCATGGTGGGATAACTGACTGGGTGGGTGGGTGGGTGGGAAGGAGGTCTGGCTGTCAACCAAACACAATCAATGCAGACCATGTTCACACCCCAGAGAATACATAGAAATGCCCAAATAATGCAGGACAATGTGCCACACCAATATCAACCCCTGACTGTGACGACTTAGGACAATACAATGTACAGGCCTCGCACCCCGAGGCACAGTCACAACTGTCAGGTGTGTCAACCACTGATGCCTGCAGAAACATGACATACATTGTTTGTGTCTCCCAAAAACAGGTGATGATAGGGACACAGCAGCAGACGCTGAGAGTCCCAGTCCCAGGCTCAGAGGATGCCGAGCTCACTGGCGTCGTACAGCCTCTGTCCTCCTCGGACGATGAAGAACAACCTGGCACATCCGGTGCAAGTCAACATGCTGCACCAGCAGGACCACCAGCTGCAGCACCAGCAGGTCCACCAGCTGCACCCCCTGCACCCACCCCTCCAACGACTGTCACCACGAATACCATCCCTGCCGACATGGACAGAATAAGGAACAACACCAGCGCAGTGACCCTGGACCAACCTGGGGACACATGGACACCCACCACCACCACCAACCCCCAAGGTGGACCAGGGTTATCTGTGCGTGCAACTGCACACACTGCACATGTCAGCAGGGGTGGTGGGAGGGGTGGGAGACAGAGGTCGCTGCTTGCAGACGTTGCTGGTGTGCATGAAGACTCCACAACTGGGTACGCATAGCTGATGCGCACCAGTCCAGCAACCTGGGAGAGCTCAGCCAGGTAGTGGGGCTCCTCAGAGACATCAAACAGCAGCAGGCTGCCCATCATGCCCGCTTGGACTCCTCACATGTCCCATGTGGAGTCACACATGTCACGGTGGACTCCACATGTCACGTGGGACTCCCACATGACCCGCGTGGAGTCCAAGTGGGATGTACTACATGAGATGACGGCGGTGCACAGGGACATTTTACAATGCCTCCGCCAGATGAACAGCAACCAGTCCACACCTCCCTGTGTGCCAACAACATCTGGTACCGAACAAACTGCAACTGCCACAGGGAGGGAGGAGGACTCTGGCGGAGAGTCCCCTGCACCGCAGCAGCCTGCACTTGAGGGCCCCCCAAGAAGAGGGGTCGTCCGAGGAGGGGAAAGTGAGAGGCTGATGGCCAAGCGCAACTCCCAGGAAGCCTGAACCTGTTCTGGATTTTCGCCTTTGTGCACAGACTGTTCACCCTGTTGATGGCAACACTACTCCCACACATTGCATGGGGAGTACAAGTTGGAACAATGTGTCAGACAACTGTGGCCCCGATACTGGGGATCCTGTCTACCTGGACATTCTATTCATCTAGGAACTTGGGATTGCAAGATTCATGCACAGCACAATCCATCCTATGCACTATTATCACAGATGTATCACAATAAACACAATAATACACCATACTTGCCTCTGTCGTGATTCCAACGTGGGTACTGTTATGGGGATGTGATGAACAACAAAATTACACTGTGTATACGAACTGCAACAGCAAGGACAACACAGGCATGTGAGTACAGGCAACGTGACACATATGAGGGAGACACACCACCAGGGCTACACAACACATACACACCTAGGCCATCTGACTCATTGCCTACACTGATGTTGCCAGGAAGACGGTGCAATGCACAGACACCACACCCATTCCCAGTTGTAGTCAAGTAGCCCACAGGGTGCAGTAAGCAAATGGCAGTCAAATGTGTGACCACAGACAACGCACATCACTAAGTGAAGCACAGGTTTATTACACAGTAGCAACATGCCGTAACCACTACAGATGCAAGGTAACCCCACCTGGTAGCGGGCACACAGTCAACAACTGTAGACAGAAGGAAGTCCATGGGTGTGGCGCACATCACCTGTAGGGACACAACAGCTACCAGCCTGGATGTGCAATCACGTTGTCGGTGGACACAGTTGACCAAACGAATCTGAAAGTACCCTGTGAAGGACAGGAAATGACACACAGTCAAAAGCAATGGAGTACAGGACAGAACAGCAAAACTCATGCACAATACATGTTACAAGATACCCACCCAGAACCAAGTTAGCATGTCAACACTGTTGGGGAGTACAGCCCACCTGTCACCACACATCGCAACACACATCCAGTCAAGTAGCCCATGGACACACTCCAACAGCACCAGAGCACCACCCACACATCATGCCAACTCACATCATTCACATGACACCTCAGGATACTCACATTCAGCTAAAGAAGTTGGTGATGAGCTGTGTGCGGACATCACCATCACCATCATCATCATCATCGTCACTGGCATCGTGGTCCAGGCCAGGATCCTCCACAGGTGGCGGATGTTGGTCATCGTCATCCTGGATGAGAGGCAACTCCTTCCGCACTGCCAGGTTGTGGAGCATGCAGCGGAGACGATGATAATCTTGCACACTTTCGCGAGGGGCATATTGGGAGGGACCCTCCGGTCTTGTCCAGGCAGCGGAAGCGGCTCTTCAGGAGACCAAAGGTCCGCTCAATCCACTCTCCTGGTCCGACCATGTGCCTCATTGTAGCGCATCTGGGCAGGTGTCACAGGGTTCCTGAGGGGTGTCAGCAACCACGGCATGTTGGGGTATCCCGAGTCACCTACGGACAGACAAGTGCACATCAGCTGACTTGGAAAAGTGGGCGGAATACTACAGATCAGATCACACACAATGGCACAAAGTCAGTACACACCGACAAGCCAGGCACGCTGGTTCTGCATCTGTGCCATCAACCTGGGGATGCGACTACTCCTCATCACAAAGGCATCGTGTGCTGAACCAGGGAAACGGGCACACACGTGTGTGATGGTCATGTCTGCAAGACACACCACCAGTGCATTGACCGAGTGGTAGTGCTTGCGGTTCCTGTAGGCCTGCTCCTGGGCCTGTGGTGGTACCAAAGCCACATGTGTCCCATCAATGGAGCCAATGACATGCGGCATCCTCCCCAGGGCATAAAAGTCACTCTTCACGTCAGTGAGTCGTCGCAGTCTAGGGAAATAGATGTACCGGTTCAGGAAGAGCAACATTGCCGCCAAGAAATCGCGGAGCACACGGCTGAACATGGTCTGTGACATCCCACCAGCAGACGCCACAGTATGTTGGGAAGGTACCGGTGGCAAAGAAGTGTAGGGCTGCCATCACCTTCACCTTGGGGGTCAGCGCTGTAGGATACGGCCGGCCAGGCTGCAAATGTGGGGACAACTGCACTGCCAAATCCTCAATCAGCTGCCTGGTGAAGCGTGTACCGTCGGATGCTAGTCCCGTTCCACCATCGTTGCCAGGTCTGGGAATGGCCGATGGACAGCAGGAAGCCCTGCAGTGCAGAGGAGAAGTAAGCAAGATCGTCAGTCACCCACACATATGCGGCATTGAACACACTCAAGATCCCAACATACATCATCATGAGGCACAACTACATGAAGTGTGCAGTACCGGAACGACATGTATGGTACATACATGGCCAACATCTGTCAACACGGTCCTACAGGTGGCATCAATTTGTCCCAGGTTGGCCCATTGGATATCATGATGCTGTGTCACAGTCACCCCCCAGTGACATGTGAGGACAGATGTGCCCCAGGCACCACAGCTCAACGACAGGCACATTCCCAGGGACCCTGTAATGCCACATGGACACTGGCATCACCTGGAGTATCATGTGTACACCACAACAAAACAAACATGACCATCACAGGTAGTGGGCCACACTTGCCATGGCAGGAGAGCCATGGACGTCTGTGACACACACGCACAACATCAGAGTCCATGCACACACAACGTGGATGTGGAGACTGTCTCCCATTGTGCACATGAAATCAGAGACATTGTAAACACTACATGCACAAAGACTGTGGAGGGCCATCACTATTGTGCCACTGGGACACCCTGGCTCAAACATACCGTCCCACATGGGACTCACGGGGTATGTGACATGACATACACAAACACCACTGTGAAATGTGACCATGGCACATGCACAGATATGAACAGTTGCACATCACAGTGGTCACGTACACGTAACACTCCAGGATCCTGTCCCCATTAACACGTGCACAGCCTGGGGGTGGCTGCCCACAGGTGACACCCACAGGACAACATGTACACCAACATACACACAATAGGAAATGCAGCCTTACATGCCTTATGATAAGGTTTGGACAGGCTGTCGTGATGTAGGTGTGCCCCTCACTCCCTGGGAGCTATCTGTGGCTGGCATATGTCCATCTGAGACAGGCATGCTGACATATGCCAGTCACATGTACAGTGATGCGTTGAACAGCAATGGACCGATCGGTGCCTCCGGCCCGGCCCATTGCTTTCAATGTGTGCGGGTACGCGTTGTACCCCTGTGCGCGTTGTACTGCAATGGACCGATCGGTGCCTCCGGCCGGCCCATTGCATTCAATGTGTGCGGGTACGCGTTGTACCCCTGTGCGCGTTGTACCTCAATGGACCGATCGGTGCGCACCCATTGACAATGGGCTTGCCTGGCAACGGACGCGTTTTCGAATATTCGAACGAGTCGGTTGCTGGAAAATCAGTTGGTCACCCACAACAATGTTGCAAAATCATGTATGTCATGAAGTTGAAATTTTGAAGGATGCTGTGGGCGTGTTTTGGTGCTGCTATTCCATGTGATTGGCCAGATTCAGAAGATGCAAACGACTTGGACCTATCACTTTGGACACAAGGGACAGTATCTGCCTCTCCAGCACATATATATTGCTGCATGTTCCCCTGAGAGCCCACTTGCCTGCACTACATGCTCCAGGACGACATCTGCCACTGCACTGCTGCTGTCTCTGCCCCTCTGGACCCTGCAATGGCACGTACTGTGGAGAGAGCCCCAGCCTTCAGCCTTGAAGAGAACCAGGCCCTGCTGGACAGCCTACTTCCACAGTACAGCAAGCTGTATGGGACACCAGGGGAGCAGGTGAGTGTTCTGTGCACTGCCTTTCTGAATGTGCATTTTGTCTGACTAGCAAGGCTGAGAGTCAGCACACCACTGGCTAGCAGGCTCACTGAGTAGTTGTCACCCCCATAGTGTGTAGTGACTTGCACTGGACAGGTATGGTGCAGTGACAGTGCTTCTGAACAGGGTTTTACTCCCCATGCAATGATACCATGTAGTGACTTCTGGAAAACTGTCCATGGGCAGCCGTGCACTGCCTGGGTACACCATGTGCCCCTGTGATTGCGACATGTATATGCAACTGTGTCATGCACGGATATGTTGCATGTGTAGTAATGGCCTTATCACTTTGTCATCCTGACAGGCTTCTGCCCATCGGAAGCATGAGATCTGGAAGGACATCGTCCGGGCTGTCCGGTCCGTGGGGGTCTACAAGCGCCGGATCCGCAACTGCCAAAAGAGGTGGCAGGACCTTCGGGGCTGGACCCGGAGGATTGCACGGGTCCAGCTGAAGCTGTCGCCTCCTCGCAGGAGGGGCGGAACACGGACCCTGACCCCCACATGCTCAGGATCCTGGCGGTGGTCTTTCCAGACCTGGATGGGCAGCTGAAGGCCAGAGAGCAGCAAGGAGGGGGTGAGTCAAAGACTGCACTGTGTACTCTGTCTAACATGCTATGTGCCCTCCTCGGGCCAGGTTGAACTGCCACAGTACAGCAGTCATGTTGTCCAGGAGCCATGTCCCTCTATTGTGCACTGCCCACTCCTCATCTGATACCCAGGTGTGGCCCTTACATGCAGGGAATTCTGTCACTTAGGACTGTGTCCTTGCAGTTTGCTTGACTCAAGGTGGGAGACAGCATCTGTTTCCCTGACTCTGTGGTGGGCATCATGGGTGGGTCCATTGCTTACACAATGCCTGTATTCTGACATGTATTCAGCGTGTTACTTTGATCTGTGGTCCAATTGCTGAGCTGATCCACCACATGTGGCTGGGGTACCTGGCACACACCCATGCTGCGGGTGGGAACAATGTTTGGGCCCCAGGAGTATGTATATGACGTGTGTCACACATACTTAGCCAGCTGCCTACAGTCCAGGGCTCATCCCTCATTCATGTGGGGCTGGACAGTCATGCCTACTCCAGGCCATACAATACACTCTGTACTCCCACTCCCGTGTATCAGAGGACACATTGTGCACAGTGATTTGACCCCTCAGGTGTCTGCCTCTGTGTCAGTGTGCTGTGGATTAGTCGCCAGGACTGCTGTGGAGTTTCTTGGTAGGGGCTCAGCATGCCACTGGAGATGTGACCATAGGAGACGATACTTGTGTGACACATAGGTGTCTGATCAGCTGCCCATGCAGACTGGGGCATGTAAATGTGAAGTTCAGGCAGCTGTTCCCCATGCACAGCAGAGTGTGAGGGGCTCAGGTTCAGAGGGTAGTGTCACAGGTCTCCCATATGTCCAATAGGTATGACCTGGACAGATGAGGGTTAAGAGGATGTGTTGTGGGGGGATGTACATGTGCACTTGTGCAGCTCCAGGACTTGCATTCCCCATGACCTACTATTGTGACACAGTGCAGAGTGTTGTTGTCTGGCTGCAAAGTCATACATCACTGAGACAGTGATGTATGACTTTGCAGTCATGCCTCCGCCATGGCATGTGTCTACTGATTGGTGATCCTGCAGGGGAGTGACATGTGCTACATGCACACCATAGTGGCGCTGGCTATCAGGACATGGGTGCATCATGGTGTCTGTCGCTGGTATGCATCACATGCATTTCCTATTTGACTCTGGGCATCCCTTACATCCGTAAACCTGTACTGACTCAGTGGCAAGAGCTGTGATGTGTCCACACCGTGTCCTCTGCACTGTCCAACTACTGTGTACTTGGTGCATGTGTCAACACTGGGGTGTTGCAATCCAACAGACACCAGACAGATGGGTGCAAGGCCATGTGGGATGTGAGTGCCATGCTTGGCATCAGACTGACAATTGACTTCTCCTGTTCAATTAGTGCACTTTTAGCAATGTACAACTAATGATGCCAGGGCTTGCTCTGTGATGTGCTGTGCTCACAGTGGTGTGTGCGTTATGTGCAGGTGACTGATGTCTGTCTGTTTCCCCATTGTTTGCAGATACATCCACGGCCACGGAAGGGGACAGCTCCACGGACCAGGAGGAGCCGGAGAGCCAGACTGGGTCAGCAGCCGAGGAGTGGTCGGAGGGACCCAGTGGCACGGAGGGCGAGGGGAGCCACACCGAGGAGTCCTCAGCAGCATCCACCTCAGCTGAGGACCAGAGCAACTCGGAGGATGACTCCCTTGTGGAGGCGGGTGTCAGCAGCCACCACACCCCAGCTAGTGTTGCTGTCCCCGCCACCACCAGCACCACCACCGCCCTCCCATCGGCTCCCATTCCCCAGGTCCGTGGAGGCTCCCATGTCCGGGAGCGTGTCTCCTTTGGGCCAGGCACCGCACCCCTGCCCCTGTGTCCCCTGCTGCCCTGAGTGAGGAGTCTGTGTACCTCCTTCGCCAGCTCCATGTAGGGCAGACAGCCATGCTGAGTGTCCTCCATGCGCACACCGCGCTGTTGACTCAGCTGGTGTCGTTCATGGAGGGCATCTCATCGGGCATGTCTGACCTACAGAGGGGCAATAGGTCCATGGACTCCTCCCTGACGGCAGCAGTGTCCCTCCTCAAACGGTCCCTCACCCCTCCTGCCTCTGCTCCATCCACACTCCCCAGCACCTTACCCATCCCAGGCACACACACACTGGCACAGGCACACACCAGCACACACACATCCAGCACACTGACACACACGCCAATGACAAAACGCACACGCACGCACATTCAGGGGACTGAAGCCAGACTCACAGGGGATGGGGCCCTGGAACACA
>CAWUFW010019084.1:0-198792 GCA_963921515.1 Calotriton arnoldi
AAAATATTTTAGTGACATCCCTAAACAACAAAGCTCAAACAGAATAACGTTAGCCCAGTCTTTCTTGCTGCTACCTTTTCTAACAAAGTTACAGTGTGTTGGCCCCTTCAGGAAGAAATAAAAATAACTCTTTCACTCTCCTTTTCCTTTGTTTGAATGGCATTTAGTTTGTGGTTGTGCGGGTGTTTTTTCAGTGTTTATATGTTTACACTAGTGAGGGCTATTTCCCTTTCGGTGGGGTTTTATCAGTTATTATAGGTTTAAACCTAAAACAGGATAGCCTAAGCATAATGTTGTTGGTATAAAGTGATAATGAATGTGTCATCCCATTCGCCACACCATCTAAGTTCCTTTATCAAGGGATTACACCAGATCCATTACAGAGGGGACAGGGCTAGGGCAAACAGTAGCTCGGAGGTGGGCAGCCTTGTCTTGTGCCCCTGCTGAGGTGGAAAATCCTGGACAGGGCTTTCTTAACCCTGACTCGTGTATAATAGTTTGATTCATACCCAAAATTGTTATCCGAAGTCTATTTTCTCTAAAAGCTCGAACATTAATGGCTACTCTATTCGTTTACCCATTGTCTGGGCATCTTTCCTATCACTTTGTAATTGGTGTAGGTTAAACAGACCTATCTGTCGGTCATGAATCCGAATTGATAAGGGTGTGCAATTTCACTTATGGCCTACACCTTTGCCAGGACCATAATCTCAAAGTTCAGTAACGATATTGGCCAATATGATGCACATTTACTCTCGAGTTTTCCAGCCTTATGTATCAGGACTACTGTGGCTGTCCTCAGACCTGCTGGCAACATGCCCACTGACCTAGCGGACTGAAACATGATCAAGATATGTTCGACTGTAGTACTGGAAAATGTCTTGAAGCCATTTGGACCGGGGGCCTATTTTGATTGGTTTTGATCAAGAGCCTCCAAGACCTCCTCTTCCAAGGTCACCCTACACAGTGGGTGTAATCGCGGAAGAGGTAGGACACCAACAAATCCCCCTTAACCTCAGTCATTATCTTCTGTGTGGAAATCATACAATGTCCGAAGTTAGTCTGCAAAGACCCCAGAGGCAGGAGCATTACCCTCAATCATAATCCCCTGGCCATTCTCAATCTCTTTCACTCATCTATGGTCCTAATTATGCTTTCTCAGCCAAACTATTAACCTTCAGGTTTGTTTTGTTGCTTACATTGGATAACCTCCTCTGTGTTGCGAGGTAGTGTGCTGCAGCTTTTTTCCTACTAAACTGTGATAGTCCCCTTATTTAGCCTCTTTGCATCTCTTCAGTGGGGTCAACCCCATATCCAGTTCCAATAATTCCCCTGCTATACCTCTAGCTCTCTGGGTCTTGTCCTTTCCACTGCCCATCACTTCGAAATTTGCCTGCCTCCTAAGCATTGTCTTGTACGCCTCTGATAGTGTAACGTCAAGGCCACAGAACCCAAGTTCTCAGCAAAGTACTGTTTTGTAACACCCGCTCAGTGGTTGATCATTTCATGGTTTTTAAGCTACCACACCATAACAAGTTTCATCCTCCCCATATGTCTACTAGATAAAGATTCTATTGTCATTTTAAACGGAGAATGATCAGATATTCCCCATGGAGGATACTCTACCAAGCTGACATGAGGAAAGACATCTCGCAAGGTGAAAATAAATACCACAATCTAGAGTAGCAGGCATGCTCCGAGAAGCATAATACCTCAAAGAAGCGTCTCCAGCATCTGGCAGGCTCCAGGCCATCCTATTGACCTGCAGGGTGCCCACATTATCGCTTTATATCTTCCTCATCGAGAAACTGACCACAGTGCCATCCATAATCACATTAAAGCCACCTCCTATCACAACAAGCCATTTGAAATCTACATTAGCAATATCCTCAGTCTTTTCAAACCCAGGCCCTGCAGCTTGGAGGTGCCTACGACATCACAAATGCTGTAATCTCCACAATCTATGCACCAAATATAGCAGTATAACTGTCTTGTAGGTCTGCCCAGAACTTATGCATGACAAATGGTCCATTCATGCTAAGTAGGACTATAATGTCTTGGTAGCATCTTGAATATCCAGGGTGTATGACCTGTATATTCCGGTTCCTACTTATTAAATGACACTAACAGCCCCTAATGTGAGTTTCCTGTAAGACTACAAGAACATGTTTGAGCCTTTGCATCATTTGTATCACCACTCCACATGTGATCCTTTTCCCCATTACTATCCCTAGCCTTCATCCATGTTCCAATAAGTAGTTTCAAGCAGCCATTCTTGTTCACCATCGTTTGAGATAGTAGCTAAAGGACAAAGGAAGGCTCTTGATGTTGTAATAACTAAGAATAATTGTTTTTCAATTTAGAAGCCTTTGTGCTCTACGCAATGAAATTAGGATTAATACAATGATGTCAACTAGACTGGTTTATCTAAATCACTAGGAAAATGGGGGGGGGGGCTAACAAGAGTTTGGATCCTGGTAGAGAGACAGTGACTGTAAAGTTTACTTACGGAAGGTCCAGAAGCCCGTGAATGCAGGCCCACTGAATAAAAGCCTAGGACTGGATGGGGTACCGCTCGACTTTAATAAACATAATTTGTGACGATGGGCCCTATTATTGACAAATGTGCTAAATGGTGTTTGTACATCAATTACTCCTGAATCTTGGGGTTATGTTATGTTATGTTATATATATTTATAACGCGCACAGATACTCGGCAGAGTGTCCCGGCGCGTACTTGAGAAAAAGAAACATAGGTCAGAGCATCAGCTAGAAGAGAAGGGTTTTTAACTTTTTCTTAAAGATCACCGGATCCTGGATGCCGCGCAGCTCCAGGGGCAGTGCATTCCATGCCAAAGCAGCTTTCCGCACAAAGGAGCTCCCACCAAGCCTTTGGCGGTTGAACCTAGGGGTCTGCACCAGAAGTTGAGAGGAAGAACGCAACTGTCTTACTGGGTTGTAAAAAGCAAATCTCTTCTGTAGGTAGATAGGTCCCAGGCCATAGAGAGCCCTATGGGCAATGGCCAAAGTTTTAAATTTTATTCGGGACTCCACTGGGAGCCATACCGATTTACCGATTTTTTAAAAAGGAGTCAGTTCGAATCCAAAGTTGTTCCAAACAATTTTCCTCCTTGATTCGTTCGTGGCGATCTTTGGGAGGATCCTGGTCTATAAATTGCAAAAGTGGTTAGCTAAAGTAGGAATCCTGTTGAAGTTATAGCTTCATTTTCGAACAGGGAACAATGTCTTAATCTGTATCATTTAAAGGCAAAGTATATGAAGATTAAAAAGGGAAGTGTTCTTCTGGCCTTTCAGGACCTGTCAATGGCATTTAATCTGGTCAACAGAGCAAAGTTGTGGATGATCATATTAAAAATGGTGGACGACCCGGGTCTAGTTTTATTGATTTCAGAGATTTCATTTTAGATTGTAGTCTTTAGTATGTTATGGAACAAAGTGTGAATGCACTAGACCTTTCAAGTCACTGACGGAGTGCAATTGGGGTGTGTTAAGGCACTCTTCTTACTTTCTCTTTATATAAATGGTTTAGAGAAAGAATGTGTATGGGTGTCATCTGCTTGTCTTAAAACTGCTAATGAATACTGCCACTCCTACTTTATGCTGACCAAGCAGTTCTGATTTTAAGACCACCACTAGGATTGGAACGTCTAATTTCTAAATACTTTGCTTTTATGGAGGATCCATGGCTCAAAGTTAATACTTCTAAATCAAAAATTGTGTCTTTGGACTCCAAAGGAATGAAAATGGATTAGTGGTACCTCGATGGAAAGGGTGCACTGTTTCCCTATTTTGGGACTTTGTTTGATAATAACAAACTGAGGCCATTGCTATCCAACAAGACATTTCATTTCAGCACCAGGATACCCTTGCAAGTGATAGTGGGCTTTGAAAACACACATAACATAACATTTTGGTAAGATAAACAATGAAGTATGCACACCAGGCTTAAAGTATTGCAACTGCCCTTTGTGGTGGAGGCCTGTGGTGTTTTTCAAGGGCAAACTCATTTCAAACAAAAGAGAACAGAATATTTTGCAGGCTCTTAGGCTTATCACAATCAACAGTCACATACTGTGTTTACCAGAAGCTAGATGACAAATACCCTGAAAACAGGATTAGATGTGCTCTTCTTTCAATATGGATTTCTGTGTGGTCCAATAAGAATGCAACTCTAACTAGAGCCATTCTTGGAGATATGATTATGGACTCCAAAAAAACCATACCGTGGCTAGAGTACATCATTCATACATCTGAGGGAATTGTTTATGGCAAGATTTCTAAACATCCAGATAAGAAATTGATCCAACATAATACAAAGGTATTATCTACATGTAAGTGTTCTCTGAACAAACAGACTGTATACACGACCCCCCCCTCGTCCAGGGTGCGCTGGGAGGAAGAGCTTAGCTCCCCCCTCTCGGATGACCAGTGGTCCTTCTGCTGCCAACAGACTGGAAATATATCTGCCAGCAGTAGGCTGCGCATCATTCACTATAAATATCTACATCGCCTCTATTATACACCTGCACGACTGATGCGCCTTCACCTGCGAGACACCGACTGCTGCGACCGTTGCGGGAGGGAGGGGGCGGACTTCTGTCATTTAGCTTGGGACTGCCCCCCCATCAGACACAACTGGTCGGAGGTGCTTGCAGCACTTGACCAGATGACCGGGCTGCATGTCCCTGATGATCCCTTAGTCGCACTCCTTGGTTATACCGGGGCCCTGGCTGCACCAATGCGAAGATATGTCTCCTTGGCAATTTTGCTAGCCAAACGACGAGTTGCATGTAGATGGGGCTGAGGAAGGGCGCCCAAATTTAAAGATTGGCTGAATGACCTTATATTTTGCCAGGATCAATTGCACACCTATGCCGAGCTCCTACCGCCCTCCTCCCGCCCACGCGACATATGGTTCCCCCTCCAGTCGTACCTTCTGGAGCAGGCGGCCACGGACGGGGCTGACGCAGGCGCACGACCGGATGACTGATGGGACTCGCGGGAGGGTTGTAGCCCGGCTTCTATCACACCTCAGCATGTCTAGACCGTAAATTTTACGCTGTATGTATAAATGAGAATGCAGTCAGTCAATGTATAGTGCTAATATACCCCTCCTTTTGTTAATCGAATGTTCGGCTTATACGCCCTAGCAGGATTGTCAAGTGGCAATGCTTGTTTTTCAAGTTCTGTACACTGTGTTCAAAACTTAATAAAGAAATTTTAAAAAAAAAGTGTTCTCTGAAACAAAAGCTGGAAATGACCAAACTGATGAAGTCATCAGTGACTGCTACTGTGCCCTACCGTCTGGTGCTGACTTTGAGCAATATATGAATGTGGTATATAATTGTAGATGGAGAACCCTCCCAGCCAGGTTTAGATTAGGTCTGCTTCCAGATTTCTTATCTTTCCCACTGGACAGATGTGAAGACTGTTTGCCTCTACTTTGCCCTTATGATGGGGCATCAGCACAAATTTGTATGCACTTTTTCTTTTTTTTGTCTATTTTTACTAAGATCCCAGAAGAAAATATCTAATTCCCTTTTACGTATATTAGGTGAGCAAAAGTGTAGGCCTGTTCCTCTGAATATATTATTGCAAAATGCTACGCTAAATACACATTCTGGCTCTAGATATGTAATTACAGCATTGAGAATAAGGTCGCTTCTTGGTGATTTAAGATTTGCTTTGTATGTTAACTTATCGCAAGGTTGGATTAAGGTGGGTTAATTATTGCTGATAGGGCCATCATATTGCAAATATTCATGGGTAATTAAGAACAGCTTTTGAATTTTATTAGAGGTGGGTTTAACTCTCAGAGTTTTACTCTGCGGAATTCCACAGAGTTACATATAAACTCTGCGAGATTCTGCGGAGTTCTGCCCACCCCTACTCTTGTGTAGATAATCACGTTATTTAGATAGGATGCTTCTTTAATTTCCTTCATCATGGGTTCCAAGGGTTGTAATTTTTCCTCTCCAAATGATGTATTCCCCTTGGCACTTTTCACTCAAATCAAACACTTTCTGCTTTTATTGCAAACAATGCCCAAGCATTCCCCCGTTACCAGGCAGATGCACAATCACAGGCTCCTCTCATTTCCTAATTAAAAACTTTACAACCGCAATGGAAGACAAGCTACAAAAAAACTGCTTCAATCATATTTGTATGGGATACGAGGAGCATTTATCAGTCAGGGCGCGCAGCTCACGCACGCCATAGTGCCCGCCGCTTTACTGAGCTACGCCTTTTCTAACTCCGTGGGTCAGGGGAGTGCAAGGCTGTGGCAAAGAAGACTTCAACTTGCTCAGCCATTTTAGAATCTTATCTGAAAATCAGAGTATTCCCTGTTCAATAATTTCCGAAGTGCCTAGAAAACCATAGAAATATGCCTGAATGCTTGGTTAAATATGCTTTCAGAAGGGAAAATAGAATGTCATTTCCATGTTTGACATGTTTAATAGGTCAATATGAGGAAAAAGTAGAAAATAAATTTTTGCAACTATGAATTGGACAGTACCCCTTGCTGCCACTCCTCCTAAATTCCCTTAGACATTTTAGTTGCTACAACTGCAAATTATTTTTTAATATCAGAGGTATGGCCAAAGGTGTTCAGTTGCCAAGGGTTGCAACAACTGGTTTATAGCGCTCCACTGTTGAAAGTTGGTCGAGCTGTATGTGAAAGTCTTTAACAACACCTGCCTTCCCCTTCTGTCTGGTCGCTGTGATTAGTCCATCACCCCTACGATGGCTTCCATTCTTCCTTGCTCACCGCCATTTAACTGAGAGACAGAGCCCGCCGAAAGCCTATGCTTGAGTATGCTCCATGGCTTCATGCGGCTGAACATGATGCATGTCACACATGTTCCATTCTAAACCTATTACTGTACCACCGAATTGGGGCCATATTAAACATATGCTGCCCATACCGCGGGAAAAACTTTCAGCGGTGAATCAAGCGGCCGATGGAAGCAAAGCAGAAATCTTGACACTTACACAAGAGGGGCTTGTCAAGGCGAGCCATATTTATGTCAGATTTCCGGACTGCCCTTTTAAAGGCACTTGAACTCCTTTCAGGCTTTAAGCTTGTCCTGTTCCCAGGGGTTCTCCTCAGCACAATAAGTAGATATTTCACAGTAATTATTGACATGTAAAAAAATAAATAAAAAAAATAGGCTCCGGCCATCATAGCCTGGAAGGCAACAACTGTGATCTCAGTGCGCGTCGAATGAAGGATGGCCTGCCTCTCTAATCAGGCCGTGCTGTTACCCAGATATCTGTGCACCCCGGAAGCTCTCTCACCAGCTTCTTTACACCGCACTGTCTCACGTCCAGACTGCACGCCTTTATATTTATATATTGAAAGTAAAAACCGGAGTTTGTATTAGATGGCAAAGCTGCTTTTTTAAAAGGCTGTACACTTATTAAGTACCTTCCATCCCCGTGCTCTTCTAGGTGTTGCTCACCTTTTGCAACTGGGTCAGACTCAGGCACTTCTTCCGTAACTGGACCTGTTGATGCACCGTGGGGCCAGCTCTGCATTCCAAGCCCTGGACTGCGTGAGCAGCATGCACCTGCTGGACCATGTGCAGCAGCAGGAAGTAAGGGCTGTGGCAGCACATAAATAGGGGTGGGGGCTGGTACACTCCGCATGCGGCGGTCAGCTGAGTTTTTGCCAATATCTGCGCTCTTATACTTTAATTCAGTCACATTCCAACATCCATGGCAGGCCCAAATATCACTACTACAACCAAACGTGACTCTGGGTTGCTCTTCATTCAATTGAGTCTTTTTGTTGCTTAAAAAAAAATGGGAGAAGAGGAATGGCCCTTAATGTCCTTTTCATCAACTTTTGAAATCTCTCATGACTTTTCAGTTGAAAAACTCATAATGGTACCGCCGTTCTGTGCAGCTGTCCTGCTTGCAAGAAAGTGATAGTTGCTCCTGCCATGGAATGTTGGCATGTGAATGAATTAAAGTATAAGAGTGCTCAAACGTTCTGAGTCCTGAGGAGAACCCTTAAAGAGAAAAGCATTTGAAACGCATCAGCAGTTAGTACTGAGCTCACTGATGCTTGTGTGTTTAATGCTATAGGAGCAGTACGTTCTTCCTCAGTCCTGTATAGGCACTGTTTGGTTACAGCCCATTTAATTAGGAGCTACGAATTGTGATATAAGAGAAAATATATCAAGCTCCTAAAGGGCAACAACAGACAAATTCAGAACATGGGTACAATAATTCTTGGAGTGTTATAATGTGTTATTTTGTACATATTTGTTTATGTTTTTGTCTTACATGGATTATATTGACTATGCACCTTTAGGATTTTTTTGATTATGTTTGTGCTGTATATGTAAAAACATGTGAAATTAATCTTGATTACGAATATAAGTGGGTTTGTGAATGTGTGTCAGTATTGGCAATTCTGGTGTTGTTTTGAGTGGCTCAGCCTTACTGACTATGGGCCCAACCATGTATAGTTTGTACAACTTTCTAAAAATTGCCTTTTCAGACTTGAAACTTAAAATAGAACTCTACCATAAGTTGTGATTTTAAATTGTGAGTCCAGAGACACCAAACTTCAAAAGTCTATTTTTTCCCCAATTGGAAATTACACTTATAAAGTGTCATAAGGCAATCCCACTTCTAATCTATGGGAGAGATAGACCTTGCAGTAGTGAAAAACGATTTAAGAGTTATTCACTACCAGGAGATGTCAAACTTAAAAGTACTTGTCCAACTTTTTAAATACACTGCACCCTGCCCTTGGGGCCGTCCAGGGCCTACCTTAGGGGTGGCTTATATGTTTTAAAAAGGAAGGTTTGAGTCTGGTTAACTTGCCAGGTCGACATGGCAGTTTAAAACTACACACACAGGCTCTGCAATGGTAGGCCAGACACGTGTTTAAAGGGCTACTGAAGTGGGTGACACAAACAGTGCTGCAGACCCACTAGTAACATTTAATTTACAGGCCCTGGGCACATGTAGTGCATTTTACTAGTGACGTAACAGTAGATTAAATATGCCAATTGTAGATAAGCCAATGTTACTAGGTTTAAAGTAGAGAGCACAAGCACTTTAGCACTGGTTAGCAGTGGTAAAGTACCCAGAGTCCAGCAGCCAACAAAAAGGAAATCAGCAAAAAGGGGAGGAGGAAAGCAAAACGTTTTGGGGTGACCCTGCAGAAAGGGTCAGGCCCAACAACTTCAATGTTTCTCGGACGACTGGTTGCAGCGATGGCCAGAGGACGATGTCACTCGCCCAGGGTCTGGTGAGGTCACACACCTGCCCAAGCAACTGGGGGTGGGTGGGGAGGGGGCGGGGAAGGGAGTCCGCTTTGGACCAGCCAGCCCACCAAACAGCATTTAGCACTCCTTTGCATGCTATGATGCAGCACACAGGTGTAGCCCACTTTTAGTATTGATTGATCACACACCTGCCAGGAGCAGTCAAATGCAGTGACTGTCTCACCCCTGTATGCTCATCTAGAGGAGTCATTCTCCCGCCCCCCCCAGATTACTGTCATGTGCCTTCAGCACTGACTTAGGTGCAGCCCTCACAGTCCCTGTCTCAGCCGCTCAACTCCTGTAACAGGAACTGATACCAGAGAACTGTATCTGTTCTTCCAGCCTCGTCAGGGATGAGGCGGCATCAGTTACCTGACCTGGTCCATCTCCAGGTGCTGACGAGCCCATGCCACCTTCCTTTTTGGGTCTCCTTTGTGGGAATGTGCATGTCACCCACTCAGCATCGGTCTGCCCAGGCATGCCCACCAGTGTTGCAGCTCAGCAGCCCCCATCATCTCACTCTTTCTCCAGGCAGTATGAACACCCACATTTGCCACCAATTCCCAGTGCAGGTTGCTCCAGCAGGAATGAGGTGATGCTTTGTCATCAGCCTCGGTGACTCCACGTGGACCCAGTTCACTTACGAGCACCGTAAACTAGCCAGAACTTTAATTCCGTTAGCCACACACCAAGAGGAATGCAGGCTGCTCCTGCAATCTAAGACCTCAACTGCAGAAGAAAGCCTCTACTTTATTAAATTCGATATGTACCGTTCTGTCCTAATAGGCACATTACAAAAACCGATGACACTGGTTCAGTATTTAGCAAAAGACTGCACCAATTGTCCTGGAATTTGAGAGTATATGTGCATGATTGGACTACTTTATCCAGAGGTTTGCTTCTTTAACTGATCCAAAGTTGTCTGAAATTACTAATTGCAAAGAAGGGAAATGTTTCAACAAATCCACCTGGGGCCATTGAAGATACTATACATATTGTCTCCCTTTCTCATAAATCTGTTTTGGAGGTATTTATTGCTAGGTTCATCCTATGCTGAATTGTAAAAGACAGTGCAGAGAACACAACAAGCTATTAAGAAGTACTAGTTATCTGAATCACTGATCAGGAGTTGTGGCGATACAGAAGGGTAGGATTTTCAAATTGCAACTGGATAAGCGTGAAAAGAAGGAATGGTAATTCACACCTAATCTTCAGTGTTTTATACATCTTTCTTGAAAACTTGTTCCACATACATGGTGTATAACGTTAATAGAGCTGTGTGAATGGAACTGAAATGGGAATTGAACAAAGCCAGGCTTAACCACCAGAGCCTGAAACTAAGCCACAGGATTCCCTCTGTTCCTTTGCCCAAACAGGCATTCTTCATGGTGTCTCGTGAACATTAAAGCACGGTGTTGCAAGGTAATCAATGGTTAATATTCATAATTAAAACATGAATGAAACTAATAAAGAATATTCTTTCAGCCATTACTCACACAGTGACTCGGTCTATGTGGTTGCTGATCATGTTTTCTGCCTCCTTAACCCTAAAGAGATTTAACAGATTGAGTCCATCATTATGCCTCCACTATGGGCAAGGAAGAGGTTAGTATTAGGCTCGGTTAGGTGTATCAGAGCATGCACATTGCCATCCCCTTCATCGTCATTTCCAGGCTTTAGACAAAACCCTGCTTCCTTTGATCAGTGATTCAGGAATAACACTTCTGCTCTGGGTTTTTTTTTAACACCAATTCTCTTTGTTTGTTTGAGATTTCTTAAATACTTTCATATTTGAGCTATTCCTAGCGTAGTTGTCAGAACATCAGTAAGCACTGAAGTTTTCTTTCCTGTTGATGCTGAGGCCATAACCTTTTTAAAACGAGAGATGTGAATCCAAAGGGAAGTCTATCAGACGTTCAGCAAGTCTGGTAGACACAACAGTGCCAGAAGGTTGGAAAAGGTCAAAATTGGTCACAACAGAAGTCGGCAGCTCAGCTATAACAGAGTGGCAATCTGCTCAAATGTTCATGGAAGTGAAAGGGACCCTTGTGACAAGTAGCTATAAAAGAACATCATCGCCCAGGAGTGATCCTGTCACTGTATGGTTGCACCATTGCCTGGACGTTTATCCAGTTCATAGCTTAGTTTAACTTTAGGTGTAACAAGGAATGTTCTGCAGCAGCAAAGTCCAAACTGACAGGATATGTGGTGTCCACTATAAATCAATGGTCAGCGCTACGTGCTGCATTCGTTTAAAACTAGTGCAGCATTACCTTATAAACACCTTTTCCAGAAGGTCTCATAGACTTCTTACTTCTAGAGTTATGTCCGCTTCAATGGTAATTTCTAGTTTATTTAATTTTATTTCACTGAACAACCTTGGTGAAAGATGTAAAGTGCTTTTGGATGACAGGCAGCGTGGGCAGACTTTGGCCTGTTACCGATATTGCCTGGCCAGTAGTGGTCGCCAAGAAGAGACCACCAGACTTAAAGACGACTTAAGGACTGCCCATTTGATAGTGTTATAAAAATTCTCTGGCATCCTTGGTGACCCACTTCACAGTGGGTATCAACAAACTGCTCTCATACAGCCCATCAAACGTTGTTGGAGCGGCTACAGTGATTGAGCTGACGACTCCCAGCAGGGAAGTAATACAATCACTAAAAAGCTGGTAGTGAGGGATACCTGGTGGGCAGCAACTATGGATTACCAGGAGCTCAGCAACATTTGTCTTTATCAATCAATCAATTAAACTCCATTTGTATAGTGCACGTGTATACGTCCACTGCAGATAAATTAGGGGGGCTAGCTTTTGTCGAAAAGAAAGGTTTTCAGATCTTTCTTAAAAATTTAGATCGATGCAGATCTATGCAGGTTTACTGGGAGAGTATTCCACAGCTTGGCTGTCAAGGCTGTAAAAGATCTTACTCCTTGTCTTAGCAAATTTTGGGACATGCAGCAATAGTAGATGGTTTGATCTGAGTGATCTACATTGCTGATATGGGTGCAGACATTTTTGCAGATATGCAGGGCCCTGACCAGAAAAAGGTCTAAAAGTTAGCTTTAAACTTGATCCGATTTATTACTGGCAGCCAATGCAGTTGCTTCAAATGGGGAGATATGGCCTGCCTATACGGGACTCTTCAGATCAGTCTTGCTGTTGCATTCTGCACCACCTGAAGTCTGTGAATTAAAAAAGCAGGATGTTCCAGATACAGACTAATAGCATAGTCCAGCTGTGAGGTGACCAAGGTGTGAACCACTGCCTTATGAGTCTCTTGTAGGATCAGATGCAACATCTTACTTACGGATCTAAGCTTAGCAAAACAAACAGATGACACCTGCCTGATCTGCATGGAGAAAGAGAGATTCAAATTAAACATAACTTCTAGATTTCTCGCGTGGGCCACAGGGGCCAGTGGGGAGCCAAGTTCCTCTGGCCACCAGAGGATAGGAAGGGGCGGGAGAGTATGTACCAAAGAAAAGGACTTCTGTTTTATCTGAGTTTAACTTTAGAGAATTATCATTCATCCAGCCTGGGGCTCCCCTGAGGGAGCCTTTAAACTTAATAAAAGCAGAATCTGAGTTTTCCTGTAATCATAGCAGAAGCTGTGTATAGTCTGCATAAAACACCACGTACACACCCCAAACTTCAATCAATCGAGCCAAGCGAGCAAGGTAGAGATTGAAAAGAGTAGGGCTCAGTGTTGAGCCCCGCGGAACTCCACATAATAGGGGCCTAGGGGAGGACGAAAACGGCTGACGGTGGACTCTGTGATGTATCCTGTAGAAAAGACCTCAATCAAGAGAAGGCCTTCCCTTGAATACCTGCCATTCTGAATCTGTCTAAGTGGGTAGTGTGAGAGACTGTATTGAACGCTGCCTATAGGACTCCCATCCTCAAGCGTCCGCCATGAAGATGTTGTTTGATGTATTCCATTACTTCCAGTAAGGCAGTCTCAGTCCTCACTACTTGTCGGAAGCTAGATTGCGAATCATGCAACAGGCCATTAGATTTCAGGTAAGCAGAGAGCTGTCCATTAACCAGCTTCTCCAATACTTTTTCTGCTGCCAGCACAAGTTACTGTACTGCAGAGTAGGCTCCATGCTGGAAATACAGATCACTGATGTCCAGGGCTCTGAAGGGAAAGATTTATAACACTGTGACCCTTACATATTCACAAGCACAAATCTGTTAGACAGTTTACACTTCAGCTTATATGATGTGATGAATCCACCGGCAAGAGTTTAGGGTGTGGTCATACTGGTCAGTTGTAGACAAGGGTCCTTGGCTGGCCATATGTATTTTTTAGTAAGTATATGCTGGTAGCTTTGCTACAACTAAACCTAGTTTTTTATTTTTTCAGAGTTGTATATAGAGCAAACTTGACCCGAAGGTATCAGAACGCTTTACATGAGCACCAGTTGCGTTACATAAGGACACATTCATTTTTGTTAGGCACGGGGAGATTAAGTGATTTGCCCTGAATCACAGGATGTTGAGCGTCGTTGCCGAGACTTGAACCTGGTTCCCCAGATTTGAGGTCGACCGCTCTAGCCGTTAGGCCACATCCTCTTTCCCTGTAAGTTTTAGTACGTACCTGATAATTCTGTGTTATTTGTTCGAAAGAAGTTGTTTATATGCATGCTTAAAAACATATGTGAAGGCAGAAAAACACTACTGCAAACTATTAGACAGAAATGACTAAAGTGTTAAGTGAACATTCGCCTCAACTTTCCATTCAATTTACTGAGGAAATAGAAACGTATCTTACACAAGTTGTCATAATTAAAAAAAATACCATATATCATTTGAAATATCAAATTGATGTGTGTTGAGATCTCACCTCATTTATATACAAAATGTAAAATTACACAAACATTTACCACTATAGGATGGTCCACGAGGTAGTCCTTTGCTTTGAAGGTCTTCACTAAACCAGAGATGGGATAAGACATGCCGTGGCTAGAAAAAAAAAAGTGTGTGCCATGTTATGAATGTGTTCTCTTTCATGGCTAACAACAGATATTTTAACCCTTAAAAATAATTATGCAAATGTTAAGTTTGTCTCACACTGGATCTCAATCCTCGCATACTTAAAGTTATGTATTTTATAATATGAGTCAACCACAGAGTGAAATTCAAGGAGCGTTCACCTAAAAGTACATATAATAAAAAATATATATATATATTTTGAAAAAAAAACTTAAACCTATTTAGGCTGGAGGGTAGCCTGACACCTGAATCAGCCCACGCATCTGGTAAAAGGGATTTCGAATCTTCAGACAGATTTGCATCCGTCACTTCACATGCCAGAGGCTGCAACCTGGGCTGTTAGATGAATGAGGTTCCTGAAGAGCTCAGATTAGTCATCTCATTTGTAACCACTGCTAACCAGTGCGGAATGCAAAACAGGCATGCGAAAACATGCAAAATGCCCTGCATTACACACACACTTCTTCCACCTTCCCCATAGAAAACCTACTAGAACCTTTCTGTAATGCAAATCAAAATATGGAGTAGGCATAGTGAGATGAAGTTCAAAGAAAATTCTAAGAAAATAAAACCTACATTTGGTTGCAGCATTAACAATGACAAAATAGATGTTAAATGTCTAAAACGTGTAGAAAACCACTGACAAACATAACTGGATACCAATAAATATTGTCTAAGAAGGGCATAAATCAGTCAGTTTAAGATGCCATCATTGGCATATAAGGACACAGAAGCAGGAAGAGGTGTGATGCATAAAATGCCTAGTATTCGTCTCAGCTACATTTTTCGACACACAAAGGATTATAGCATTATCCACAACTTTTAAAGGCTGTGTTGTGGAGGCTTAAAAATATCTACACACCGTCGCAAACTTAACTGGATTCTCAGGATGGGCAAAGATAGGGATTGAACACTTGGGGGACGTGTGGAGGAGTAGAGCCTTCATTTCCCTTTACTCCCTAAGCCAAGAGTTTGATCTAGTTGGAACATGCACTAAGGATTCACATTCAAGGGTTGAGCGATCTCCCCGACTCCTCCCCCCTGGAGGATCGCGTACTATTAGACCCTATCCCAAAACAAGGGGTCTCAGTGATATACAGGAAGTTGATAAATAATGCACCGGACCCACTGGGACCGCTAAGAGCGAAGTGGACGGACGACTTAGGCGACATCACAGATGGGGAATGGGTGGAGGCTCTACAGGGTCCCAGAGAGATAGCGATAAGTGCATGATTCAGACTAGTACAGCTGAAGGTTCTTCAAAGAACATACTACTCTCGCAGCCTAATCTACAAGATGGGAAGGGTGGGTGATCCTCTGTGTCTAAGGGGATGCGGACAGGAGGGTTCCTTTTTTCATACCCTCTGCGAGTGCCTGCTGCTCCGCGGATACTGGGAGGCAGCGGCTACGATTATGTCGCGAGTTCTTTCAGTAGAAGTCCCACTTGAGGCGAAGGGATTGCTGCTGTTGATACAGGGGGAGGAAGACTGGTCCAGACACGCCAGAATGTGGGTGGCACTAGCCGCAGGGGTAGTCAAGAGGAATATAGCTCGAAACTGGGGGTCGAGGCATCTGCCAGTGGTGGTTGACAGGGAGAAAGATTTAGACTGGTGCCAAAGGGCGGAAGAAACAATATATTGCAGCAGGGGGTGTATTAAACAAGCATTTGCAATGCAATAGGTCTCGCCTTTACGAGAGTTTGAGCTATTGGCATTGTAAATGACAATGCCTTTTATTTATGTGGTTTGAAAACCTGCAAGCGGTGCGTAAACACACACTTTGTACTTATAGTCGTTGCTTACAAGAAGCAAGGCTGGCAGTAACTGTGCCTTTTTATGCCAGCTATTAGTACAAAGTGCGTGTTTACCGACCGCTTACAGGTTTTCAAAACACATAAATGAAAGGCATTGTTATTTACAATGACAATAGCTCACACTCTCACAAAGGCGAGACCTATTGCATTGCAAATGCTGTTATGCTAGCTGCCGTATTTGTCTGTTATATTATTTTATTTATTGTTGTATTTTCATTTTGGAGTGTTGTGTTCTGTAGCGCTCCATAAGACATATCAAGGCCAGCGTTTTACCCCAAAAATGAAATAAACACATAAAAACTAGGTGCTATCTGTAACTACAGGACTTGTAATTACAGTATGGCCGTTGCGTGTGAAAAGATATACAAACATGGTATTATTACTAGTAATAGTAGAGGCGGTAGCATCAGCTCGGTCTTCGTAACCAACATTAAAACGACCAGAGGAAGAACCATGGGAAGTAAAAGTGTTTATAATCATTAGGAAGACTATTTTCTTACTTAGATTGACTTAACATTTAAACAAATGACCCGCTAGAAAACTGCTTGAAGAGAAACCCATCATAATTGACTCGAGGTTAAAGGAAATATTTCAATTTGTATTGTCTTTACTTTTGTAATTTTAGATTACTTTCAGAAAAGATGTCACAGGAGGAAACCATTTTGTAAATTGGTGTCACCTGGTCAAAGGGAATGTACTCTTGAAAAAAGCTCACACACAAATAGAGACAGACATGTACGTCTTCAATCACCGGCATAGACACATGCACACAAATGGAGACACACAAGCAGGCACACGTTTTGAAACATCAACACAAACACGCACGCACACACACGATAGACCAATTATACACCCACTGGCACACACAGACACACACGCAGAAATAAGTACACTTATACAAGCGCCGATACACACCGAACAAACAGACACACAAACAGAAATAGGTGCACTGATACAAACACCGGCACACACCGAACACACAGACACGCACACACAAACACACACAGAAATATATTACATTTATACAAACACCGACACACTGCACACACACAAACAGACATAGAAATAATCACATTTATACAAACATCGGCACACACAGAACAACACACACGCACACACGAATAGACACACACACAGATACCTTTCAGTGCCAAACATGCATTTAAAGCAGGGTTACTGCAAGCCTTCCAGTTAACGTGCAATACATCCCTTATTCCCCACGACGGGCATGGGGGCCTTTCGGGAATGGGGGCTCATGGAGCGTGTAAGTGACCTACAAGGAGTGTGAAACAGTTAATTGGGGTCCCGAACGTGGGTTTTTATTTTTAAAATACGGAACGGTATATTACAAGAGCGATGCGAGTAAAACTAGTCAGCAGTCAGGAAGGGATTAGTTATGCGCAATAACAGAAAATCCTCGCATGAAGATGGCGACTGCGTCCTCGCTTTATTACAATAAAATATGTCCGAGAGTGGTATATCTGTATATACATAGAGGGAGATACATACTCACCATTTGCGCACTGTATAATGAGCTGTTCCGTAAGTGTATAATAATTTATGAACCCGTGTATTATATTTGTATTTACCATAGTGTCAGGGATTAAAAGCGCTACAAGCAATCCAGCACAGAAAAACACAGCCCCACATCCACACCTCCGACAGTAAAGCTCTACGACGGCCGGGAAAGCTCCTGGCAGCGCCGTGGTGTATTTTACAATATTTGCACTGTAAAGTCTTCACGATGCAGTATACTGCATTTCAAATTTTTACCGTCCTCTCCCTCCTGCAATTTGCATGTAAACTCCTCTCCTAATTAACAGCCCCGCTAACGCCCCCACGGTAACATTTTGGATGGCGGTCATTTCAGCTCAGAGCATCTTTAGGGAGGGCCATCTGTTTCTAATTAGAAACAGATGGCCCTCCCTAAAGATAAGAAAGTGCTTCACGACAGCCGTGAAGCAGGAGATCCAGTCCGGATGGGCCGGACCAAAAGGCGAAAGGGAGGCAACCAAAATACCCCATTTCCAATGGCAGGCCACCGTTTAGCATAAACGGTGACGCCAGCCAATGGAAATGAGGGGCGGGGCTGTAAGCTCCCTTCTCAAAGTCCTCATTTACAATATATCTCGCCGGGCGAGCAGCGCATGCGCTGCCACGCCAGGCGAGACCTAAAAATGGGAGAAGATCTGGGGCCCATGGCAAGTATACCGTGCACTAGACCCAGAGAAAGGACAGCTGTGTGCAGGGGGCAAGTTTCATCAAGGACCCTCCACGATGCGAACGCCAAAGATCATATCCATGGTTTATTGCAAGTGATAACTGTACAGGATCTACCCTTATGTGATGTAAAATTGTGCATTGAAGATATGTCGACAGTACAATATGAATGTCTCTGTAACCGCTACCATGTGTCTAAAGTATTGATAAGTGATGAGCAAGTTAATAAAAGGAATTAAAAAAAAAAAAAAATTCTACACACCATTCCCTTCACTGTCGATTGACGTTGGAATTTGGATTTTAAAAACCTTCCGACCCTCTAGGAGCAATCCTTATGACCCGCTATTGCTTCAATGCCAGAAGGGTGTAAAACAGGGGCCAGGCGCCCGGTGAAAGATAAGGTTGGGTCGGCCCAGATTACCTGTTAGTAGTCCAAGAAACTCTACTTTGGGGGTATTCACCACAGCAATTTTATGCGTCAAATGTTTTTTGTAGAGCACGTATTGTGTAGCATATTGCTGCCATTGGGTAACCTAAACACTGTGTAGTCTTTTAGTTCAAAATAGTTGCAAGCGGGAGCTTCGATGAGTGATTTCTTTGCAACTGTGCTGCGAGTCAGACTTGTGATATAGATGCCTCAACTGTTTGGTGCTAGCCAAAGCCCATATGCATGAAGAGTGCATGATTGTAGTATGTCTTATGCGTGAATTGTTGTGTGTTGCACATGAGGCCCTGAGAAGTGTCCTAATGTTGTTATTGCACCTACGCAGGCTTGTTGTGTGTAAGAAGAGTGTGGGACGAGTTCTAAGTTGAAATCATACTTTCACTGTTTCTGTCCAAGCATGTTTCGTAATGCTGAGTTTGGTTTGTTCAAACGGATGCAAGTGTGGTTGCTTCGTCCTAGCTGGCGCAAGCAAGGACATGCAGGCTGGGGTGACTTGTCTGATAAGTTTGAGGAGGAGCAAGTATTTATAGGTGCCTCGTTAGTTCACTCAATGTATTTATTCAATAGAAAATGGCAGCTATCGGATCATACCTATTTAAAATAATCTTGATATTGCTTTCATTGAGGCATTTTCCCGATTTGATGGTCCATTCATGGCTGATGAAGGGAATTTGTACCAAATGATTCAGTGCGTTCTGGTGTAAGGATCTGGGGTACTTGAGTGATGAAGTAAAACTGAACTACAGTGTAAACTTTTGGTTCAATGGTTAAAATAAGTGTTATTTTTTTTAAACTAAGCTTTGTGCACCTAGTGCTTACATGAAAAGAGGTCTTCTCTATGTTTAACCGACTGCACATTATATAAGGTGACCCCTTCATGGTATACTTGATGAGATGTGATTTTATGTCCCTGCATCAGTTTTTGAAAACTGCATAGATACATATATTGTACATTCAATTAAAACTACTTATTGGACCTAGCCCTCTCTGCAGGGTCACCCCCAAATGTTTTGCCTTCCCTCTCCCCCTTTTGCTGAATTAGTTTTTGTTGGTTTTACTGCTATGGGCACTTTACCACTGCAAGCCAGTGCTAAAGTGCATGTGCGCTCTACTTAAAACATGGTAACATTGACTTACCCACAATTAACATATTTAATTTACTTATAAGTCCCTAGTAAAGTGCACCACATGTGCCCAGGGCCTGTAAATTAAATGCTACCGGTGGACCTGCAGCACAGATTGTGCCACCCACTTCAGTAGCCATTTGAACATGTCTCAGGCCTGCCATTGCAGAGCCTGTGTGCAGTTTTAAACTGCCATGTCGACCAGGCCATTTAATTGTAATGCCAGGCCCAAACCATCCTTTTTAGGTCGAGCCTAGCAGCGCGCATGCGCTGCTCTGTGAGGCTGATGTGTCCGGTCAGGGGTGCTTAGGCCTCGCCCACCACTTTCCATTTGTTCCGTGTTGTGCCTTTCAATTCCTTTCTGCTCATTTGTAGGACGTTGCTCTTTGGCCCACCTTTGGGTGTGTTTTTTACTTTGTGGCGACCACCCATTTTACATGTCACCTTACACTCCGATGTGTTTTTCGTTTGTTTTTGCACTCTTTTTTCCCACTGATATTGTGCGGTGCCGTGAACAACTTCAACACGGCCGCGCTTTTTTATAAGACTTGTACACATGTACCTACTGTTTGCATTGTATACATGCTGGGATAATAATAAGTGATACAAATACACTCATACACTTAAACTTTGACATGTGCAGTTCCTGAGCCAGAGAGACACGCAAACCGCCGTGCTCTGTGCAGTGTTTATATAGCACCCTTTATCACTGTGCACGGCTGATAAGGTTTGGGGAAATGACTGAGGCGGCCGCGTTACTGGATGGGCTGTGAACCGCAGGTTATCGGGTTGTGTCATGCGGGATGCCTTTTAAGCTGCAGAGCCGCGGTTTCCTTTCAGCTCCCCATCTGCTTCTAATCCTTAGACATAAACACGAAGTAGGACGAGCAGACACGGATTGTCACGCCTTGCTCATTAAGAAGTAACAAGGCGCACGTAGGGGTAGACACAACTAAGGACTTTATTTGTGTAAGTGAGGCAGTGAAAGCACTCCCTCTGTCGCAGCAAGCTTTGCAAACCACTTGCAAAATAAACCAAAGCCAGAACAATTTAACATTTTCATGTGTATGAGACGCAGAGACGTATGGCTGTAAATTGCAAGATTTGTTTTCACAGGAGCGAGATAAGTAGGAAATGAGTTATTTCGAAGGGACAAATCCAACTCACAGTGGGTCTCACTTTTTTGAAAAGCAGTGCACTTTCCACGGCGTGGGTTTATTCCTGATGTAAATACTGCCAACTGTGGAAAAATGGGAACAGTGGCTTCTGCTGTGACACGACCCTAGTTTGCTTAGAGCACATAATGTTGGTTTTCATTCCATTTTTTTTTGTTGTAAATTGTAAAAGTCAAATTATTCAATGCACATATTTTTTTATCCTGCTAATGAATGATTCAAACTATAGATACACCAGGCATTACTGAAGAAGAAATATTAGTAACGTCTTTTCTGCCTCGACAATAATAGCATTAACATTTACCAATGGAAATTCCAATTGATGAGTTACAAATAGTTTCTGCTGGATCTAGTTGTGACCTATGGCGTTTGTACTGTGGCCTAAATATGTTATTGATGTTATTTATTACTGCTTGCACAGAAGACTGCTAGCATAAACTGTGTCCGGGGGAGAACAGGGCAGCTTTGCCGGCGCACTCCGGCCGACCTCAGGAGCGCTACTCTCTTCAGGAAAGCCAAAAAAAGTGTTCAAAAAGGTTGACCCGTCTCTCGTCGAACACCGACCTCCCCCCTCTACTCTGATTGCTGGCTCCAGATGAAAACGGCAAGATGCAGGGTCCTTTCGAACCAACACCTTTAAGGACAGGTAACTACATTTCTTTATTAATCAATTATAAGATCCCAAAGGCGAGACCTATTGGCTATGCCAATGCTTGTTAATACATATAAGTCACCCTTAAGGTAAGCCCTAGGCAGCCCTAAGGGCAGGGTGCAGTGCATTTAAAAAGTGTTACATGTCCAGGTAGTGAAAAACTCAAATTCGTTTTTCACTACTGCAAGGCCTATCTCTCCAGTAGGTTAACATTGAGATTACCTTACTAATTTTTATAAGTGTAGTTTCCAATTGGGAAAACATTTATATTTAGAGTTTGGGGTCTCTGGACTCACAATTTAAAATCACAACTTATGGTAAAGTTGGAATTGAGGTTGAAGGTCTGAAAATGCCCCTTTTAGAAAGTTGGCATTTTCCTACTTTAACCATTGGGTGCCTTCTGCCTGTCTCTGACTACACGTCTGTGGTGGGGGACAGCTGGGCCTTGTGCATTCCCTCTAGACAGCCACACACAATGGGAGCTTAGGTGTGACTTGATGGGCCTTAATGGGCCATTAACTGGCTTGATGGTTAGGGTGGAGCTGAATAGGCTGTGCCCCGTCTCCACACAATAGGCCTAATGACCCTGTATCGTCACTCCAGCCTGCTTGGAGTCAGGGCAAGGGAAGAAGGAGATTCCCTGCACTTCAAAGCCACTGTTTAGAAGCTACTCCAACCTTCCAGGATCAGGGCACCAAAGTACAACTACTGGATCTCAAACACCATCACTTGAGTACACTTCTCGACCTGTGGATACCCTGCTAAGACGGAGGACTGCTGTGCTGCTGAAAGACTGTCACTCAGCTGGACTCCTGAGCTGCTGTACTGACCTGCTGCCCCCCCTTGCCTGGTAGTGAGAAGGACTGGACCTGCATCTCTCCAACCCAGAACCAAAGTGATTCCAAGGGCTTGCTGGCTCGCCTCCTGTTTTCTTAAGTCTCAGGGACACAAAAGACTTCCAACTCACCTGCTACAGCACCTGAACTCTGTAAGTTTACAATGCCAGTGGTGCCACCCCAGTCCTGGACCCTTGGAAGTGGGCCTAAGGTGCTCTGCCTTCTGTGGTCCGTATTGGAACCGAGGACGCACAACGCGAAGCCTTACATAGCAACACTGCGCCCAGGATTTAAGGTACTGTGTTGACCGGGTGGAGGGGGGGTCCCTGTAGCCAGCCCATGCTCCATAACGATCGGCCTGAACTTGCGACTTTGTCCTGGTCTGGCACGACCACAAAACCACAGTTGGCTCTTTGTGCTTTTACTCGCTATTTTCACCTAATTCTTTAAAAATTCATATCTCAAGTTCTACTAATTGGATTTTTATCATATTGGTCTGGTTTTGTTAATTAAATTAAGCTCTATTTTTCTAACCTGGTATGGATTATTTTTGTGTGGTGTTTTTCTGTATTAAGTGTTGCACAAATACTTATACATTGCCTCTTAAGTTAAGCCTGACTGCTCTGTGCCAAGCTACCAGGTCAATTTAGGGTGTCTATCTGACTTACCCTGACTAGGATTGTGGTCTCTACTTGGACAGGGTGCATACCTCTGTCAACTAGGGACCCAATTTCTAACACTACTTTTAATTAGGATTCCTAACTTCTTGCCTTCTTTTGAGGCTCATAAAAAACCTCATACATATATTTATATATCAAAAACACCCCTTCTCTATTTGTAAACATCTACAAGTCATCTCAAAACCCTTTAATTATCGTGGACAAGTATTGTTATAGTTTAATGCTACTTAAATAATATTAAGATAATGTACTCGAGACAAGTAAGTACTAATTTATATTTTTTGATCCTACTTGGCTCCAAGTGTTGCTGACATAAATTTCACAATTTAATGTTTTGCCCTTTATTAATATAGACATTCTTGAAGGTTACTACCTCGCTAATACATCAACTGAGCTCAGTTCTAGATTTTGACATAATACAGGCAGGGTGCCCGATCTTGTTAGGGTGAGCAATTTAAAACTCTACTGCGTTAGTGTATTTCATCTACAAATCCTCCTGGCATCTAATCATTCCACATTTTTACCTCAAGTCACTTTACTCTTCTGTTCCAGTACTTTTTGCGGACTGCTAAATTGGTTTCATCATTTTAAGCAGATCTAGTACAAGTTCTAATCATCTTGACTAATCCAACAGTCAAGAGTAAAGCACATTATCAGTGACCATCTTCTGATAGGTGATCTCGGCAGGCCATGACACTGTTGACAGAGGACCACTGGTGAGACACCCCTTGGTTTATAAATTGATGAAAGGAGCTCAGTTGATGTAACCACCAAATAGCAAGAATTCCATATGTGGGGCTTAAATATGGTTCTGAATTGGCCTGACAAGATAACAGATGTCCGCCAAGTTCACATGCGATAGAGTATTGGATGTGTGAGTATTGAATATGAGTTCATTTACATAGAAAGGTGCTATGTTTAACATTACAATGCAGACACAACCAAATATCTCAACTATTTTGCAGCTTTCTCCTGACTAATTGAAGATGTGAGTAGTCGGGTTGCATCAAAACTGTATCACACCACATGGCACTTCAGACAAACTGTACAAAGGCATCTGCTCTATGCAGACTGGCTTCGTCGCTTACTTTGGCAAGGTAGTTGAAGTAGCTAGTGCACCTGGGAGACATTGATTCTAAAGTGTTCTTACATTCAACAGGAGAAACTATGGCTTCAAAAGCAAAGATAACAGCAGCTATATGGGAAGACCTTGCCCCTCAACGGTGTGGTCTGGTGTATGTACATATAATCATTTGTATTTAATTAACAAAATTGCCTTGTTGGTGGTGAGTAAATGTTGAAAAATAATGATTCTTGCATATGAGTCCTGGTGCAGAACATTGGTTTTCCTGGCTACCATAAAGGAAAAGTCATGAATGTATTAAAGATGTGACAGTCCAGATGAAAGGTGTCTCAATTCTCAAATCTGCAAAGACTGAATGCTAAGCGCTGAGTCCTACGCACTTACATAGAAAATAGGCATTTCTTACTTTTAACATGTGTATAGAAACAATGTAGACCACCCCAACCCCCTTACCCGAGACCTGTTCTCTTACTGATATTAAGGGCACCAGCTGGGCTTACAGCACAAGCAGCATGCTTTACCTCACCTTGCCTGTGAGACCTGGCTTTTTCATCGGGTTTATCCCCAGACTTTTTGCGTCTTGGACTCCTATTTTTGACACTGTTTTTGTTGGCTATAGGACTCTGGACACTTTACCACAGCTAAAGTGCTTATGCTTTCTGTGTAAATTGTGTTTATGGGTTTCCATGATTGGCTTATTTGATTTACTCATAAGTCCCTAGTACAGTGCACTGTGTGTGCACAGGGCCAGTAAATCAATTGCTGTTAGTCCAGACTCCAGGGCTTTAGATTACTTCTGGACTCAAGAGGAACCTCTGTCAAGGAGAAGAGCTGGGAAAGCTGAAGTACTGCCCCTGTGCTGTGTGGGGTTGGCCTGCAGTGGCTGTTTCTGCCAAGGAGAGGACCAAGACTTTGCTGTGTGCTGTGGATCCTGCTTAAAGAAGAACTCCATGGGCTTGGTGTAGAGCTTGCCTCTTGTTCTGAAGTCTCAGGGACACAAAGACTTCATTTCCTCTGTCCTCCTGCATCTGGAACTGCTGTTTCAGCTGCCACAGAGGGAAATTGCAACACCGATGCCGGCGAGCGACGCTGCGACCTGCAACGAAGCCGTGGGCACCGCTCGTGAAGAGCATGACGCACCACCCCGACTTGCACCGCGGGCCCGCCGCCTGCCGCCGCACCATATCGTCACCGAGGCCGCTGCCTACACCGGAGCTGAGGGCAACGTTAGTGATGCTCATGATGCACCGCCCCGACTCGCACCACAGCCCCGAACTCATCCATGCCGGTGCTTCATCATCACGGAGCCGATACTGGACGTGGGTGACTTCCTGAATCCATCAACACCGCACCGTCTTAAGGAACCGATGCCTCACCGCGACATCACCTTCCTGGCAACAGTAAGGAACCAATGCCTCACCTCCCCGACAACAGTAAGGAACCGAGGTCTCACCTCCCCTGCATCGCAGTAAGGAACCGAGGCCTCACCTCCCCTGGGGTCGTAGGGAACCAACGCATCACCTCCCCTGTGGTCGTAAGGAACAGATGTCACCTGGCGACAACGAAGCATCACCTCCCCAATGACGTACACAGTCTTTGCTTTCATCATTTGCCAAGGTACTGTCCTTTGGGCGTCTGTGTAACTCCGCACCTGACGCCGCGCACTTTGCGGTCGGCGCCGTACTTTGGATTTGTTCTCTGTCATGACGTTGTAATAGCTCCAGGTGGAGTTATTTGTTGCTACAAGCTTTATTTGTTTGAATAACCTATTTTTGAGGATATCTTGATATATCTATGGTGGAGTTTTGTCATTTTGGTCTTGTTTGGTTTAGATAAAGATTACTTATTTTTCTAAACTGGTGTGGTGTCCATTTGTAGTGTTTTCACCATGTTACTGTAAGTGTGCACAAATGCTTTACACACTGCCTCTGAGATAAGCCTGTCTGCTCGTGCCAAGCTACCAAGGGGGTGAGCAGGGGTTGTCTAAGGGCGGAACTCCCTTACCCTGACTAGAAGCAAGGATCCCTACTTGGACAAAGGTGCAAACCATTGTCAAATTGAGACCCCCATTTCTAACATTGCCCTTCTGTAACCCTTATTCCTGTGAGATGGGTTAATTTCTCCTCATGCCTGGAAATGTGGGAAAGGCATCCTTTGGCTCACTTGTTGGGCTAATGACATCTCTTGGCTCAATCAGTGATATTGGCGAGACCATAGACAAGGTTTAGCTTCCTATCTTCAGTATATTTAAGATTTAAGTTTTTTTTATGGTAGTCAGGTGACAGTGACGTCTGGTTATCCCACAATTGTTCGTCAGCACTTTGGTAGGACCAGTTGAAGAGGTCGAGGTCACAAAACTGAATCCTTTATGTATTCCATGTAATCCAGCAACATATAACTTAGAAATCTCAGCCCACAGTAGCAGGAGACCCAACATTTACATAGTTAAGGGATCTGAACTTACCAGAGATGAACACCAGCATTTCCAAAGCCAATACCTGCAAAGGCACTGGCCAGATGCATGGAAAACCTGGCTTCGCGGTCATCTGAATTCTTTACAGCTCTGCAAAAACAAACGTCACCAAATAAAAAAAAAGAAAGCAGAAATGAATGTGTTTTCATGAAATGTCTGTAGCACTCCTCGCTCCTTACAGGTACTGCTGAAATCATTTATACCCAATTTGTTTCCAAAACAACAATTAGACAACTATTAGGTTAGGGAAACACAGGAGAGAAAGCAATCTTGCTCAAAGCCTAAATGTCATACCCTTTACATGAAGACGCGCTTTTTAAAGGAGTGTTGCAAAGTATGCTTCAAAGTGCTTTGTCGTTTGTAATATGAGGTGACCATTTTCGTTTATGCCAAACCCACTTAATTAAAGGTTCTTCCTCAGTATCTCGCAGAGTATGCAGGTATGCGCCGGTGACAACAGGACTGGGACTGCAGTCTGCCAGCCTCATAAATACAGAGCTTCCCATGCCCGTAGGCAGTGGCGAGTGTGGAGTTTTCCACAGTTGTGGTGAATTGTTTTTGCACGAATTCTGCATGCATTTTGTGTGAGCCTGAGGGCAAAATTAACTCAGTCTCAACGAAGTAAGTGTACTACAGTTGTGTGCAATGCGGCAAGCATTCACCTGGGAACGGAAGCATGGGTGTAGGTGTCGATGACAACTGCCTGGGGCAGTTTGCCACATAAATAAAAAACATATTATTTAGGTGCCAAATTGTGACAGAAAACCGGTGTGAAGGTAATGTAAAAGTGTGGATCCTTCCTAGGTCTCGCACTTTCATTTTTACCAGCATACCTTAAGTGAAGCTTTTTTAACAAGTTCTCTATAAATTAAAACTGCCATCCAGGGTCATATAGACAGTGATGAGCTATCCAGAAGTGCTCGTAGTGTATCACAAACCCAGGTTGTTAAATTGACTCACATTTGCAATACATTACAAACGCATTGGCAGCCAATGGATGTGCATGTGACCATCAATATAGACAGGCATTGTTAAGGCACACAAAGTGTTTAAAAGCATTACCGCCACATCTGTGCAAGGGCCTCAGAGGAAATTATAGGATACTTAAAAACGAGGCATCACCTCATTAGTCTGGAAGTCCTAAACTACCTTGAGCTGCACTGCGGGATGAAGAACACTGCCTTCAAAATAAGCACTGGCTTCAAAATAAGCAAATCCAAAACCTCTTCAGTACAGAGGGTACCATGCGGCTGCCCCTTTTCCTCCTCTGCACAGTGTAAGCTTCTGACCAGAACTGGTAGAAGATTCTGAGTGGGTCTGTATCCCTGTGTCAGTGCGCACTGCGCTGGAGTTGGTAGATGCCTTATTAATCTACCACTTTACAAAGTGCTACTCCTTTGGCGAAGTAGAATGTAATGACCAAGGGTTTCTGCATTTGTCTGCACCCTCCCTTAGTTTAAAAACCTCCTTCTAGGTTACCTCCCAATCCTCTGTAATGAGTTTCCACAAACATCATTCTTTAAAGTCAGTGACAAAAGACAGCTGTAACTTCACTTTAAGGAAGGTAGCTTTCATCACAGTATTGTAGTCCGATCACTACAAGCTCAAATTCGGCTTCCCAGTCACATTCCGCACAGGGTAATCTGAATTCCACATCAAAAATTGATGTTAGGTGATTCAATGAAATCAGCCACTTTGAGTTCCATCAAACGTTCATGGAAATTCACTCAAATAATATCATCATCTGCTCATTCAATGAAATGCTCAATTGACTCGAATATTGTGTTAACACTTGATAAACTTGCCACTATATCCTCGAGAATGTCATTTTTTTTTAAAGCAGAAAAGAAATGGTTCAATGAGAAATTAGTTGAAATGGAAAGAATGGGGTACAATCTAGAATGATCATGGATTAAATCCAAATTGGAAAACGATAAAACAAAATGTAAAGTCCATATGACAGGTTACTATAAAGCCGTAAAAAAAAAAAACAAGAAAAGTTTTTATCTTCAACACATACATTATACCTGTAACCTGACGATTTGGACTTCTACAGTTTTTTAGAGAAATTTCCAGCATAATCAATATAACAAACAGGCCCACACCTCCATCTCAGCTCTGCAACAACATCATTAAATTCTTTGAGGAACACATATCAAAGATCATAAAAACATGAACAAGAACTCAACCATCCTCCCCACCACTCCTGTATCATTAAACGTAAAGATTTCTCGACCATATGCCTAAAGCTAGAGGTAGTGGCAACTGCAAAAATTAGTCTTAAATATTCCAATTTACCCAAACTGAGCATAATAGATCCAGGAGATATAGATATATATCCTATTGGCAGTCGCCCACAGGGGCAGCTCCTCCATTAGGGCGGAAGAGCGTCGCCCCACTGCTTTCTTGCAAAATGGTAAAACTACCATTTTATGTTTCTGCTTCTCACACTGCAAGAAAGCAGAAGTGTTTGGTTGCGGCCGGGCAGGTGGGCGGGGCTGCTCTATGAGCAGGGCTGGGCAGGGGAGGAGTGATGTGCCCACTCCTGAGCGAGCATGACTGGTTTGGTCGGCCATCTGGGGCCGCCCAAACCAGTCATGCGCACTCTTCCCTTTCTCCATGCAGGCTGCAATGCAGCCTACATGGAGAAAATGGCCTCCCCATAGGTGCCTGATTCGGCGCAATCCTGACCAATCACAACACTGCCATTGCAGCATTGTGATTGGCTTAGGGGAGGGGAGGAAGGCTGCCTGCTTCCTGTTCCTGCTGGAGGAGGCAGGAGAGCAGGAGCCGAGAAAACGCGGGACCAGGCTGGCAGACAGTTACGTTTTTAAAATTTATTACCCCCCCCTCCCCGCGCGACCCCCCGCTCCCCCACCCGCGATTAATGCCGGCCGCGACTGGTTATAGTTAGGACCATGCTTCCAGAGCATAAGCGTTTGACTTTCCTATATCTTTGGCAACGTTTGACATATTTCCATAAAAGTTTCCAAAAATGTTCCCAAAAAAAGTGTGCCAGTGATTCTTGTTGCACATAGAAAGTTTTGGAGTGATCTGTCAAGCGGGGGCTGAAAAGGGGTGGGGGGGGAAGTGCGTGTCCCATGTTAATGCCCATTGGGATTTTTGAACAGCACTACAGCCCGAGCCACTGGACGGAATTACACTAAATTTGGCAGAAAGCTAGCTCTTGGTCCAGAAAGACTGTTTTTTGTTATTTGGTGTAAATCCGTTTAGTAGTAAAGTCATTTAAAGAAAATCTAATTTAGATTTACAGGGACGCGGATCCTCCGAGGATCCGACAGACCCTGTGCTGAAATGTGATTGGCTGCCAACAAATCAACCAGGAAGTGTTGGCAGCCATCTTGGGATTTGGCTTCAGCCGAGTACCTGAAAAAACGTTTACAAAAAGAAAAGGGGGCAGGGTAGGAATTCCCTTACTCCCTATCTCTGTTCCTGAGGTCCGCCAGGAGGCCCTGCAGGGCAAAGAAGCATTAAAAGAAAATTCAGAAGGAGTCACGCTGAATCCGTGGTTTCTGCTGAAAAGTAAAAAAATAAAACTAAATAAAAAGCAGAGTGGTCTCCCACGCTTCTCTACTGTTTAGCACCCGGGTGGGACAGGTGAGGGATTAAAAAAAAGAAAGGGGGAGGGTCGCACGGGACACCCCTCCTGAGGCTCTTTTAAGCCTGGGGACAACCACCTCCCTGGGTCTTTTATAATAAAATGGCGGGTGCCGTGCGCAACCCCTTCCGTGGGCTCTTTTGTGTCCTAGAGACCACCACCTCACCAGGGCTTTATTTTATATTTGGAGGGAGGCCATACGGACCCTCCTCCTTGGGCGGGTTCAAGTCCTGGGCACCGCCCCTTCCCCAAGGAAAAATTAAAAGAAATGGGGGGGCAAGCGGACTCCCCATGGGCCCAGGGACCACCACCTCCCGGGGCCTATAATATATTTAAAACTGGGAAGGGGGCAGCTCGCCCCCCTCTCCAGGGACATATTCAGCCCCGGGAACCACCACCGGCCCAGGACCGGCCCGTACAGATCAAAGGGGGAAGGCCATGCATCTCCCCCCTGGAGCCAAACTTGGCCCTGGGGACTGCCAACCCCCAGGGACGTCACTTGCTATGTCCCGGGGTGCCCACCTGAAAGGGGCAAACCTGAAAGGTTTGCTCCTGCACGGAGGGTGGCTGTCTCTCCAGCAGCTCCTTCCGTGCAGCAGCAATGCCGGCTCCCGCAGGAGGCAGGGAGCCGGCTAGGACCACGGGGGTCTTGAGGCTCCCCTTGTGGTCCCGGAGAAAAAGAGTAGAAATGAGCAGAAAGAAGGAGAATAAATGTCTGCAACAAGCAGAAAGAGGCAAGTTAAAGGTGAGGAACAAGCAGAAAGAGGCAGAATAAAGGGCAGAAACGAGCAGAAAGAGGCGAGATAAAGGTGAGGAACAAGCAGAAAGAGCAAAATAAAGGGGAGAAACTAGCAGAAAGGCAAAACAGAGATGAGAAACAAGCAGAGAGAGACAAAATAATAATCAGCAACAAGTAGAAAGAGGCAAATTAAAGGTGAGAAACTAGCGGAAAGAGGCAGAATAAAGGTCAGAAGGGAGCAGAAAGGCAGAATAAAGTTCAGAAGTGAGCAGAAAGAGGCAAAATAAAGGTGAAAAGTGAGCAGAAAGAGGCAGAATAAAGGTCAGCAACGAGCAAGAGTCAAAATGAAGGTGAGAAACGAGCAGAAACAGGCAGATTTAAGGTCAGAAACCAGCAGCAACAGGCAAAATAAAAGTAAGAAACGAGCAGAAAGAGGCAAAATAAAGCTGTGAAACGAGCAGAAAGAGGCAAAACAGAGATCAGAAACCAGCAGCAAGAGGCAAAATAAAGGTGAAAAATGAGCAGAAAAAGGCAAAATAAAGATCAGCAATGAGCAGAAAAAGGCAAAACAGCGGGCTGACACCAGCAGCAAGAGACACAATAAAGGTGAAAAAATGAGCAGGAAGAGGCAAAATAAAGATCAGCAATGAGCAGAAAAAAGGCAAAACAGAGGGCAGAAAAATAAGCAGGAAAAGCAAAACTGAGGCAGAAAAATGAGCAGGAAAGGCAAAACAGAGCAGAAAAACGAGCAGGAAAGGCAAAACAGAAGGCAGAAAAACAAGCAGAAATGCAAAACAGAGCAGAAGAGGGCAAAGCAGAGAGCACTCAGACACTCACTCACCCACTCACAGACTTACTGAGACAGTCATGTACTCATTCACACACTCACTGTCAAAGGGTAGTGTGGTAACATTTAGGAAATAAAATAAAAAAAACCTTAGAAATTCACTTAAAAAACCAAAGTTAACAGGGACGTTATAGTTAGGAAATAGAATTAAAAAATCTTTGAAATTCACTGAAAAAAACCAAGGTTACAGGGACGTTATAGTTAGGCGCAGATTTCGCTTGTACAAAACCAGTGAAATTCAGCAGTTATAGTTAGCTTAGCTAATTATAACTTATGCCCGTGCAATGCACTGCTTGTGATCTCATATATTACATCACTCATGACATGGTCAGTGACATTATTGATGACATCACTGATATCTAAAATGACATTACTGATGACATCATCCTTAGAAGTACTCACACCCCTTTACAACTTCTCATACATCCACTCACAAGCCCATACAACCACTCACATACCTATTCACAGACCTATACAAGTACTCACACACACACTCACACACCCATAGAGCTACTCGTAGGACCAGTCACTTACCCATGCAGCCACTCACACAGCCACACAGCTATTTACACACATACTTATACACCCATACAGCCAATCACTCACACATCCATACAGGTACTCACACACCCACTCACACACAGATTAACATAGTAACACAGCCACTCACATAATCTATGTTAGAAATAGTATCACTCATTAGTAGTACAGAAAGTACACTATTTGAACATTTGTAGTACCTTGGTATATATGTTTAACACTTAATCTTTTAGAAAACACTCACTGGATAATGTCATCAGTGATGTCATTTGAGATGTCATGAGTGATGTCATTGATCATGTCATGAGTGATGTAATATGTGAGGTCATAAGCAGTGCATTGGGGGGACGAACTATAACTGCCGAATTTCACTGGTTTTGTACAGGTGAAATCGAGCCTAACTATAACATCCCTGTAACATTTGTCTTTTTCAGTGAATATATATATATATATATATATCCAAAAGAAAGGTTGCCCTTGAGTGAGGACGCCACTCATGTGGGGTTTAAAACCTTTAATCGAGGACTTCAGGGTAACAATCTTCCCCTTCCAAATCACTCTTCAAAGCCCAACGCGTTTCAAACAACTTGTGTCCTTGATCACGGGCTAAAGGAAAGGAGCAGCGGCAGGTATCATGCAGAGCACCTGATAATGACACAAAGTCCCGCCCAGTGGGCGTGTGCTGAACCAGCATACTGGAACTTGTAGTTCTGCACAATTCTTCCCCCAATGGGTGCCGTCATGCCCCTCACCCCTCATAATGATTCCAATAATGTCCTCAGTGGGTAGACAGGAGTGTAGAAAAACTGCGACACTGTTCATTTAATGTCCATCAACACGGCTCCACATTCCATCAGCGCCTGGCTTTTCCAACTGCAGGATCTGTACAGGCAACAGCGGGGCGTCTCCGCGGCTGAGCGAGCCGCTAAATATCCAAAAGAAAGGTTGCCCTCGAGTGAAGACGGCACTCATGTGGAGTTTAAAACCTTTAATCGAGGACTTCAGGGTAACAATCTTCCCCTTCCAAATCACTCTTCAAAGCCCAACGCGTTTCAAACAACAAAAAAAACACAGAAATTCACCAGTTATAGTTAGCAGCGCTAACTATAACCTGCGCCCCTGCCATGCACTGCTTATGACCTCGCATATGGCATCACTCATGACATGTTCTATGGCATAATTTATGACATCACTGATGACATCTCAAATTACATCACTGATGACATCATCCATGCTTCATTTTACCGCATGCTGCTGTATAAATTACTATGGCTTTACACGTAGCGTAGTTCACATTAATAAAAACCGCAGATATATGGGAAACCTCAATGAGTATGGTGTTAAATCTATATACAACTGTTCAGAGAAAGCACAAATAGTGAATGCCAGTTCCAAAACAAATGCCCTACTACGGACAGCTTTTATCTGTATCAAACCCCTGGCACACATTGAACCTACATTAAGAAATGTAGTTGATATCAGTAGACAACGATGTACTGTAAACAGTGCCATACTCTATAGAAGAGTTTACTTTATACTATATTGTTTGCAAATACTATAACTTTCATAAGAAATACACCACAGACTATTACAAAGTATCTGCTAAGAACAGTGCACACTCTATGCAACAGCTGTCAAAAAAGACACTATTTGCAAAACATAACCAAGATCTGAAGGTGCCAAACATTCTACTACCGGCACTGTTCACACTATGGTGAAAACTTTACAGATAGCCCATCTTCTGAAGCAAAACAAGCACACCTACATAGGATAGTACCTAGTGCACACAGTCTTCTATGTTAAGTAGAAATTGTCATACTGAGACGACCCTCTTCAATAACTCAAGTCTGCTTACAATACTTAGAATGTAGTCCGAAAACTTTTCTGCAGTACCAAAATACTTATGTGGATTGATATGGACACAAGTCTACTGTCAGCTGTACACAGAGTTACTCTTGAATACAAAGATTTATAACATGTTCATTATCTCTATACTGCTATGGTGCCTTAGGGGGACATGCATTTTCTAAATGCTTACACCCATTAACTGGACCCAAACTGTACAAAATTAATTGGAAAAGTAATATGGTAGTTATCCGCCACAATCTAAACTATAAAACAAATGAGCACACTCAATATTTGATGTCAGCAATGATGTCATTTGATATGTCATCAGCGATGCCATAAATAATGTCATAGAACATGCCATGAGTGATGACATATGTGAGGTCATAAGCAGTGCATGGCGGGGATGCAAGTTCTAGTTAGCGCTGCTAACTATAACAGGTGAATTTCTGTGTTTTTTTTGTTCAAAACGTAAATGTTCACACTGACAGTTTCATCTAACTATAACGTAACTAACTTTGGTTTTTTTCAGTGAATATAGATTTGATTATTTTTTCTCTTTTCACTGATGAAAGCAAAGGTTAAAGTGATGTTATAGTCAGGTGAAATGAGACTAGAACTTGCATCTAAAAACCTAAAAACACTGAAACTCAACTGCTCTAGTTCAGTGAACTAGAATTTGTGCCACGTCATGCACCGATTATGACTTCAGATATCATATCACTGCTGACTTATTAAACTACATCATTAATACCACTGATGGCATCTCAAATGGTACAATGGATGACAGCACTGATGACTTCATGTAACGATTGTGACAGCGTGATATAGGCTTTCAGGACTGGGAGTAATTCACCAAGCCACACCTGCGCTCAACTTCTTATAAATAATCAATAATAGTCATAACCTTACCCAATTAGCAAAGAAAATAGCTCTATAAACTTTATTGGGATTAGCCACATTTTAAATATTGAACACCCTACAAAAATCTTTAAATAAGTGTTTGTTGTCCATTCACCCTAATGTGATCACCCTCTAAAATATCTCACCTGACCCACAATTTTGAGTCAAGAGGCTCACATGTATTAATTAGCTACTGATAAGGCTCCTTCAGCTAGGCCCTATAGATCACCTTCCATTGTTTAGTACAAACGGTGTCCTGAGATGTGCAGAATGGCCACAACTTTAAAGCCATGTTCTTGAACACACAGCCATAAAACATCAATAAGTGGGTCTCTCCTGCACTATTGATTATTCAACGATGTGCAGTGACTCAAAATGATTTTCTGGAAACATCCACATCTTATTAATCTCCACTTTACTTATAATTTGTCTATAGAACGTATGGTAAAACATGCCCCATATAACACTTGGCTCCAGGCTTTACCCTATGACCACTGCCTGCCCCTAAAAAATATTTTGCCCTGCATTTGCAAAGGGGAAGAGGTCCCCTAGGGAGCCCTTCCCTTTTGCGAGTGCATTACCACCCTCTTGAAGAGGGTGGTAATTTGCAAATATTTTGCAACCGCAATTGCGGTTGCAAAACATTCATACATGGCTTTGGGGTCGCTATTAGGAAGGGAACGCCCCTTCCTAATAGCGACTCGCAATTCCTAAATAGCGAGTCGCAAATAAATTGTGACTCGCTATTTAGGAATTGTACATGGCCCTGTGACATTTTGCATGCGCAAACGGGTCGCAAACCCGTTTGCGCATGCAAAATAGGGTCGTACATCTGGCCCTTAGTGAATAAGATGCCTTCTTACCTGAAGGATGCAAAGGATGCTCAATCAATTACAGGATGTAGCTTTTGATCTTGAGATACACACCTTACCCTGCCTTGTTGTGCAAGTTCTATATAGGAGCATACCCCAAGATGACATACTTAAAACTGTGGAAGAATTACTTAGGCGCTGTACCCAACTTGGACATTACACCAGTTCACTTTATTATGCAATTTGCAACACTGGCCAAGAAGGAGAGTTTCTTTCTCTTTGAGCATCAACATTACGTACAGATCACAGAGACTTCCTTAGGTAGTACCTTTTATCTTAGTGTGGCAAATTTGTCAATGCACAAATTTGAAGAAAATCACATTTACCCCAAACCACTTCTTGAGTTTCTGAATTTGCTTAATACATGTAATCCACACTTGAAATTTACTACTACACAGAGTAAAAATCGCATACCTTGTCAGAATTATCTAATTCATCCTAAACACAACAAACTCGTGACTGAAGTCTACAGAAAACATATGAATAGAAATGCCTTCTTACACTTCCTTAGTTTTCATCATAGATCTGTGAGGAAAAATCTACCAGTAGAAAAGTCCTTCCGCTCAGGAGGGCTGTTCTGAACAAATAACCTTCGAAGACCATGAGCACGAACTTGAAGACCTACTGACAGAGAGAGCCTATCCTAAAAGACTGATGGGGCCAAGAAGAGGGCTAGGAATAATAACCATTCAGCCCTTTTAGAAACATACAAAGACCAATCAGAAAGATTGGTGCATGCACAAATTACTGTGGTTACTACAACAAGATCAAAAGTCCATTGCACATTTTGAATACTGGCCTATTACACCAATAAAAGCCCCTGATTACTTTCAAAAGGAGCAAGAACTTGAGAGATCTACTGGTAATACCAGACCTAGACCAACAATCCCTGTGGCACAACCCCCTCTTTGGAACTTACCAAAAGTAATGGACCTCTATCCTTGTGGCACTTGTGATATTTACCACCCCTTGGCAACTATGTAAATGTATCACCTGCATTAGCAAGGGGGTAGCTATATGAATTAGTGTCCCTGCGGTCTAAGATATGTAGGCCAGGCGACCCACAAGATCAGAAACAGGATAATTGAAGCCGCAGCAATAGAAGATGCAAAAGTTCTACCGCTAAACTGACTTCACATTACTTGACATCCGAACACCAGACAGAGGAGGTAAGGTGGACCATCATTGTTTTCTCAGATATTTGGACAAATACTACCTAGGCTTTGTTTCTCAGAGAACAAAGGTGGGTCTTTAAACTGAAGATCAATATCCACAGGCCTAGTGACGGCATTCTTTGTTTTCAGACTCTGGAACAACTGATTTTGGGGTGGAATTAGGGTTACACTTGTTATCTCATTGATGAGATCTATGACTTAAAACATCTTTTTTCCTTCGAACCACTTCAGTAAGATAAGATGACCGACTTTGATTTAGAAAGCAATGATTTTATCGCCAGATTATTCGGTTATGAACTTATAGATACACGACTCATGCATATCCGTCTATCGTTATATAGTACATGACAGATGACAACTCTGGAGAACTTAGATATAATAGGATCTAATACACAACAATGAACACATCTCTCTCAGCCCTTTCCAAAATAACATGATGTGCTTCTTGGGACAGTGCTGTAATTTCTACTGTTGTACAATGCTTTTGTGAAACTTGTTATGGATAACAATATCGTTACCTAATGAGTCAGAAGGGCTTATAAAGATTTTTACTTTCATCTATTTCATGCTATGGAACAACTACGTCTCCCACCATTCCTTTTACTTCTCAACTGACAAACATATCATAAGGTATTGGGTTGTGATGGTGATTTCTCTTCTTTTGTTAATTTTAACTACAACTTTCATTATACATTTTTACGAGCATACTTCGATGCTTTCTCACATAATTTTACACATAGACCAGGATAATAACAAACACATCACACGCTCCATTCAGCAATTCCCATACACTGGGTGTACATCCTACGTCAGACACCAACAGGCCTGAATAAGATGGAGTGTCTCCACTTTGCTTGCTATCGAGCTGCATCAGCCAACTAAAGATAGTTACCATTATAGAAAAGTAGGCAGAGACTCCTCCTTTTACGACAGTTGCACTTCATGTCTCTAATGTAATTACCTGACAGAGACATCACCATACGACAAGGTTGATTTCAACTAGTTGTTTTAGGTAAACAGATTTTGCTGATCTTGGGCGCACTGTACACACTGGTCACAAATTAGGGCTAGATTTAGACATATGGCAAGAAACCTTTGATAGTTATGAGATGATTTGAGAGAAATGAGATCATGTATATAGAGACTTAAATGTAATTACATAGGTAATACAATTTCTTTTATAAGTGTTATTTACATTATTATACTTTCTAAATTCTGCAACTATTAGTTGCTGCTCATCGTATAGATCTGTTACACCTCCTGGCGAATGATGAGTCACTAGACATTCACCACTGGGGTAAGATTTATTTATAATCATTTTGATTTGATCTTTACACTGGGGTAATGATTTTGCACAGATTGATTGACACACTAACTTAACACTGTCTGCAGCACGTAAGAAAGTGCAATGTCATGGACACTTAGTCCTGATCTATGTTACAGGACTTTATAATGATATAGAGAACATTATACCATAATCTATATGCCTTTTTTTCCTCAAAGGTTCCTCAAGATGGTGTAGTTATATCCACTCGTTAACATTATGAATTAGTATATTCGCCAATTTTTTCATTACTGTCAGATTAAAACAGAGAGGATTAGGTCCTGATGAACGCCCACAGCACCTTTCTTTAGGGCTACCACCAAGGCAGAAAGACGTGTTTGCAGCGCGTAAGAAAGTGTAATGTCATGGACACTTAGTCCTGATCTAAGTTACAGGACTTTATAATGATATGGAGAACATTATACCATAATCTATATGTATTTGTCTCCTCAAAGGTTCCTCAAGATGGTGTAGTTATATCCACTTGTTAACATTATGAATTAATATATTCACCAATTTTTTCATTACTGTCAGATTAATACAGAGAGGATTAGGTCCTGATGAACGCCCACAGCACCTTTCTGTAGGGCTACCACCAGGGCAGAAAGACGTCAACCTCATTTAAGGGTGAATAATTCCCCTTAACTTTAATTCCACTCACTGGGGACAATAAATAAAGACTGAGGTGGTCCACCAATAGCCACATTTAACAATTCACGTCCACATTCCCTCTGTTCACTTCAGGAAGCACTTCTAGATATCAGAGAGCTTCCTCTGCCTATTAAGCCTCAAGAGCTCTCCTATATATATGAAGGGCTGTAGCCAACATTTATATAGGCTTGCATAGATGTGAGGTGGAGCACTATGATGAAGCATGCCACCCATTTGGTGGCATGCTAGGACAGCTTCTGTTCTAGAAAGGGTTAGTAGACATGTCCACTCTTTTTTACGGTCAGGAGTTACATATTTCTTAACTATTTCTTCCTGGGGCTTTAGGATTCAATGTTCTGTTTTAAATCGAAATGCCAATAAATTAATTTGTAAAAAAATATCTTCTTGGGGCTCTCTTGTTGTATTATATATGTGAGCAAATACGCCTTCACAGCTCTCATAAGCACTGATTGAGGATTCAGAAATCCTTTGTTGGCCACCCACAAGGACTTTATTCTGAATTCCTTCAATATGCTACATCAAGTTAGGTAATCTAAAAGTCTGCATAGACCCAATTCTGCCTGAAGCATTCAAAAAAGGTTTTGCAAATGATACATAAGTGTGAAGGAGTGGATGTGGGTCTCATGCCTCCACCACTATTTGGCTGAATAGTATTCTGCTGTATGCAAAGCAACTTTCTTTATTGGGAAGAAAAGTATGTAATCTCCATGGCTATTGCTTTTCAAGAGCCTTAGATGGTTTGCCCACTAATATGGCAAAAAAGAATGTGGAAGGCAGACATGTGCTTATTGATTCCGTAGGAAACATGGGCAGATGTCTTGCTGGTATTGAATGCATGGCCCCAGAGATGCTAATACAAAGTTAATTGCTTACCAGGTGCCACATCGAACACACAGGTATCTGGTCAAACTCTATAAGATAGATAGGGCATCTGCTGAGGTTTGCTGGAAGGGATGTGGAGCCAGAGGAACTCATATAGACATATTGTTAGATCCTAGGACACAAAGGCTCTGGCAAGATATCTTGTGCAAAATAAATGAAACTCTGGCACTTGCAATGGGCAATTCCATGATGCTGTCCACCCTGGAGGTCCTGTTGATCCACTAGGCAATTCAAACTTAACAAGATAAGTAAAGGTAGTTTGCTGTGATGATGCCCGTAGGACTATAATAAAACACTGGAAAACAATTGGAGATCTTATTAGGGAGTAGACAAATCAGGTTGCAGCCTTTAACAATGCTGCAAGCAAATGCTAAGGCTTTCCCAAAAATGCGAGAGATTTGGGAACACTTCAGATGAGTGGCTTGATAGAAGTCAACCTGTCCATGTTACTATAGTTTTTAGAAATATATGTATACTTGTTTTTGCTTAGAAAGGTGTATGATAAAAAAAAATTAAAACTGAAACAATCTGAAACACGTATTCCATTCCAGCAGTTTAGGTCTCCATATTCTGAAGTGCAAATAATTCATAAGCTTATGATGGCAAATAACTATGCACTTTCCCCTACAATCACTTTGCATCATCGGTAATGTTTCACTTATATAAGAGATTTCTCCAAATCTAACCTCATTAGGGGTTTATATCATCCTTCACTCTACTAATCAGTTGGTTATGAATTCTCCATGCTCCCTAATTTTTTCAGACATACAGGGGCATCCCTGCTTTGCTCTCAACCATCCATCCATATTAGAGTACCACCTCTTCCTTAGTGTGTGCAGCTTGTTCCCCCATTCACAGGCAATAACTATTTGCTATCATATAACCCATGTAGTACACAGTGAGTTTATTTCTAGCTAGGTCTACAGCATTTGGAATACCCAATAAGGCAAATTGTAGAGTTAGGGGCATCTCTGTGCCATTTACTTCCACTAAATCAGTTACCACTTCTACCCAGAATGTTCTGACCACTCAGCCATGTTACTATGTTATTAAGCCCCACCCCATTCGATTTTATTTCTTCTATTTTACAGCACCTAGTTGACTCTTGTTTAAGCCGGTGTTAGTCTAGAATGGGGTCATGGAAAAAGGGGAGAGGTGGTGCTGCCTAAATGGCATTGTGAGATGGCGGTTTAAAATTCCAGTGTGCTGGGCCAATGAAAGGTCCTGTTCTTGCCCCCACACTTGTACTTGGAAAAGTTCCTTTGCAGCTGGTCTGAAAACATGTACTGCACCTGCCAGAGAATTTGCGCCCACGTCTCCTGTGCAGGAATGCATACTGGGCCAATCAGAAATGCTTAAATGTTGAATATGGCAGTAGTGTGTCAAACCTAGAGTAAGTGCTGCTTGCAATGTTTACTGAAGAACTAGATAATAAAATGTCAGGTACAATGTACTGCTTGTAGCTAGGTGGTTGATATATCTGCTGGAAGGCGCTGTGATGACTAGCTGTGAGGACCAATTGGGCAGAAAGGCATCTGAAGGGGGTGTTGTGTAGTACCTACTAATCAGTAGGATCTGTGCATTGTTTGGACAACATAAACTAAGGGCTTGGTGCCTAGACTGGTTCCGGACACCCCCGCAGGATATGTTGGCCTATAGACCAGCTAGCTCACAGTGCCACCATAAAACCCCCTAACCTTACCAGGGAGCGAATGGACTCTGGCAACCACTGAACATGATAACCCTCATTACTCAGGGATCGTGGAAACAGTACAGAATCTTTCGCTTAGTCACTCGTGCTTACTTTCTCCCAGAGAAGTATTCAGAATACACAGTGGGATGTTTTCAATATATTTATTGAACCAACGTTATTCTTGTATAAAATACATGTGCTGCAATGATTAGGAGACAGAAGCAAATCAAGGAGATTACAAGCACCAAAAGTGTGAATAGTGGATACACTTCTACCATGGTGCTGAAGCAATGAATATATGCAGGCATATTTGCAAAATGGTGATCTCACGTACTCCTACGATGCAGATCCTACTCTGAGTGTACCTAGAGTGTGTATGGGTGTAGAGCCAAGAATCCCCCCCCCCCCAAGGGACGATCCAACCCCATTACCTGATACGAGAGAGTGAAGGACTCACTCTTGGTCTCAAATTGGACACCCCTCTCGGAATGTCAGACCAGTGCATGGTGATTTCTCAGCATGCAAGGACCTTCAGTGTCAGCAGAAGTGCCTCCTCTACCAATCTATCGGGATGCCTATTATTTATAATAAAAGCAGCCTTCATGATGTGTGTGTTAGATTAGTAATGTTATAGATATGTAGCTATCGCTGTCGCCCCGTGGATGAAGATAGGATGACTTCTGTCCCTGGTGCGTAGAGAGGCGCAGTACATGATTTTCAAGGCATCGTGATAATGTTGTGCAAAGCTGGATGTGTAAACAAAGTAGTTTCAGAGAAACGAATCCAACATTGTCGTGCATGCAAATGTGTGCAAAAGTTCACCGCTGAAATGTTATTTTCTAGGACAATGTAAGAAATAAGCTGCTTCGCTACCTGGGCCTAATTCAGGAATATAACACCCAGCCTTCATCCTAAGGGTCGCTATATAAAAGCTATCTAAAAAGCCAGCATATCATAAAATGCAATAAAAGGTAAAAACTACTCTTAACATCGTCTAAAAGCAAGCTTCCCTTTAAATTATTCATAAAAGCCTTAAAGTGATTATACTTTTGGAAATCCCAAGCACTCTGAAAGCCAATGTGCCTAGAAAAATAAAAATAAAACCAAACTGTTTTGGACGAATTTTGTTTATAAAAGCAAGTCGGATTGTTCCCACTCAGAAAAAGGCCAATTATTTCATGTGCTCCGAGTGGCAGACACAACATTGCTGTTGTCCATAATCGCAGACAACGATCCCAGAGGCGCACCTCGAAGCAGATTTATGGAGCAAAGGTGATTCCATCCAGTTCGCATAGCAGCCACTGAGGGAGGAACTGCATCCTGTATGCAAATCGTAGAGCCGTTGTCCAAGTCACTAGGAGCCGAAGCATCCCAGGGTAGCTCAAGAAATGCATTCATCAGTAATGGAAGACACTGGGGACAACAATACCCATGGTCCGTTAACGGGTCCAGCAGTACATCAATGTCCAATGGCGTAACCAATTGTGATCCTAGGCATATGTCCAATATGCATTCGTGGCCACAAAGCAGGCAGTAAAATATAGGTTGTATGCAGCTAAGCCAAACAGGCCTGAAGGACAAGAACCAGTGCTCGTCCAGTTGTCGAAGTCAAGGTGTGCCAAATGTGTAAACCAAGTGCTCACGGCATCGTAGCACAAGCAGTGCTGTCTCCATTCCAAATCGAACTGGGACATCCATTGCGGAGCAGAAAAATTAAAATCAGGATTCTGCCAAAGGTAGCAGGACAAGCGGGAGCCCTCCAAAAACGCTTCCCAGCACGGAGTATATAAATGATGGAATAACTCTGAAGATTGTCTGAAAGGTGCAAACCAGTCCAGATCTGATACATTTAAAAAAGTGCACTATTCCTTTAGTATCAGAAATATCAAAGATACGATGGACCAGCGCCCCAAAATGCTGCGGGAAGTTAGTGTGGAGTAGTGTCTTTATCTCAGACGAGGACCTTGCAATCTGGAGATCAAATGTCTCTCTGGCCGAAGTTAAGGCCACATCCTGTTGAAAAAGCAGTACTTGTCTACAACAAGTGACTAAGGAATTAACCGTCACCAAGTAAGCGATGCCCGGTTCCATTCCACAGCAACCTTGATCATTCAGCATCAAGTAGCTCCCATTTTAAAGCAGTTTCAAAACCAGATGTATTATGGCAGCTGGGGAACCCTCCAGATAACAGGACAAATTTGCAACAGAAGCATTTCATGCCCCGTGAAAAGAAATGTCCTTGCAAACTAAGGACTCGCTTACGGCATCCTCACAGTCGGAACCACTAAAAAAAACGTCTGTGTTCCCTTTCCTGCATTTAAACCGGAACGGTAATTCCCAATACTCATGCACATAACCTTCCCCTAGCGCTTATCTACCTACCTGTTGGTATTGGAGACAATATTGGAATTGGAAAGTCGTGACCGGTAGGGTGATATAACCATGGATGATCCAGTCTGTGGATGGTGTCTCTGCCACGGTAAAAGGTAATTGGTCTTATTTTACAATGTGCAACATGGTGTATTTCGCATCTCTGCGTGCCATAGTTATCTGTCTTTCCGTCAGATCATATTCAGAAAACAGGCTGGTAGTGTTGATGTAACGCCAAGGCACATGGTCAGAACGTAGTGTTTGTAACGTCCAACTCAGTATTACAATTGATCGTAATTGTGACTGTCCATGTTGTAAAATAGACATGTCCTACTGAATTATGTCAATTGTCGAAGACACAATGTTGCCTAGTGAATAAATTCTGGATGATAATGTGGTCATACCGTTGTCAACCACAGCCAAAGCCTTTTCCATATTAACCCTGTCGATCTTGCGCAATCTCTCTGCAGCTTCCTGCTGAGAAATCTTCCATAGCTCGTTGTATATTCCAAACAAGAAGCGCTTTTGACGTGGGTTTCTGGGACCCAGTAAAAAATCCCTGAGATCCAGGTCATCAGAAAGAAGGGGCAAGTGTTGTTTCACCTGGGAAAGTAATGAGGTCTTTAGCCAATCTAAGTATAACTTCCCAACACTATATGATGTCACCACCCCTGCATTTTCTGTTTGTACATAGCGTAGGTCAGGCCTATTGATCTTAAACCCTCCAGAGTTACCCAGGAATCTAGAATGACATTTATTTGTGACTAGGGGCCAAAGCAACCAACCCTGCTGATCGGGGTCTGATGTATTGTATGATCCATTGCGGAGCATGGCATCTAACTTATCATCACTATACTTCGTGTATTGTTGCCAATATTCAAAATGTGGGAATGCAAGGTATGTTCCAATCTTTTGCCTTAGCTAAACCAAGCCAGGGATTCTGTTGGACTGTTTTATTCAGGAAAATCATTTGATGTGTTATGAGGCATGCTCTGAATAAGGCCTCTTGTCCCTGAACCTGCCAATCTCTTGTTCACCCAGACAGATTTTGTGTTTATCGTGTCTTTCCAAAAGTTGAAACCCTATATAGATAAGTGGGAAATAAATGAAGTAGAATAAATCAGCTTGGTGTTCGTGAGCATATTTTTCTTTGCAGATGTAGGTGCGAGCCTATAGTAATAAGATGCACGGTCTGATGTGTCAAAACCAGAAAAATATGCAAATCTTTGTGTAAATGTTTTTGAACTACCTTTTGGTGGTGTTGGGCAGGTTCCCACTGGGTGTAATTATAGACTGCACGTGGGATACTAGCTTTGTGTCAGAAATGGTGACCATAATGTTGATAACAGAACATGTTGCCATAATTAGATGTACCATTATACAATTTATCATTAGAAAATGCGGCTGACTGCCCTAGATCTGAAAGCAAATTATGCACAGTTTCAATGTCCCAATCATCAGAGAATGTACTAGAGGTGATGATATAATTTAAAGAAATTTTAAATAAATATGGAATTTTCAAAAGTTCAGTAGGACCATACACATCATACGATACCCTGTCCCACATTATTCCATCACGAACTGCTGTAATCTTCAGCAGGGACAGGTCCCTCAGTTCACGGTGCGATGATGCATGTGGTTTTAGTACCAAGTTCAAATGTTGGACTGCAGAGCGTTCTGGGAGATAATGTCCATTCAGAAGTAGAAAGACAGTTACCAAAGCAATCCATAGTACCAGGAAAAGTAATCCACTTGTAACCCAGAGATGTATCCAGGGAGTAACAAGGTATGTCTTTGTCTTTTTTAGCCAAAGATAGAGTGAATAAACTTGTAGCTTGAAAGTGAGTGGCGGTCGTGGTAATTCAGGTTCACTTGGATCCGATGAAAAGTCAACATAATGCATGAAGTAGCCTGACACAGTCCGGTCTATTTTTGGCAGCTCAGCAGGTTTTGTAGAACCAGGAGATGACTCGATCGGTGCTGTATTCACATATATGTCGTCGATTTGTCGACTTAAAATTTCTGTATTAGCTGATTGTACAGTAGTAGTTGTTTCAATAGGGAGAAGTATCATTTCATTGTTGTTTACTGCTTCTCTTTGGAAAGTGGAGTCTTCATTTGAAATTAAAGCTTCCATCTGAACTTCCTGTACGGTAGCGAGAGGAGATCGGCGGCTACCCAGGAGCCCACGCGGCCTACTGTTGAGGATCAGCCACATAGTGTGGTTTGATCAGATCAATGGAGACAAACCTTTTGTCTCGGCGACCAGCAAGAGGCGGAAGAAGTACAATTCTGGTACCTTCAACAGCCAGGACAGGTACAAGCGCTCTGTAATATGGCCCAAATTCTTTTTTGTCCACTATTTTTTCTCTGACCAGGTCCCCAATCTTCGGGACCCAGGCAGGTCTTGCCGATACTGCTTTCAATTCCCCAATGGTGGTGCGTTTCACTTGGACATTGCTTTGTAAAGCTCGGTATTCCTGTAGGCCCTGTAAAACATCCAAACGATCATTGATGTCAAATATAGTTTCAGCTGCCACTGTGCTGACACTATCTAGGTCTGGTACCCACATTCTTACCCCAAACAGGAGTTCATAGGGTGTACGACCCCCAAGGGATTTTCTTGGCATGTTATAAAGTGCCCTCTGGACCCCGTATAGGTGATTGACCCAACTGCCACCCGAGCCTAGTACCCTAGCTGTTAAGGATTGCTTTAAGTCCTGGTTTTTCCTCTCAACTGCCAAATTTCCCTCTGGATGGTAGAGGGAGGAGTACCGCAAGGCCACATTCAAACTTCCCATGGCTTCTTTGTAAGCCCGAGAGCTATACGCCAGAACCTGGCTGGAATAAAGTGTGTCAATTGTGTATGCTCCATTAGAGACTGGCAAATCCTTTATAACAGGTCAGGCGTCAGATGAGCGCTGGGGCCAAACCCATAGGAATCTAGAGCATGAATCCACTGCCACCAAGATGTACTTGTAAGCTCCCCCCCGCCGCAGCCCGACGCCGCCTATCGCCTCTTGGTGCTCAGCTGCACCTACCTGATTGCCGCCTGCCTGGTACTCCCGCCGCCGCCTGCCTCCCGCTGCTGCCCGCTGTAGCCCCGGCCTTAACTCTTTCTTCGCCGCCCTTGCCCTGCTCCGCCGCTGTTCCCGCCACTGACCCCCACGAGGCCCCGCCCCCTGCTCCTGATTCGCCGGCCTCCTCCGGCCCCCCCGCCCCCCAGCTGTGCCGCCCACCACACACCCGCAATTATGGCGGCCGCGCCTAAGGCAAGCCCGTCTGCGCCCGTCCGCGCCTGGACCGCGCCCCGCGCCACGACCCCTGGACCACGCAGCATCCAGGCACCCCGTGTCCAGTATGACGCCAACACCCTCATCGCACTCAACCCCGGACGACCTTCCAGCTGCCACAAGACCGCCCCAAAGCGCACCCACGGCCCCTTCACCTGCCGGAACTGCCGCTTCACCTGCACTGTAGCCGCCGAGACACCCACCCCCAAGGTTCCCAACCAACTCCGATGCATCCTGCTCAACACCCACTCCGCACGCAAACACGCCATCGAGCTCTGGGACCTGCTCGACTCCACATCACCAGACATCGCCTTCCTGACCGAGACCTGGATGAACGAAACCTCCGCCCCAGACATCGCAGTGGCCATCCCCGACGGATACAAGATCACCCGCAGGGACCGCACCAACGGCATCGGCGGAGGAATCGCCATCATCCACAAAGACACCATCAGGATCTCCACCACCATCACCAACACCCTCAACACCGCCGAACACATGCACTTCCAGATCCACACGGACCCGAAAACCACCCTCAGAGGCACCCTCATCTACCGACCACCAGGACCCCGTCCCCAATTCTGCAACTCCATCGCCGACTTCATCAGCGCGCACACTCTGACCTCCACCGACTACATCCTACTCGGCGACCTGAACTACCACCTGGAAAACAACAACGACAGCAACTCCTCCACCCTGATCGACAACCTCTCCACCCTAGGACTGACGCAGATCGTCACGACGCCCACCCACATCGCCGGCCACACGCTCGATGCTATCTTCTCCTCCAGTCCCCACGTCGTCTTCAGCCACACCTCCGAACTCACCTGGACCGACCACCGCTGCGTCCACTTCACCTTCCAGAAACCCGTCTCACACCACCGCACCCTACAAACCCCCAGACGCCACTGGAGCAAAATCACCAAGGAATCACTGCAAACACACCTCGCACTGAACCCCTCAACCAACCCCTCCGACCCAGAGGAAGGAGCCCACACCCTCAGACTCTGGATGGAAGACTGCGCCAACGCCATCGCCCCAACTAGACAGACCGCCCACAGAGACGCCAGCCAGAGAGCCAGCTGGTTCACCCCAGAGCTCCTAGCCTCCAAGCGCACCTGTCGGAGACTGGAAAACACCTGGCACAAGGAAAAAACACCCGACAGCCACGCTGCCCTCAAAGACGCCATCCGGAACCACCACCACCTCATCAGGACCACCAAGAAAGCCGCCTTCAAGAACCGCCTAGACAACAACGCTCACAATAGCAAGGAACTCTTCAACGTCGTGAAGGAACTCTCCAACCCCAGCTCCTGCACCAACGACATCCCCCGTCACAAGCCCTCTGCGACGCCCTCGCTGACTTCTTCCACCGCAAGATCACCGACATTCACGACAGCTTCAATCCACGCCCAGACCCCGCCAACCTCACCACCCCGGCCCCCCGACACCCACCGACCACGAGCACCTCACAGTATGGACCAGCACCACCACCGAGGACACCAGCAAGACTATGAACTTCATCCACTCAGGCGCCCCGTCCGACCCTCTTCCCCACCACGTCATCAACAAGGCCAACAGCTCCATCGCACCCCACCTATGCAACATCATCAACCTCTCCTTCAAGACCGCAACCTTCCCGGAGAGCTGGAAACACGCCGAGATCAACGCCCTACTGAAGAAACCCAAGGCGGACCCGAGCGACCTTAAGAACTTCCGGCCCATCTCCCTCCTTCCGTTCCCAGCTAAGGTCATCGAAAAGATAGTCAACACCCAGCTCACCCGCTACCTAGAAGACAACAACATCCTCGACCCCTCCCAGTCAGGCTTCCGCAAGAACCACAGCACCGAGACCGCCCTCATCGCCGCCACAGACGACATCAGGCTCCTGCTCGACAACGGGGAGACAGCAGCCCTCATCCTCCTCGACCTCTCCGCTGCCTTCGACACCGTATGCCACCACACGCTACGTACACGCCTCTACAACGCAGGGATTCGCGACAAGGCCCTGGACTGGATCACCTCCTTCCTCTCCGACAGAACCCAAAGAGTCCGCCTCCCCCCATTCCACTCCAGAGTCACCAAAACTATCTGCGGTGTCCCACAAGGATCATCCCTCAGCACGACGCTCTTCAACGTCTACATGGCCCCGCTCGCACGCATCGCCAGACTCCACGACCTCAACATCATCTCCTACGCCGACGACACCCAACTGATCCTCTCCCTCACCAACGAACCCCACACCGCTAAAGCCAACCTCCACCGCGGCATGAAGGCTGTCGCCGACTGGATGGAAGAAAGCCGACTCAAACTCAACACAGACAAGACAGAGATCCTCATTCTCGGACCCAACCCATCAGCCTGGGACGACTCATGGTGGCCCACCTCACTAGGCACCGCTCCTACACCAACCAACCACGCACGCAATCTGGGAGTCATCCTCGACTCGAAACTCTCCATGACCAACCAGATCAACGCCGTCTCATCAACCTGCTTCTTCACCCTCGGCATGCTCCGCAAGATCTACAAATGGATCCCCACCAACACACGAAAGACCGTCACACACGCCCTCATCAGCAGTAGACTCGACTACGGCAACGCCCTCTACGCCGGAGCCCCGGCCAAACTCATCGGCAGACTCCAAAGAATCCAGAACGCCTCCGCCCGCCTGATCACCAACGTCCCCCGCCGAGACCACATCACCCCACACCTGAGAAACCTGCACTGGCTTCCCATCGACAGAAGAATCACCTTCAAGCTCCTCACCCACGCACACAAGGCACTCCACAACACCGGCCCGGCCTACCTCAACAACCGACTGTCATTCTACGCACCCAACAGGAGACTCCGCTCCGCCGACCTCTCCCTGGCCGCCGTCCCACGCATCCACAGATCCACCTCCGGAGGCAGATCCTTCTCCTACCGCGCCGCCAAGACCTGGAACTCCCTCCCCTCCACCTTCGGCAGACAGAGGACCCTCAGACCTTCAGGAGACTACTCAAGACCTGGCTCTTCGACCTCTAGCTGCGGCACCCCCCCCCCCCACAGTGCCTTGGGACCCTCACGGGTATGTAGCGCGCTTTATAAATGCCTGATTGATTGATTGATAAGCCCCGTCAGGGTGTTATGGGCGGCAGTGATCCAAATAGACACATGCGAGAGGTTTGTCTGAGATCAATAAAGGTGTTTGTGGTGGACATGCGACGGTTGAGCTTTTTATCTGCTGGCAGAGGTCGCATTTGAGGACAAAGTCCTTGGTCTGTTTAGTGAGACATGGCCACCAGTAGTGCTGCTTTAGTAGTGAAACTGTAGCAGTAATCCCTGCATGAGCTGAACCCAGACCCTCATGTGCAGCTAGTATCAATCCCAATCTGCGATCAGTGTTTGGTATTACTCTATCCCCCACTCCTGGAATTTGAGCATACAGAATGTTGTGTGCATCTAACTTGTAGGAGAACCGGAGTTGAAAGCCTTTCGGCTGTGCTGTGCTTTTGCGCATGGCATTGACAGCTATCATAGTTGTTCCTTCTAGCCTCATACTAGAACGAGCGATTGCAGCAACTGTAGCAGTACGAACTGTTGCCTTGGCGGCTTCATCCACCATCGAATTTCCTTCAACGTGAACTCCAACACACTTATGTCTCAATGTATGAATAACATGAGCACGTGGCAGGCATTCTTTCAGCTTTGCCACTTGTTCCCAAAGCATCTTGTGCTTGATTGTAAAACCCTTGGAATCTCGAATCCCATTTTTGCCCCAATAGTGAAAATGAATCTCACACGATAAGTGTGGGGAATTTGCGATCCATATTTTGTAGTGCCAGTATCAGGGCTTTTAGTTCTGCCAGCTGCGCTGTACACTCCCTTAGGAACTGTGCGTGTGTTTTTCCAGGAAGAAACTTTTGCCTCGCATGTGCCCTTTTACTATTGTGCATGCAGCAGAATATTGCTGTTTCAATCCTACAGCAGGTTGAGCAGATCCATCGGTATAAATGATACATTCATATCGATCCCGAGGCATAGTTTAATTCGGCAGAGGATATTCTTGTTCGTACTGCAGGAATGCTTGTGTTTGTAATGTAGCTTCAAATCTATAGTCTACATCTGTTGCAGTGAAAGAATTAGCCCATTGAATCCATCTTAAATGTAGAGCCTTTGCACTCGGAACGCTTGCTTTCGGAATGGCCTCTAGGGTCGGGACTGGGGTAAAAACAATGATGAGTTTTCCCTGAGCCAGCACTCTCGCTCTCATTACAGCAGTCTGTACAGCGGTGAGAATTTTCTCAGTGGGTGCAAAACAAATTTCAGCATTCGTGTACAAATGTGATCTGTATGCTATAGGTACTGTATCACCTTCATTGAAAGTGATAAAGGTGTACCCAGTTGGTCCAGCAACTACGTGGATCACCAGATTAGTTGTGTTTACACGTGTGTGTAAAGGCCTGGAAGCTAGCATGTCAGCTTGTACGGAACACAAAATATCAGTGTGTTCCTGTATCCAGTGTTGCGCTGAAAAATCAGGTCATATTAAGTCATAGAATGGTTTTACCCCTTCTGCGTAAATCAAAATCTAAGTTCTGTCAAAATTCAAACATCCTAAAATGGATTGTAGTCTTTTCAGAGTTGTTGGAGGTTGGAGCAACGCACATTTTTATAAAAAATGTGTCGCCAGGCTTTTGCTTTCACTTGATAACTCGTATCCCAGAAACAGGACACTGAGGTGGGCTATTTTTGATTTCTTGAAATTAAATTTGTAGCCCAGGTAAGCAAATTGTTAAAATTCTGTGTTTTTTCTGTGGGCCCGTATGGGGAAAAACCACTTCAAGCTGTGCTGTTTTTTGTGCTATCCAGAACGGTATTTGCTCCCGACTGGTGGGAATCTTTCCCATGATGGCATTCAGCGTTTGAGGGCTGATACCCGTAGTAGCCAATTGAGGTTGGGCAGCTTGAGCAGCCCTCACAGGTTGAACTATAAGTGTTCGCATTATGAACTGTGTAAGATTTCTGTAAACTTTTACTAAATCTTCGTCTAGTGTGTGCATTTCTACTGCTGGTAACGTATGAATGTCTGGATGTGGGGTATATGAAGCTAAGACCGGCCAGGTTGCTCCTTCTTTACTGTGTGGACCGAGTCTCACGTTTTCTACGGTGTGGGGGAGGGAGCCTTTATACCAATTTATATGCTCTTAGTAAGTTAACGAGACTTCTATGTCCACGTATGGAAAGTATTCATCTGGTGTCTCATCTTCAATGTAAGTGTGAAACTATTTTGTGTGTGTCTGCAGCTGGGAATCTAACCCAAGAATAGAATACCTCTGTCCTGAATGTTTCGTGTGCCTCGACCACGAAGGTAACATCTCCATCCATTGCCAGGAGGCCATGTTGTAATAATTTCATAGTAACTGCCTGTCTGCAATTTTCTGAAAAATTTAGAGTAGCTACTTGTACTTCAACATCGTCAGCTTGTTCGGTCATTGTAAAAAATGAAAAGTATTTTACTAAAATGAATTTAATGAGATTTGGTTTGTACAACATGGGAACATTCTTTAATCCTCCAAGCTTGATAAAACCTACAGCCAATATATAGGACGGACCTACTCAGCTGAGGCGGAGTCCCTTTCCCACTACAGACGTCTCCGGTTTAATGTGAGTAGGAATCTCTGAGAAAGCACGTCTGAACTACTCAGCTTTGACCATTAAATAAGTGCATTACCAACGTTGGCGGCGCCATGTCGTGTATTTCCTACTAATCTGTAGGATTTGCGCATTGTTTGGACAACATAAACTAAGGGCTTGGAGTCTAGACTGGTTCTGGACACCCCCGCAGGATATGTTGGCCTCTAGACCAGCTAGCTCACAGTGCCACCATAAGCCCCCCTAACCTTACCAGGGAGCGAATGGACTCGGGCAACCACTGAACATGACAACCCTGATCACTCAGGGATTGTGGAAACAGTACAGAATCTTTCGCTCAGTCACTCGTGCTTACTCTCTCCCAGAGAAGTATACAGAATACACATTGGGACGTTTTCAATATATTTATTGAACCAACATTATTCTTGTATAAAATACATGTGCTGAAGCAAATGAAGATTAAAAGCACCAAAAGAGTGAACAGCAGATACATTTCTACCATTGTGCAGAAGCAATGTATATTTACAGGCATATATGCAAAATGGTAATTTGATGTACTCCTACGATGCGGACCCTACTCTGAGTGTACCTAGAGTGTGTATGGGTGTAGAGCCAAGAATCCCCCAAGGGACGATCCAACCCCATTACCCGATAGGAGAGAGTGAATGTTCCCGTCTTTGTCTCGAATTGGACACCCCTCACGAAATGTCAGACCAGTGCGTGGTGATTTCTCAGCATGCAAGGACCTTCAGTGTCAGCAGAAGTGCCTCCTCTACCAATCTATCGGGATGCCTATTATTTATAATAAAAAGCAGCTTTTGCGATGTGCATGTTAGATTAGTGATGTTATGGATATGTAGATAGCGCTGTCGCCCAGTGGATGAAGATAAGACGACTTTTGTACCTAGTGCGTGGAGAGGCCTAGTACACGATGTTCAAGGCATCATGATAATGTTGTACGAAGCTAGATGAGTAAACAAAGTAGTTTCAGAGAAGCTAATCCATTATTGTCGTGCATGCAAATGTGTGCAAAAGTTCACAGCTGAAATGTTATTTTCTAGGACAATGGAAGAAATAAGCTGCTTTGCTACATGGGCCTAACTCGGCAATATAACAGGGGAGCGAGTAGAGAGTGACAGTTTTAAACTGAAAGTTGGATTTATGGCAACCAACAAGGGGGGAGATGAGGGTGAGCAATATCTCAGGAATGAAGGGAATGTCTATGATGTGTGTAGATGTGCTGTGTCTGGTGTCTCTGAGTGACGTTTGTGTTTATGAGTAAAAGGCATGGTATGAATTGTTTTGGTGAGTGTGTCAAGTGTCATGTGCTGATGTTGATATATTTTTGCTGTGTCTATGCACGCTTTGTGAAGCTTGGCAGGAGGGATTTTCTTTGTTGGTTGCAAGATGAGGGAAAGGGAGCGGTACCTTAACTTGCTAGGGTGATGCGGTCTATATGGCCCAGGCCAAAACCCTCTCCTGGCTTTAACAGACTCAAACAGCAAATAGCCACAGCAGTCACATTTGCCACTTAGGCCCGTCACTGTGATGCCCAGGCTGGAGGGCAATTGAAGATTATGAAAAGGGGTGACGGTTGAGACACGAGATGTTTCTCCTCCAATCAGCATGCTGGCAGGAAAAAAGATGGCCATGTAGGCCTAATGTGAGGGAGCTGGGGCAGGAAAGCACAAGCATGAAGATGTGTGGAAACGCTGGGTGTTAATGGGTGATTATGATAGAGGTGATGAGAATGACTTGGCTGACAAAGGAAGACTTTGCCTTCCTAGGTTTGGTGAACGTTGAAAATTAAATCATTCATGCCAAGAAGGGAAAGAAGGTTGAGGTCGGTATGTCTTAGCTCTGCAGTGGTACCACTTGTTGGTGGATCTGATGCACAACATGGATTTTCTAATTCAGGATTGGGCTAGGATACCAACTGAGGTACGGATACCACAGTAGAAGTTTCTCACAAGGTTCCAGTGTCTAAAATATTGAGGGGATTACTTGAATAGCTCTGTAGGGTGTTTTAATTTCCCCAGAGCTGGCTGTCTGTAACGCCTGACAGGGAATGGTGGCAAATGCAAAGTCTGTTGTTGTTAACTATAGTTACGAATTGCAAACTTTGTGATTTCACCAAGACTAACCAAAGGAGGGAAAATGCATCCTAATGCTAGTGCATATTCCAATCAAATCCAGTTCCCCAACGGATATTACCACATCTCACTGCAGAGCTGGAGCTGTTTCCCTGTCCCCCGTGTGTACCAGCGTGGTACGAAGCAGAGTTGGCACAGGTCTTTCATCTGTGCTAACACATTTCAGTATAGATATTGACATTCTCTGTGCCCCATTGTGTATGAACATCCTGCACAGCAGATTTCTGCATTGCTAAAATTGCTTTGTGTACTAATACAGTTTATTGAAGAGATGGATCCAGTCTCCTGTATATACTAACGGATATTGGTGTTTATTTTAGAGCGTGCTTCCTCATCATCCAGTGGGCCAAAATATTTTAGTGCAGAGTTCAAGCTTGTCCCTATGTGTGCCAACACGTTTAAATTTACATTCCGCATTGTCCATGACCACTGTGTCTACCAACACAGTTCAAAGCAGATTTGGGTGCCTGTATGTACCCCTTGGCTCTGAATAACAGCTGTTTATTGTTACCCAACTGAATGGTATGAATCTAAGTGGTATCAATGGTGAATCTAAATTGCCTCTGCCGCCTAGCCCAACTTTGTGCATCACAGGAATACTCTCCAGGATCATAACTGACATCACGCCTACGCTTAATGTCTCCTTTCTATACAGAGTCACCACATCATCACCACCAATCCACAGATACAAAGGTTGCGACTAATTGCAGCTGATCTGTAGCCTACCCCATCTCAGCAGAATAATGGAAAGACAGATTACAAGACAGCTCCAAGAAAACATGGAACTAAACAACCTCTTTTAAGATCACCAGTCAAGGTTCAGGCCACTAAGGAGCAACCAAAGCTATCCTAGCCAGCATCAGAAAAGTGTTCCTGCTCACCTTGGATGAAGACAAGAAAACAGTTATGATTTTCTTCACCCTTTCAGCAATGTGTTATGCAGCAGAGCATGGCATACTACTGGGAAGGCTCAGCGAATGGACAGGTGTGTCAGAACCCCCTTCTGTGGATCCAATCATTTCTCTCCAACATCACCCAATAAGTACTGATTGGGTGACGGCAGTCATCCTCATGTATAGTGGCATTCAGGGTCCCTCAGTAACCACTCTCTCCTACTACGTTGCAATATCTATGTGGCTCCAATGGTACAGCTTTCTTTTTTAACAATAGCAGGCGAATTCTTAAATGCACACCTATGACATATTAAGCCACTTAAAGCTGGCACAAAAAAGGGACCCACTAAATATCACCACATGTTCCAGTGGATGAAAGGGATGAGAGGGAGTCTTATGCATGAACACAGCTGGCAGGAGCAGAGACAGATTCACGGCTTTTCCACTGCCCTTTGACTTGTGGATACGCCATTTACCTAACTGAAAAAAGTAACCTGTAAGTTAAAATCGGAGAGTTTACTCACTCACGGCCATGCCAAAAAATAACCTGCATCTGTAATTTGAAAATGGATCTGAAAATGGATCTGATGAAAGTCAAGGTGATGGCACACTTAGACTACTGCAATATACTCGGCTACACAAACTCATTATAAGGCTGCAAACGCTACCAAATCAGGTGACAAGAATGCAGCTTAACCTCAAATATAACCGCATAAAACCAGCGCTAAGAGCACTCCATCGCTATTGTTGATGCAGTGATCAAAGTCTTCTCTGCTTTTCATAAATTCTGTTAAGGCAAACTTATAGAAATGTATGGACCCATAAAATGCTGACCAACAACTTGGGATCACAGCCCCATTACTAATAATCGCACACTTGATCAATCAACGAGCCTTCAAGAGTATGAAACCTTGAGGTATATCCTTGGGACTCCAGGGTCCCAAGCTGTGAAATGCACTGACACCTGGCTTGAAGGCAGAACCACACTACAAGTGGTTCAGAAAATTCCTTCAAACAACATATTCATCCTTTCCTTTGGCTCATGGCCATGAAAACAGGGGTCACAACTCTAGAATATCAGTCAGGGTTCCAACCTACAACTGATTAGGGCTCCAGCTTCCCTGTCCCTTCGTTCACACATACTAGAGTCCTCTGAAGGGAATGGAATGTGGCATGCAGCACTTTATAAAACAAATAAATACATGTACCACAAAATCAATAAACTGGCTGTCTTCCACGCCCAGTGGAGTGTCGGTAATAGGTACTGTACATCCATTTAATACAAAAAAATACTAAAATAATGTCAAGATGCAATGCTTGGGATCATGTTTTAAAACAAAAGATTTTTTCTTAAACATGTTCGATAATATTCATACAGGATTCATTTTTCGATTAACTAAGTTAAATGCACAGTTGGATTTCTATCTTTACTTAAATAAACACATATTAATATTTCCGGACAAAAAATGTATATGTTTGAAACTATTTTTAAAAAAAATAAATTGACATTGGTTTTCTTGCGATACTGACAATATTGCTGTAACTGCTGTTAAGGGAATTTAAGGGCCATTTTCTTTAAAGCAATTTCTTACGCAATACCTTTCAAAAGGAAAGCCTTATGTTCTCGTTTGTAGGGTCAAACAATTTAAATCCCATAGTTCACGTAAACACTTACCGCTTCAGATACTTGGCCACTATGTGCAGCGCATGTTTAGCCCATACATCGCTGATCGGGTTACTTCCTTGGTAAGCTGGCCTGTTGATTGGATTCGTTGGACAAGGGCTTCTCATGTTGTACGGAAGAGCTGTGTATGACTCCAGTGCATGGCTGCAAGGGTGATACAAACACAGCCCAGACCTTGGTGAATTCAAAGTGGATTAACCATTTCTAGTGACAACTGAATGAGGTGCTAAACAAACCAAGAGCAACCCAGGGTGGGGGTTAGGTGGTGCTGTATTACCCAAGCCCTGTGCTTTGCAGGGCCTCACTCTTCATCTCACTAAAACATGAGCAACAGAAGATAAATGGAGAATCAAAGAAAGAAGCTAGGAGGCCAGGCAGCGACCTTGTTATTTTAGCATCAGGAGGGGAGAAACGAGAAGGGTACTTCTTTGCAACACATCTACTCAGGTTTGGCAGTCTTTGTTTTGGGTAGTTACATTTGTATGTGCCAAGATCTCAAATATTAAATAAAAACAAGCCTCCCAGGCCATGACTGCATGACTCCTGAAGCTGTAGCTTAAGAGGGCAGTCTTTTGATTTTTCTGAGCTGCCCCAAAGCCGAGAGAAAGGTGAGATTTGGACAGAACAGATGTAGGGAACATGGATAACGTCAGGCCTAGGGCAACATCTGTTTCATAAATTCACAATATAAGGTGTTGTAATTCAATTCCAGGATTTTGTAGATTTTATTATTCTAAATCTGATTCACCTCGAGCTCCATTTGGAGAGCTATACATGTATATATTTGGAGAGCTATCTATCTACTTCCTGCTGTTTCCAAGGTCCAAGCACAAACATCCTTCTTCCCACTCAACTTAGAGTAACTCGGTGGCACTTGTGATGTGTGGACAAGATATCCATCACGTTTGTGACGAGTAACCTGTCTGCCAAATCTAAATCAGGCCCCAACATGCCATTCAACATTTATGATATTGGAGAAGAATAGGGATTTGCATGCCTCTCTACTAGACACGACTGAGTGTAGGAAAGGAAAAATGAACAGCAGCATCCTTAGGTTTAACTAAAATCCTGCCTGACTAGAAAAATGAGGGATGAAGGAACTCTAGTGAGGGAGTGCAGGCACACCACAAAGTTCTGTTTTCTAAGGCCCCCACAACAGAATGTAGCATAGAACAAGAGACTGGAATATGTCTGTGGAATATATGGAAAACATATTTACATGTTACAATTCAAGAATAGAGGCGTTTTTGTTCCAAGGAGATTTCAGCATAAAGCAAAGTTTTCAGAAATTCTGTGCAAACTTCTGCTTGATAATCAACAGGAATTTCTTTAATTACTGTAACTCGTACAGAAGACATGTAAACCAGCAAACCATAACTCGCACACTAAATTCAATGCTCATACCCTCCCCCTTGATGTGACATATGAAATTATATAATTAAATCATTAAATAAAATGAGATTATATATTAAGTTAATCTTTTCCATAGTTTGAGTTTGGGCTTGAATGGGCAGCACATTCGCGCCAAGCATGGCAAATTTGTACATGCACTGTTTCCAGACCACCCATATATATCCAGCAAACAACCCCTTCCAGACAAACTTTAAACTATGGAAAGACACATAGATGAGGTCTTGGTCATCTGGGAGGGTAACCTTGAGATGAACAGTTTCGCTGAGAAGCTGAATATCAGGAATAACCACCTCCGTTTCACTTGTGAATATTGTAAAGAGTGTGTAGCATTTCTTGAGACTTGCTGCTATATCCCAAGGAGGGAGGAAACTTCTCAGAGCTATATAAAAAAAAAAACATATGGCTCGCAATTCTTTGCTGTCATATAACAGTTTCCATCCCCATGCCTTGCATAATAACCTCCAAGTGGGTCAGTTCCTAAGAATAAGGTGAAACTGAACAGAGGTTGACCAGTTCAAGAAGCATGCAGATGAACTAAGCAATTGCTTGACACACACACATTACCCTAAGATACTAATTAAAAGAGCAGCCAAGAGGACCAGACACAATTACAGAGACTCACTCCGAGAGGTACTCCCGAAAGGAGCCTCTGCCAGATTGGCATGTCTAAGCATGTTTAGCCATTTAACTAATACCTTAAAAAGAGCTGTGAACAAGAATTGCCACATCTTAAATACAAGTGACACACCACGAGAAACCAATGTTTGCCCCGAAACGGAGCAGGAACATCAAAGATATAGTGGTCCATACAAGACCTCAAGTGACTCAGAGGGACAATCAGGAGACTCTATGGACATTACCCCTTGTTAAGGGACATTTCCCTTGCATATCATGCTCAGTTTGCTATCTGACACAACCACAAACTCAGACTGATTTGGGACTTAGAACCCCCTGGATACTGAATAGTCACACAAACTGCAATACCAGTGGGGGTGATATATTTAATCACCTGTCCCTGCAAACCCCAAAATGTGAGCATGACAACTCGCAAAATAAAGGCCAGGGTGGTAGAACATCGTATCTCCAGGAGGTGTAAGAAGTCCAACACCAAATTGACCAGGCACTATCTGACATCACAACACACTGATGAAGATATTAAATGGACTATCATTGACAAACCCTACTACACCACACACATTGGTAGCTTGGATGATCTGCTGTTTCAGAGGGAACAGTGTGGGATTTTTCGATTGAAGAGTCATCTACAAGGACTAAATGATGAGATTCCGTGGACTGCACTAGCTTGACCTAGATTAGTCTGCCTGAGGTTCATAACTGGCTACATTTTGTTGGGTATGATTGTATATTTGTAGGTGGATTACTACCAGAAGAATATCTGTTCCACATGCTCCTCGCCCTTCTAATGGCCATCACCCTCACTTGTTTCTAATGGTTATCAGATAGGACTTCATATCCCAGAATACCTCTTACCTACACTTTTTTGTCCTAACAAAACCCACATCTTAATAAGTTTTGTAACTACGCAAAAGACTGAATCAGTTTAATCTACACTAATTCACATAATACACAGTCCTTTAGTTGGTTTTCAACACTGAATCAACCTTATTGATGCATGAGTACCCCATAGCAGGCACCGGGACTACAATTCCCATGATCCCCGGAGTCCGACACTCACTGCAAGCCATACAGAGCTTTTGGCTTCTCCTCACACATGAACGCACGTCCCTTTAATAGAAACGCACCTGATTGAGGATTACTCTTCTCGCCGGGCACGCCGAATGAGGACACAGAGAATCTCAGAAGGTATTTCCCTTCTTTCTTCTCTCTCCTCTGCAGGCCTCGATACACAGCCTGATCTCTACTTGCTGTGTCACCTTGCCCCTTACTTTGGCCGACAACTGGATAATGTTACGAGTGATTAGAGAGGCATTGCTTAGAATGAGAGGCGTGTGGTGATTGAGGAAGCACCATGCGCAACATTGTATGTTTGGCAAATACAATTCTCAATTCCCACTGATACCTGGACTACTTGTGTATCATGATATACAGCTTTGCGATCTAGGATGGACGACTTAGGCTTGAGAGTAAGCTGAATATCCCGTTCAGAGTGTAAGATTGCCTCCTCTCAGTTATATGCCACCAATCACTAGTACTCACATTAGTTTTGGGCACACACACCCAGGTCTACTCACATTTGCTTGGTAGTGTACTTGAGGTTATTCTGTGTGTGTGTTTGAATTTTTTTTAACGTTTTCCTTTGTTTCCTTATTATGTAGTACGACGGTGGACCCTCACAAACAAGGAGATTGTGGGCCACCTTCTGTATCAGTTGGCTTACCACCATTAGGTTTTATACTTTATGTTTTCTATCACAGAGTGACTATAATAACTGGTCCTGAAGAATGCCCCTGAACCCTTGGCTGGGTCATCTATAGGGCAGAAACATGTCAACCATATAAGGGGAAAATTGTTTCCAAACTCCCCCTCACTTTTTTTTATCTCTATCCACTAGGGCAACCTGAATAAAATGTATACCTTGCCCACCAGGAGATAGTTTTCACTCACCACAATTGTATGTATAGCACTCTGCCTCTCGCCCATACCTGGCTCTCATCCAGAAATTAAACACATCAGCTCCTCGTCTTTGGAGAGTTGTAGCCCACTCCAGGTACCTTTGGTCCGGGTGTGTGGAGGGGACCCAATGTTGAAGAATGCCACCTCCAGGTGGGTGAGAGCTATTGTCCTAAAAATGCATTTTTTTCACATACATACACACACTCTTTATGACTAGGTGTACTTTTTTGTGATTTATATTAAGTTAACCCTCTTGCCAGGCCCATGCCTTCCTTTTTAGTACATATACGTCACCCCTAAGGTAGGCCCTAGCAGCCCTAAGGGCAAGGTGCAGTGTATTTAAAAAGCAGGACATGTACTTTTAAGTTTTACATGTCCTGGTAGTGAAAAACGATTACATTTGTTTTTTACTACTGCAAGGCGTATCTCTCCCATAAGTTAACATTTGGATTACCTTATTATATTTTATAAGTGTAATTCCAAATTGGAAAAAGATGGATATTTCGAGGTTGGTGTCTCTGGACTCACAATTTCAAATCACAAGTTATAGTGAGGTTAGATTTTAAGTTGCAAGTCTGTAAATGCCACTTTTAGAAAGTAGTTTTTTACAAGAATATCCTAATGTTATTTATTTAAGAGAGAATACTTTTCAAAGTTGTTAAGCAATTTAATTAACTTAAACTTCTTTCAATTTTGAAGTATTATTAATACATTTGAACATTGTACTTATACACTGAACATCATCTTCAAGCCACAATCAAATATTTTACACATTATTTTTCAGCCGTTAACATTTTATTTTGAACAATTCTTTGTAAATAATATATAAAAAAATAAGGAAAACATTATTTCAAACTGAATACATTAAACTAAACATTTAACAGACTTTTTATGATATAGCAGACAACTATGTAATGTTTGAGTTTCTATGTTAGTCTCTGTATCTTGAACTGAAACTCCTATTAAGGACTTCTACTGGGGGTTGGTATTGCAAACTCAACATGTAGGCTCCTATTCTTTTATGAAGGATTGCCTGCACTTGATTGTCTCATGTGGTTCTACTCCCCAGACTGGGTCAGGTCAATGCGTTTCGAACCTCCGATTTCTATTTGGATTTTCCTCAGGACCTTGACTGGTTGTGTCTCTCCTTCTCTGTGTTTTAATTCTATTGATGAATGCTCTCGGGTGCTTGGGTTGTTGCTTATTTGCCAAGTCTGGTTTCCATTTTCCGTAATGATTTATTAAGCAGTCCACTTTCTCAAATTCTGTTTCTTCCTTTTGCCAGGAGCCACAATTAATTTTAAATGTTCAGTGCTGCTGGCTTTTCAGGCGCTTCCGTTCGAAAGTTTAGAAATCAGCATTTTCTTATTTTAACCATTCTGTGCCTCTGCCTATCTCGGATTACATGTCTGGGGTAGGTAACAGCTGGGCTGTATGCATTCCCTCTAAATAGTCGCACACAAAGGGAGCTTAGGTATACCTGATGGGCCATCCACATCCTGAAGGGCCATCAAAATTCTGATTGGTCATCCTGGGCAAGATGGGAGGGAGGAGCTGACACTTGCACCTGAATGGGCTGTGCCTGTCCTCATACACAGAGCTGCATACCCCTCCACCCTGTAGTGAGACTGAAGATAAGGCAGGATGGGCAGGGACTTTGTGCACTTCAAAGGTCTCTCTTTGAAGTCTCCCCCACTTCAAAGGCACAACTGGGTATAAGTACTCGACCCCAGACACCACCACTTCAGTACACTTCTTGACCGGAGGACATTCTGCCAGGAAAAAGGATTGCTGTGCTGCTGAAAGGACTGTCACTTTGTTGGACTCTGCTGGACTTTGCTGGAATCCTGCTGTGCTGTGTCTGCCCTGCTGCGTTCCTTGCCTGGGAGTGAGAAGGACTGGGCCTGCATCTCTACATCTTCAGAACCAAAGTGACTCCAAGGGCTTGCTGGCTTTCCTCCTGCTCTAAAGGTTAAGGGACAAAGACTTCCAACAGCCCTGCTACAGCTCTGGACTCTGTCACCTGTTAGTCTTTCCCTGCCAAGTGGTGCCAATCCAGTCCCGGGCCCTTGAAAGTGAGTATTCTGGCTGTTTTGTGCAAAATCCATGCTTTGCCGTCATTGCGCCACTCGGAACCGATGGATCTCCCCTCAACGCCAATGCATCGCATCTGCCACTGAGGACAAGGACATTGCATCGCTAGCTGCGCTGCTCGATCACCTTCATCGTAAAGGGTTTGCCAACAACTTATCTCCAACTGCGCAGAGCGGAACCAACACATCGCCTACATCCGAAGAGATCAGTGCAGATGCATAACCTCCTCTGATCCCCGTATTGGGTCTTCCACATCGACGCATTCTCCTAGCAAGGTACTTTTTCTTTAGGACGAGGTTGGTCCCTGTATCCGACCCATGCTCCATTGCGGTAGGCCTGAACTTTCAGATTTGACCCGGTTAAGCACGACAAGATAGCCCTTGTCTGCCCTTTATGTTTCTAAGCACTATATTTCAAGATATTCTTTGAAAATTCATAACTCAGGTTCTACTTAGTGGATTTCTGTTGTTTTGGTCTTGTTTTGTTCAATACATTCAGCTCTATGCTTCTAACCTGCTGTGGATTATTTTTAGTGTGGTGTTTTCACTGTTTTAAGTGTTGCACAAATACTTTACACATTGCTTCTTAAGTTAAGCCTGCCTTCTATGTGCCAAGCTACCAGGGGTTGAGCACAGGTTCTTTAGGTTGTGTATCTGACTTACCTTGACTAAGAATGTAGTCCCTACTTAGGGTGCATACCTCTGCCAACTGGAGGCCCAATTTCTAACACATAAAACCAGGCATTGGACACAGCATGGCAGTATTGGAAAGATGTGAGCTATATGAGGCGAGAACGGCATACATGGGCAGCACATTGCACTACCGATATCAACATTGTGCAAGATGGTGGTGGCTGTGACTATCACTGGTGGTCATAAAAGCAAGACAAAAGGTAAAGATAAGGTCAACTGCTGTAATTTAAAAGCATATGGAGTGTTGTTTGTAGGATGTCTGATATGCTGAGAAGAAAAACTTTTGCGAACTCAAGGTGTCCGACAGAGGGTGGTATCCTAGCTAATAATATTATTACTATAACATAATTCAAGATGGGGAGAGAATTGAGGAACAGTAGCATGGCTCTGTGGGCTCTGTGGTGCTCCCTATATTTACAATGACATTTTAGCTCTTACTACAATTAAACATCTTCACGTGGTTATAGTCATTAGAGAGTAAATGGATTAAATGAGTCAGGTTTTTACACAATTCACACTGCATCATGGATTTCATTCCCCAGTATCACGTGGGCACTCTAGTTGAATCGATGGAGTTACTCACCAAAGCACATCAAATCCACTGTTGGCAGCTACTCGCTCAGGCATGTGCAAGGTGTGCACTGGGTCAATCAATCCTAACGTAGGTTTGAGCACGCGAGAAGCAATACCTGCACATTGTGAACATACACACATCTGTGTAAGGTCTAGAAAAACTGTTCATCATTGCAAATAATAATGACAACATTGGGCAGATGTGCTTTTTGTTATTCTACAAAGCACTACCTTACATTGATCATGCCTTGTAAAACAATTTATACAAGGATTGTTCAACAATTTGTCCTGAGTAGTCATGCTGCCAGCTCACTGTTTTCTTATATAAAATACAAGAATTAAAACATCCTCACATAATCATGTCCCATCGGAAAGGACATTAGCTGGCAATGTTATGTTCTCAGTTTAACACCAGGAGCTGCGTTTTAGAAACAGTGCCCCAGCGGTGCAACAGACGTGTGCACCAGTTTCCTGCTCTGCCTTGGCACTGTAGTATTACAGAAGAAGGCGCAGAAGCTTGTGTACCCTCTTCTGGAATGCAGATAGTGCTGGTACACAGAGCGCCATCACAATCTTCACAGGGTTTGGCTCCATGCTAATGAAGGAAACACTTTGCCTCCAAGCCCTTGCCCTATTATGGATGCAGAAGCAGAGGTAAAGAGGCCATTAGGAGCTGCACTGAGTGAGTTCCACAAAAAGGCGGCGGCGCAGAGTCAGTGTACCCCTTAGTGTGACCGATGCAAGGGGGAAAAGGAGGTTGCATGGACTCCCCAGATATCCCCCTGCAGGTGGGTGTGGTTACTCACTGCACCTGCCTGCAGGTGAATCTGTCTCCTCTTTAAAGTGCAGGTGGGTGCCACCTGCACAGAGAAAGATGGATCGGGTGATTCAAACAGCCACTCCTTATTTCACTAATGCACTGTCCTCAGGGCAGCGTGTGTTCATGGCTGCCCTTGGGGCAACATACAACTTGTAATAGGGCACACTGTCCCTGTTTGCACCCGGTGCACCTGCCTAAAGGTGTGCTATGGCACGAACAGACACTGTGCCCGTGATGTAATACAGGCCCATGTCTTCATGGTGGTTTGCGAAAACGCTGTTGGGTATATAAAAGAGTACTGTGGGACAAAATAGTATGATCTTGAACTATGTAAATAGTTAGGACAGTCTGGCACCCCTGAAAAGCGCTGTATGGTCCCAGTAACAAAATACACGCGAGGGGCTGTATTATGCATGGTGCCTGGGGGGTGAGAGGGTGTGCGCGCCCGCTTTGTGCATCCCCGGAACACTATGGTATTAAAGAAGGGGCCACAGATGTTTCTGCTGCCCCTTCTGTAATACTGATAGCACTGGTGCACATGTAGCACCAACGCCATCTTGAGGAAACGTTCCCTCAGTTGCATGGGTGTGTGGCACCATGCAAATGAGAGAATCACATTGCCTTTACACCCGCGCCCTTTCACAGCCACAGAGTTAGACAGGCCCTTAGGAGGTGCACATACAGTGCACCACTAGAGCGTCACCTGAGGGCAGCCCTCTGGAAGGGACAAAGGGGGTCCCATGGACCATGCAGACATCCAGATGCTGGTGGGAGCAGTCGCTCACTACACCTGCCAGCAGGGGGGTCCCCTTCTCCTCTTTAACATTTGCACAGTGAAACACAGAGCGGCTTGTAAGCAGCCACTCTGTCCTTCACTTAATGCGCTGCCCCCAGGACAGCCCTAAGTTTGCGACTGCCCTGGGGGCACCGCATTCATATGCATTCATGTAAATACAGGGCACTGTCCTGGTCTGCACTAGGCGCACCTTTTGAAAGGTGTGCTTGAGGCAGACAGGGATAGTGTGTACCTTGGGTGATCTGGGCCCAGTTCCATCGCTGACTTTTAGTACATTAGGAGCGTCTATATCAAATCTTTGGATACTTGAAGCCAGAAGCACCCAGACATCCCAAATTGTTTGCAGCACACTGTATAACTATATAAACTCAATAAAGGAGTCTCTCTGGTGCATGCTTTAATCTGCTACAGGCCTCTTTCCTCAGTTCTTTATCAGTTACTAACTTGGATAGACCGAAGTGGCTGTAACAGTGTTGTGGAATCTCTGTGAGCACTGGTAAAAAAAAAAGGCCTAATACTTTCTGTAGTGTTTACAAGCCCAAGAATTTTATACTTCAGTGCTATATAAAAGTCAATGGATAATAGAATTCCTTTAACACAGAAAATCAGTAGCGGCTTCTCCGCTAAGGCGGAGGAACGTCGCCCCACTGCTGCAAAGCAGTGAAAGAAAGAACAAATACAATGATATTAACTCAAAGTTATTATCATTGTATTTGTTCCTGCTGCGCAGCTTTGCGGGGCAGGCAGGGCTGCTCTGCTCTCAGAGCAGGGGAGGAGTGGTTTGCCCACTCCAAGCGCGCAATGACTGTTGGGCTGGCCCTCTGGGGCCGTCCAAAACAGTCATGCGCACTCGCATGTTATCCATGCAGGCTGCATTAGCCTGCATGGAGAACGTGCCAAGGACCCCATTCCCTGCTGAGCGTCGATCCACGGTGCTCAGACCAATCACAACGCTGCATTGCAGCATTGTGATTAGCTCAGGGGAGGGAGCCTGGCTGCTTCCTGTTCCGGCCCCAGAAAGTAGAGACTGAGACGACGTGTCGGAGAGTGACGAGAAGGTAAGTTTTTTTTAAACATTTTTTTTTTTTTTACATCACCCCCCCCACGCCACTCCAGATCCGTGCTGGCCACTACTGCATCCTTCTTCTTTCATAAATGAACGTCATTTCTAGCGACACCCTTACTCCAATTCTAAATATAATCAAACCAACTCTCATCCAAGGTGCCTTCTCAAACACTCTCAAGACTGGACAAATTCTACCACTGCTGAAAGATCCCAACCTAGATACTGAACAATTGTAAACTACAGTCCAATCACCTATCTCCTTTTGAGGGTTAGGTCAAGAGTGAAAACATTTTCGAAATCGAGGCTATGGATAATAAGACTTAATTATACATATGTTCCTGAGGAGGGATTGTGTACAGAAATGTAATGAATAAAAACGAATATTTTAGAGGGACAGGCAATTAGCCTTGATGTAGGGGTGGTCCCTGAAATACGTGTTGGCTGGCTGTATCTGTTGGAAATCTATGAAACCAGTTTTTTTCTTGATGAAGACTCAATAAATGAAGTTGAAATATTTTAGAAGAAAAGAGGAGTATGTCTGGATATATGACTTATTGCTCTACCTCCTGTGAACATTTATATACTAGACTGCATCCGTGGGGTGTTGGTGTTTGGAAGTTGTGTCACCAGGCTATTAATTACTTTCGACCCCGAAGTAGTGACGTGACATACATACATATATATATATATATATACACACACACATACATATATATATATATATATATATATATATATATATATATATATCTTTGTTTATATTTATATATAAATACATATATATATATAAACATGTCATCAAGGTACACAAATGTGAAGTTAAGAATAGTAGATCTATCTTTACCTAGCTATACTTACCTTCACAATATTGCAGTAGTCGATATTCTAAATACAATATTATTGCAGGATGATATTAAGCCACTTGATTTTGTTACACAACCCTATATCTGCGACATAAAGATACGGTAAACGTTAATACCATTTTTCTACTGTCATCCCTTTATGGTCAAAGAAACAAGAAATGTCTCTGTTTGATTTTAAAAGATTAAGGTATAAGAAGCATTATGAATCAGTTTTTGAATTTGTAAAGCTAGTAAAGTTGTAACTTTTCTCCACTTGAGAAAATGAGGACTAGGGCATGCATCCCTTAAGAATGTTTTTAACTCATAGTTTGACTAATGCTAATCTGTTACAACCGGATTAGACTCTTTACTGTTTTATAATGGTCTGCCTTTTATTCTTAATAATTATTTGCATACTATTGTTTATGTTAAGCAGTTTAACTAATATATATGAACAGTATATTTCACTGTATGACAGCCTATTCAACAGGAATTATATGCTAGAGTGTAGTAAGTTTTATATTGGAATTAAATCTTTTTGTATTCATTTTCTGCGTACCTTCAATATAGTTTTAGACATGTATTTTGATTTTCATTTTATAGATATTTATGCTTGAGGTGAACAACATAGAAAAAAAACTGTAAGTACTTGTAATCTTCCCACCTCTCATTGGTTATTGCAAGTAACAAAATTTGCTACAGCACAGCGGATAATAAATTATTTTTAGACAGTAAGACACTAAAGAGTAGACTGTTTAATATTACTATGCATCTGACTGTGACAATTATACGTAGGGAATAAAAATTAGAAATTGTTGCTGATTTGGTCAATGTTCTACCTAACAAGGAAAGTTTTTTTTTTTTTTAAAAGCTATTTTGATGTTTTCTACTGTGGAGTTTTCTCTTAGTGCCAATAGGCGACCCTTGTAGTGACCAATATATTAAATATTATCCTTCAAACAATGCTAATGCCATTTCAGTATGTGGTGTCTATTTGGTATAAACTTCAGTTGTACACAATGAGACATCTACCCACTCACAAAATTGTTTTAGTGACCCCTCTATCCTGTTACTATCAGAGCATAACCAACTTGCAAATTCTAAAAGCATTGACATTTTTGGTGTTTTAACACCACTTATCCTTATGAAGTGTACCTGAATCCTTCATAACAGAAAAAAAGTTTACTGTTCCTATGCATCTTTTCTATTTTGTCCTGCACACTAACAATGACTATGATGATCGGTCTCTACACTACTGTTCATGGATGCAAGTTACCTTAAACGTACACTTGTATTTTATAACCTATGTTTATTCTGCATTATTTCTGCTACCCTCTTCTAAACACAACACATAAATTTGTTAATATTTTTGTAAATGAATAAAATGTCTTACAATTCTCTATTGCGGTTTCAATTTGCAAGTATTAAGACTTGTGAATGTATAAGATACCAAATAATCTTTCTCAACTTTAGATGGAACTGCCCAATGCAATCAATTCCTGAGACGACCTTATGGTGTGGCAGTTTACATGCTGAGACAGAAGAATTAGAGATGCTGTGCCTTTATGGTGATTGGTGTCTTCCATTCGTGCACACACATTCTCAATTAAATAGATGGGACTTTAGTCTGCCTCATCAATCAATCAATCAATTCAGATTTGTATAGCGCGGCTAATCACCCTGTTGGGTATCAAGGCGCTCGGGATGGGCCGGTTGGTCGAACAGCCAGGTCTTGAGTGCACTTCTGAAGTCCGCGAGGGTGGTGGAGGTACAGAGGTGGTGGTGCAGGTCATCCCAGGACTTGGCAGCGAGGTAGGAGAAGGATCAGGTCCCTCCTTGGGCTCGACGGATGTGTGCAATGGAAAGATGGGCTAAGCGGAGTTGTCTGGTGGAAGGTCAGTCGGTAGTTGATGTTGGCTGGTTCTATGTTGTGGAGGGCCTTGAATGTATGGATGAGTAGTTTGAAGCAGCATCTCTTCCTGATTGGGAGCCAGTGGAGATCTCTAAGGTGGGGGGGGGGGTTATGCTAGATCGTTTAGGGAGATCCAGAACCTGAAAGCTTTAACTGCAGTGTCCCAATGTGGTTCTTAAGACTGCATTTATTTCCACTAATAAACAAGCCAGATGCTGAGTGGCACTGGTGTGTGATATTCTCTATATGCAGCTAAATACTGGTGTTGTAGTCTTCTCAGGTGTTCCCTTCACAGATGAGTGCATCACATAAAGATACATCTATAATAGCGTGAGTTTCAACTATTGCAGTATGAATGTCTAAGAAAGAAGCACCTGGAAAAAAAGTCAGGTCTTCAGAATTTGGCAAAATAAAATTATCACAGATGATAGCCTCTGACTTTGTTATTATATTCTAATGAGAAATTGTTTGACTTAGAAGGATGTCATCAAACGGGATGCCTGCTTAATAGATGTAAAGATTGTTAAACTAAACATAAGTTGATACAAAAAGTCTGGCTATTGTGTTCCAATGTGATTGATTAGGTCAACTGATCATTAACCTATACAAATCACTGTTTTTGAGGAAAATATTAGCCTGTAGCCTTTTTATATGTGTTGCTTATGTAATCACACTATGCCTGAAGGAACTAAAGTCCACTGAGGCTAAATAACAGGAGGAAAAAACACAGACAACTGAATAAAATGGCAATTTACAACCTTGAGATATCTTTATAGTCGCGCAAGTAGAGGAAAGCTAGGAAAGAAGAAAATGGATATGGGCTCCAATTATAGAGTGGATTACGGGACAGTAAATTTGAAAAAGCCTTTAAGGACATGTTGGAATATTTATGTAAAAGTGATATATGCCTAGCATTATAATGTCTCAATTGTCTATGAAGGATGTGCGTCTAGGTTTTGTTTGACTATGGTAGTCATGTTTTTTGCTCTCTGTGTATGCAGGTGGGAGGGAGTAAATGGGGTAAAAGCTTTTTTTCGCTATAAAAATGATTTAAATTAAAAAAAATTAAAAAGACAACTGAATAAAATTGTTATGCCCAACCAATCTTCAGAAGTTAGTAAAAGAATAATATGGTAGATGGTAGCCTTTGTCTTTGTTATTATGTTCCAATGAGAAATGTTTTGACTTCGAAGGATCTGCCTTCAAACGAGATGCCTTTGAATTGCCATGAGTCTGTTAGCATTATTAACTCAGAAGAACAAACCAATATATTTTTTCCAAGAGAAGTTATCCTATACATATGTATTTGGAAAGATTACTGCCCATAACAAGAGGAGCTGACATTATTTAGCAAAGAAAGAACATAATCTCTTATTTTAAGGCCGTATGCTGATCAACCTACCAGGATGGTGTTTAAACCCGGTGGATTGATCAACATTTGGTATTAAAGGTGTTGGACTTCAGAGAGGTTATATTTACAATCCCCAATGCAATGTATGCAATTTGGAGTGGTTAGATTTTTTCCTCCCACTTCAGTTTAAGTAACATTAGGGAAAGTGTTGGACTTCGGAGTGGTTAGATTTACTATTACCAGCCCTATCTTAACAACAGTAGAAAAAATGTTGGTTTTCGGAGGGGGCATATTAACTATTCCCACTCCAGTGTAGGCTTCATTTGGGAGAGTGTTGGACTTCAGAGAGAATAGATTTACTATTTCCATTCCCGTCTAAGCAACAGTAGGGAAAGAGCTGGACTTTGGAGGGGTTATATTTACTATCCTCACTCCAATCTAAACAACAGTAGGGAAAATTCCACTCCAATCTAAGCAACAGTCGGGCAAGTGTTGGACTTTGGAAGGGTTAGAGTTACTATTTCCACTCCAGTCTAAGCAATAGTAGGGACAGTGTTGGACTTTGGCATGGATAGATTGACTAGTCGCACACCAGTCTACACAACAATAAGGAAACTGTTATACTTTGGAGGGGTTAGATTTACTATTCCCACTCCAATCTAAACATCCGTAGGAAAAGTGTTGCACCTCAGAGGGGTTAAATTAACTATTCCCACTTCAATCTAAGCAACATTAGGAAAAGTGTTGTACTTCGAAACGTTTAAATCTACTATTCCCACTTCAATGTATGCACCAGTAGGCAAACTGTTAAACTTCAGAAGGATATACCATTTGAACTCATTTTGTAGAAAACATTTAAATACCTTACATAAAATTAATACATCATATTTTATATAGACAGAGATACTATATAAACTAAAGAAAATAAAAATACAAATTATCTAAAAAAATAATTAAGTAAAATTCCCTTCCCTCCCTACGACCACCAAAAAATCACACACCTAAAAAATAAACAAAACAATATTTAAATGGAAATATTACTTAAATAAAACAAATACAATAAAATAACTAACCCGCTACTGCATTATAAATTACCAATTAAATTAAAAAATAAATTACACATTTAAAATTGCAAAGTATATTTTTAAAAAAACAATAACAATTATTCTTACAATACTAACACCCAAAAATAATATACAAACATTAATATTAAATTAATGAAAAAACTATATTTGTTACAACCATATTTAAGTAAACCCCATTGAATACAATTGTGTTAACAACAAAATTATATACCAAAAAAAACATTTTCTAGCCTTAGATATTTTGTTCCATGATATTTTGGTAGTGGTGATATTTTTGACACAATATTCAGGTCACACAACATTTTTTCCTCAATATGTTCTCATTCACCCTACCAAATGATATGTATGCTCCACCACGTCTTTCCTTGAAAAATGCCTTTCACAGAGACCTAGTTCTCCGTTATTCCTCCTGAGAGTTTTCATGACCACTGCCACGCGTCCAGGAGCCTGGCTACCAAACACTTTGCTATGCATCGCATAAGGAATATTTGATTACTTAGTGGCTGCCACAGTTACACCGGTCCAGTCCATATTGTCCTTAACTGAAGTTCTGTCAGTTTCTCCAGAAGAGTCACCATATCTTTCATTGCATCCATGGAACATTTGGAATTGGATAGCTCACCCTCATCTTAAGATGTCAGGAGAAAATTGTGGGTTGCATGCCACAGGCACTGTGGACGATTGGAGAAGGCCAATGCTCCTTCATCTAAGCAGGTGAGGGCATTTTCAAATTATCCAGGACTGTAACTAATGTAGGTCCACACTTTTTTGCCAACTCAACTGAGATTCTGAATGCCCATGGCTCAAACAACTCGTCTGTGCCTGTACAGTGCATAATAAGACAGAAGAAATATGAGCCCAATTGATCCAAGGCTACACCTCAGAAAAACTACAACTTATTCTGAGTGAAACTGGCAAAGCTTTACTTAACATCCCTACACCTGGACTCTCTCTAGAACTATACAACTCCTGCACATCTCACTTGGAAGCAGCACTGTTTAACATAAACAAAACTAAACCAGGGGCCGTATTACAAAAAGTACCCTGGACTGAGGGCGCAAGGGCCATGTGTGCCCTCTTTGTGCGCTCCCAAGGCACCTTGGTAATACAGAACATGCAGCAGATACTTATGCGGCCACTTCTGTAATACTGACAGCAATGGTACACATACCACCATCGATATCTGGAGAGGGTATTCCCTCATTTGCATGGGGCATAGCGCCATTCAATTGAGGGATCTCTTTGCCTTTGCACCCTATTATGGACTTGTGGCCCAAAGACAAAAAAGCCGTCAGGGGGCGCACTGGGCAGCCCTCTGGAGTGGGCAAAGGATGGCACACTCATTATCACACCTATATAATCATCTTCTTCGGGAAAACACACATTCATTTGCCATCCACTCAGCTGTCTAAACACTGAACCGTATTTAATGTAAAAATGTCTTTTATTTCATATAAAAAGTCCTCAAAACATACAAATATACTGTGACAACTGACAAGTGACAACTTGTGACGTTATTTGTTTTTTTCTACATCATCAGTGACAACTTGTCATGAAATCTGTTTGTCTTTGTATATTATGGTATCTTTTAGTTTTGTGACTGCTGAGACCAATAGTTTTTTTTTTTAATAAATAACAGATTATTGTGTTAGTGAGATATTTTAATGAATCAATGTTGCACAAACTATGAATAATGTTTTTATAAAACTTTTATTAATGATACAATATTGTTTTATATAAAGATAATACTGAACACAGTATATTTGTATGCTTTTGGACTCATTGTATGAAGTAAGAGACATTTTTACATTAAACAGAGTTCAGTGTTTAGACAGCTGAGTGGGTGGCAAATAAAATTGTGGGTTATCCCGAAGAAGACGATTATACAGGTGTGAATCATAAGAGGGATCTTTAGTTGTTTTGATTGGATTTTAAACCTGTCCCTTTTGTTAGAAGGGCATCTCTAAAATACTTGTGGAGCAATAGATTTCCTGCCCATGTCCAGCTTTAGAGGATAGAGTGGAGTACTCGGGGGCAAAAGCACCAAGCTCCTTACTTGTGTTCAGATCTAGACAGGTCATCTATTTTGGCAAACCCTCACAATTCGGCCCCATAGATGGCAGAACTTACAGCTTTTGAATCTTAAATCTGTAGGGCGGCTGCAACTGGTTTACAGAACGATGTGCAATGTTCCTTCATAAGAGAAGCAACTATTTGCTTATGCTTCAAGGAAATCTTAGTCACGTGTGGTTTCCATGAAATGCTGTCTGATAATTTAATGGCCAAATAGTCAAAGGCGTTTACTCTCTCAAGCAAACCCCACCTAGGGTAGGCCTCCTCCAATAGGACTTATTGGGGTTTATCGGCATATATTTCGTCATTGACGTATTTATCTCACGGCCTCGCAAATCGCAAAAATCTTTAAATTGATTTAACAACAACTAAAGGGCCCCTGGAATTTTAGACACTAACAGGTTGTCATCTGCAAATAAAAGGGGCACAATTTTTCCCTCCCTAGTAAGGGAGCAGCGTCTGCAGGATGGAGAGATAAAAATTGGACTACATTGTTCAAGAAAAAGGAAAAAAGAGTTGGTGCCAACGCGCAACCCTGACGAACTCCCCTGTTGACATTAATTGGATCTATGAGCTGGCTTTGATCGCCCCAACGCACTTGTGCGTAGTTAGCCTCATAGAAACGAATGATTAAAGATAAAATCTAATTGGGCATCCCCATTTCATGCAAAACATGCTGCAGTTTACATCTTGGGACCAGATCGAAAGCTGACTTTAGATCAATAAATGCAACATATAAATTTCCTTTAACGATGACAACAGTTTCCAAAATAAAAGGAGAAAACGGAACACCTTATCAATTGTTCCTGTCTTCTGTCTAAAGCTGGCTTGGTAGGGTGTTAAAATGTCATTATCGCTTATCCACTCCTGGATCTTGGACAAAAGGGTGCGAAAAAACACTTTCTGGATTGAATCGATAGGGCCGATAGGCCTGTAGTTACAAGGTTGGTTCCTATCACCTTTCTTAAATAAGGGAATCACTTCTGCACCCTTCCAAGACACAGGAATGGGAGCGCCCCCTGCTATGGCATTTGAGAGTAACAGGATGTAAAGTGATCAATTAGCCCACTCGTGCAGGAAGAGGTCACCAGGAATGCCATCAGGGCCCGTAGCTTTGGCTCGGACAATTGAATCAATAGAGGCCTGAATGTCGCCCAAGGAAAATAAGTCCTTATTAGAAGCCTGAGTCAGTGCAAGTGGAGCTAATGGGGAATGAGTCAGACTAACGTAAGAATAAAGGGAGTTAAAATGATGGTACCAAGCAGAGACAGAAATATGGTTATCAGGAGAAGTCTCCCCTGTGTCCACCCCACACAACCAAGGACCAAAACATTTTGAAGTCTTTGCAGTCACATGCTTCCTTGATAAGCCACCATCTAGTCTCATCCCATTCCTGCTTTGCCTTTATCTGGGTATGATTGTACGACCTTCTTTGGGTTCTCATAGGGGCCATATCCTTAGATTTAATGCCCAGGGAAAGCTGATTTCTTAACTGTCTGCACTCTCTGTTGAACCAAGATTTCGGTTTCCTTTTATTTGGTCTAAAATTAGACTTATGCATAGACACAGTGATGTGGAACAGCAAGTGCTAAAAAAATCAGGAATGAACAACTGGAACTATATTCTACCCTCTTGTCTGCACATACAGGGCAGTAATCTAGGACATACAAACGAACAAATCCCGATTGATAAGCTGGGGCTTTTCTTCGTTTGGGATCAACTGCTGCCACTGAAGGCGACGCTTATCGTTAGATGGTATCACATCCTGAGTGTGCTGACGTTCTAGTGGCAAACTGTGATAACCACCCCATGGGGACAACAGCCTAAGGCAAAGTGGGTTATGGTCACTATCGGATCTAGTACTCACAGCTATATATTCAACAATAGACCAGAGTCTCAAGTCTATCAGGATATAATCAATACAACTATTACCAATTATTCTATTTAAAGTATTGGCTCCCATGCTATCCAATTTGGTCAGACCATTTGCTGCCCTTAACCCAAACTCCAGAGTTAGGGCTATCAATTGAAGTGCGACTTGGGACCATTTTTTAACAGGAGATAGGTCCAAGCTAGGGATTGACCATGATTCATCTACCTCCACCACTTCGCACACATCATCCCTGTCCAAAGGTTCAAAGGTGACATTGAAGTCACCAGCTAGATTCAAAAGAGGGTTGGGATGTCTTTCAACCGAAATCTCCTTGAGTTTTTGCAAAGTGTCTGAAGGTCTGCATCCCCCCAGTTCCTCTTGCATAGACATTATAGATGTCAATGGTAAATCAATTTCCGCCTTTAAATCACAAAAATACTCATGTGCATCGAGATGGGAAGGTGAAGACCAAACTGCCAGTGGTGGGAAAACCCCCTCGCCCACTGGTTCCTCAGTGTTCGAGGAATCATCGTCTCTACATAAGATGGTGCTAACCCAGAACTTAAAAACAAAACACATAAAACAGTAATTTCCAAGATTAGAAAGTCAGACTAGAGGCGCAAAATGTCCGATGAACTGGCCCTTATCTGGCTTGGTTAGCAAGAATATAATAGGGGTCACACACAGTACCTTTGGGTGTCCAGAATATAGAGCTCAGGGGGATGGCCCGGCCCAGCCAAGCCCAGCCCAGCCTCTTCAGGTCACGGACAGGCCTGCCCTTGGCCCGGGCTTCGCCCACATGCACCCCGTGCCGTGAGAGGGAGGCAGCACTATTTGTGCAATGGCTACCCCACCACCCACCCCCACCCCGCCCCACTCTCCCACCCTACCCCTCCCCCAGGTCAGCTACAGTAGATTGGGTTTATGTTGAGCCCTGGGACTGTGAATCACACCAGGGTGTTGCAGGGCAAGGGAAACAAAACTGACAGCCCCCACCAGCAGAACGTACCGTGCCGCAAGGGGAGAGGCAGTGCTGTATGCACGATGGCCATGCCTCTCCCAAGTCAGCTGCAGCAGATTTGGTAGCTGTTGTGCCCTGGGGCTGTGAGTCCCACCAGGGTGTTGCAGGGCAAGGGAAACAAAACTGACAGACCCCACCAGCAGAAGGTACCGTGTCGCAAGGGGAGAGGCAGCGCTATGTACGCGATGGCCACGCATCTCCCAAGCCAGCTGCGGCGGATTTGGTAGCTGTTGTGCCCTGGGAGTCCCACCAGGGCATTGCAGGGCAAGGGAAACAAAACTGACAACCTCCATCAGCAGAGTTGGTTATTCTAGGGGTGCTGCATCTGCACCTCCTGCACCCATAGTTCCAGCGACTGTCAGATTTTTGTCGGCTCAGAGTAAACGTAGATCTCATATTTCACCAAAGGCAGATGCGGATAACATAGTGCAAGAATAAAATGATTGTGCTCTTCATATAGAAAGATGCATATTTCATCTGTATTACCACTAAACTCCACATACTAAGTTAGGAGCATAGTATTGGTCCCTACTTTAAACATGAAAACACTTACCAGTTTTTGCTTTCAGTTTTTCGTAATCAAATACTGCAATCCCTGTAGTTTCACTTCCGGTTCCAGCTGTAGTGGGAACTGCAAGAGAAATGGCTTGGGCTTTTAGTGTAATGCAATAAACATTAAATAACAATTGTAAGAACAACGTATTTGCAGTGCTTCACACCAATGTTTTTTAGTCTTGGCTACAGACAGTTGTATCTGTCTGCTGGTCTCACCTACTGTTTCCAACATACATAGAGTGAGCTTTGGGTTTGTGCCTTGCTCATGGCTGGATGGCTTTGCTGTATGTCTCAGTAGTCTCCACTTGATTCGATGGCTTTCGTTCCTATTCCTTTGTTTGTCCTGCCCAGAAGCATTTCAGTTTCACAGTGTTATAACTGGATTTGTTGTATCCTTCCACTAAATGCTTGAGGGACTCATTTATGGTTTTCCTTTAAGCACTCCATGGGAGCGCATGTGTTTCCTTGCTTTCTCCCTCTTTTCCTCCTATTCACCTGCATACTCTCTTTTCACTCCAACCGCCATCCGTTTATTATCATATTATTTTATTTCTTGTTTATTTTTTTTTCAAAGGCTTAACAGCTGCTAAGTACTGCTGGGTCACTCACTCTTTCAGCTCCCCATCCCGCTTTGCATCTTCATTCAATTTGTTTCTTAATATCGCTTTTATTACTGGCAGCTGGAAAATAGTGCTGAGTCCCTACAGTGGCAGCTGGTGACATTTGAAAGTGGTGAGGCATACAATTATTGCTGTACTGCACTGCGGCGAGCGCAGTGAGCGAGCATGAACAACCTGGGGGGGAAGTCGGGGGGGTTTCCCCCCCCCCCCGGGGACATTTTGAAAAAAGACTGGACAAATGGTGCATTTTTAAGCAAATTTGAGGGAGCAGGAACGTTAATAAAGCAATACGATTTAATTATTTATCATTTAAGAAATTGCCAATTTTTATGAGCTATAGAGGACAATCTTTGCATATGCTGATGTTATCATTTACCCATATTAACTTTTGAACACACCGATACACTTGTAATGGTTTTAACTATACACTAAATACATTCATTGACTGTGCAGTGCTGTACATCAATATGATGACACTATTTCCTTAAATTAATTTTCTGTTTTCATGCAAGAAACGCCATTTTAAAAAAAAAGTGCAGAAAATATGAATGCATTTCAAGTAGTAAAAAAGGCCTGCATGTAACAGCAAAGGCTTCCCATGTTATCGTTTCCCAAAAATTCTCAGTAGAAAAGCCATCCCACGTCGTCAACAGAGGCTACCAAGTTATCAGGTATGAGCAGAATAACAAACCCTGATAAACGGAAGTGGCCAGGGCGTTCATGCAATGGATTCGCCTGCACTAATGGACTCCGTGGATCTGCGCAATCAAAAACTCTGGCTCTAAGAGTGGTTTAAAGCAACACACAACATTCAGCAAAGCATGCCTTTCTGTCCAGACCTTTGACTTTTTATCAATTTTTTTGAGGTCTGGCCTGACAACTTTAGCTGCCTGCCTACATACATACAGAGAGGGGCTATTAATACTGGTCGGTTCAAACAAGGCTCGTGACTCTTATTTACATTAAGGTACGCCACATAAGTTTTTCGAAACACAGAAAATATGTTTAAAGAGCAAAACGACTTGCTGCAAAAAAAAGCATGGAAAAGTGAATAATGTAAAGCCACATAGCGCATTTTAAAAGGAAACAAATTACTACAGCATGCGGTACGTGAATATGTTTGCCCGAGGCAAACTGCAGGGCAGTTCAGTGCGTGAGGTAATTCCACAAGGGCGTGCGCTGTGTAAACCCATATCGTAACATAAGATGCACATAATGTAGTCGCAGATTACACACTTTAAAAAAGCGTCTCCTTAATTAGAAGTCGTTTAGCCGGGAGGCATATCACCTCGCAACTGCCTGTGTTCTCTTCACAAAGGAATACATTGATATCGAGTCTGTGTAAGCCCATTCTGTAATAATGACATTATTGCAAACACATCTGTCTTGTTAAAATGTGCATTCATTTCATTTCAACTAATACCACGTTCCGTTGTTTAAGGCAATAACACCATGGCTTCCCCATCAGTCTCCTGCCCCGGTCCTCCCTGGCGGGGTATAGTTTCCTGCTGCCGTGTTTCTTTTCATTAATAATTCACGAGGCTGTTTGCGGATGGCTGTGTAAACAAAGGCATTGCCCTGGGACGCGGCTCCTGGTCAGACCAGGCGGTAGCAGTATACCACGCTCCCGAGGGGTCGAAGGCCGCAGGGACTGGCGAGGGGAGCCTGGTACTGACTCAGGATATTGGGCAATCACTCCTCAAAGCTGAGTCCTTATCGGTAGATAAGAGAAACCACGGGAGATTAATCATGGTGAAGCAGGTGCCTACCACCAGCAGAACCCTTATCCTGACCTCCGGCCTAGCGCCGCGCTCAGACCCCTGGAATACTGCACTCCTACAGCAACACCAGCACACCAACACCCGCCAAACCCAATGGAACATCCCGAACACTCACAATAAACGTGAAACAGACAGCAATCACAGAACTCACACGCCCACCAACACCAATGGAACATCCCGAAACACTCACAATAAATGTGAAACAGACAGCAAACATAGCTCAAACGCCCACCAACATCAATGGAATATCCCACACACACACAAAACGTGAAGAGGATTGACCACAATATCTTGTTACCAGCTCTGTCCATTAACTAGTTTTAATAAAAACTCCTGGCTGCATGAAATGATGGTGTTTGCGGGAGAAGTCAGCCAGTTACTTCTGTAGCCTGTTAAGGATGGGCGAGGACTCAATGACTGAAATCAAACATCATAATAAGTAAATGATTTAACATTTCTCAAAATGTCAGCACGCTCTAGAGCGGCGTGCCAGAGCCTGGCGCCAACTGTACCCTGGTTCATTTGCGAAGCAGCCTCCGTGTTCACAGTGCCGATAATCACACAGGACTGCGCAAAATCTAACCTCCAAGGAGATCTGAGGCGGCATCAGTTAAAAGTGATCCGCAACTAACGAAGGATGCGGATTGAATATTAAACATTCTGAACATTAAACGACGATTGCTGAAACAAAAAAAGGAAAATGTAATAAAGACAAAATGAGACACACTTAGCAGGAACCTACGGGAAGCTTGAACAGGACTCGCTAGGCTGGTGTGCCATGTGTGTGGCCCCAGTAACATAGAAGGGCTTGATGCGCACACTGAGGTGAGCACACACCTGCGAAACTGGGCGATCCCCCCGCCATTATCTGTCGTGCTAGCTTAAGCCATTCCTAGCGCAGCACAATTCCTGGTTCTTCTGGGACCGAAGGCTGTGCGTGGTCGCGGTCCTTACTTAGGCCGATATGTCCATGGGTTGTCCCTTGCCCAGAAGTCTGACCGCCAAAGGTCTCAAGTTACCCAGATGTGTGTGACTGGCCCGTTCACGCCTGGCTTTAATGACCCAGGTCTTAGCATGACTGACGCCATAAACGGGACTACAAGGTCCAGGAGACCGAGAGGAGGGGCCAGGTGAAGGAGGACCCAGTGCTATAAAGAGCAGACTATTCTCGTGCGGGCTTTGCCCGGGCCAAAGGCAGGCCCGTCAACAAATGATGTTCCTATTATTGATTTGAGCGGATAACCACACTGGGGAGGCAGTGCCTATAGCCTGCCCACTTAGTGCCTCGATACAAGCCCTCAATGAGGTGTCTCAGGGAGGAAAATCCCAAGTTCAACTTCAGGGAGTTAAAGCAAGGGGCAAAGCGGGCAAAAGGAAGAGAGATGAAGGTGGGGCAAACTCAAAGAGGCAGTGTTTGTGTACTTTTTCAATCTCTACGGGTGATGGGTGATCAGAAAAGGACAAATCCATAGATGTAATGGCAGTCGCGGCTCGTAATACTCGCAGAGGGGGGGGTCGCGTGGGGGTTACTGCGGGGGGTGGGTGTTAAAATAAAATGAAAACTTACCTGACCGGGTCCCGTGCCGCCTCTGCTCCTGGGCCGGGTCCCGCGCAGCCTCTGCTGCTCCTGAACAGGAACAGGCATGCTCCCTCCCCTCCTGTAAGCCAATTACAACGCTGCAATGGCAGCGTTGTGATTGGTGGGGAGTCCCGGATAGCGCCCAGCCGGGCACCTGTAGGGAGGCCATTTTCTCTATGTAGGCTGCATGCAGCCTACAAAGAGAAAATGTAGAGTGCGCATGACTGCTTTGGTCGGCCCCAGGGCCGACCAAACAGTCAGGGCACTCAGACTGGTGCAAGCCACTCCTCCCCGACCAGCTCACCCGCCCGCCCCCAACCAGGCATACCCTTCTGCCTACACCCAACCAGGCATACCCCTGCCTTCTGCTTTCTCGCAGCGTGAGAAGCAGAAAATAAAATGGTATTTAAAAATACCATTTTATTTTCTGCTTCTCGCACTGCGAGAAAGCAGTGGGGCGGCGCTCCTACGCCCTAATGGAGCAGCCACCACTGGGTTCCTACTTTGCATTTCGAGCTTTGAGCACCTTCTCTTATCTTTTGTTTATAAATGTTAATTTACTGCTCTTACCTAGCTGTCTAACATGTTAGAGCAGTAAATTAGAGAACAAGGGCCCTTCCTGCCCAAGGCTACTCTGACGAAAGACGCTACACTACACATCACGCGGAGACAAAGACATTCTGCCAACTGCTGCAGTTGTCCCAAATACCTGCTGAATTACAGCAAAAACAACAGCCAAGCTCCCTGACTAAATGTAATTTCTTAAAAAACCCAATGGACGCACTATTCTCACACAACAGGGAATCGAGAGGCCTACAATCACCCATACAGCCTCACTCCTCTCCTATAGCTGCTCATCAACTGGTTGGCTCCAAAGATGACCTACGATTGTGGAAATCAACGGTGCACAAGAATAAGCTCCCTTCAAATGGGAAGAATGGGCCATAAAAAGCATGGAAGCAAGAGATAAGTTACCGGCTCTGGCTTTAGACAACTCCATAGCGGCTGACTGCAATCGAAACAACAGGGTTGGGTGCAATGTGGGTACTGACGGCAAACACAATGGAAACATCTCCATTTGGCAGTTCTACCACAAAAAGACCTTACGACATGTCAGTTCAAGTCAAGCAGTCCAAAGAAAGGAAGGGTCACCTAGTCACTGCTGAGTTGCACAATGTTCTACCACAAACAGCACCAGTACCAGAGCTCACGACCTCCCCTCCAGAATACCAGGATAGTGGGGAAAGTAACGGATGCTCCCTTGTAAAACCTTCTTGGATCCTAGACCAGCCTACCAACAAAATAACAATACCTTCTAGTCAGAAAAGGGGCGGGTCTTCTGTTCTTGAAAGATCACTAACTCTGTCATGAGAAACGACTCCGCTATTACAGGAAAAGAGCCCGGTTCCATCCAACCCAACGGTCCCTCAGGTTTCACCTCTCTTCATTTTGGACCAGTAAAGAATCAACCTAGATGACTGCCACAGCTCATCAACACGACATAAGGAAAGGCAAAGGGACACTTGAGACACTCTGTTACACTTATTTGAATCAGTAGTTAATGCGCTACCCTACCAGTCAAATAAGCTTGATCTATGGGGGGACGTTCTTAACACCATGGCTATCTATGTCACAGCAATTGACTCTAAAATAGGCGGTCTAAACTCGCTGATACAATGCACGCATTGTGATGCAGGTTAACCTGTCTTAGCATGTGCATGTGGTTCGGTGATTGACAAACTTGCATGGTTTTCTGACAACTTAGCCTCAGTGTTTACAGAAATAAAGCTCCAACAAAACCCAGGACTCTCGGTAACTCATGAAACTGCTGCTCAAATTGTTCTGAGCAGTTCCTCCAACGGAAAGCAGCATCAGGAGGCCTAACAAATGATTGCTATCAAAGCAGTGCAATTGCTCAGGTTTCCCCCAAGACAGATGCACTCAGTGCTGGGTCATCTACTCTTCAACCTATTGGAATAGCGCTTTCAACAAAAAAAAAGCGCAAGAGACTCAGGAAGGCTCACGATAAACAGCCTACAAAAGGAGTGTCAACTGTACAGCATGAACAAATATATTCCATCTTCAGACCAGCCTCTAAGAACAAAGCTACAGTCAAAGACTCACCAGCAGAAGGAGTTGTACTGGACCTAGAAGGAAATTTGTCTGGCAGAACTATTCCCGACAATATAGACAACAGCAACACGGACACAACCAAAGCGACTCTTGGGCAAAAGAAACCTTCAACTTCAAGAACTAACCATCCAGTAAAGCAGGTAGCTCAAGAGCCTCCGACCGAGATAACTAGCATATAGACTCTAGACGAGGGAGTAAGCCTTTTGGCACGTGAAGTAATCCTGCCAGGTCCTCAACCCTCTCAAGTAGGCCAATGGTCACCTCAAAAGGAAAAATGCAGGATTAACTATCCGTGTCAATCAATCAAGAGAGAAAGACAGCAGATTAATTTGTCTCCAACAGGCTCTCCATTTGCCCTAAAGAGTGCAACAAAGTCGTCTGCTACCATCAGATCTGACCTTCTGGTAACTATTAACTTCCTACCCGTCTTAGAGGATAGAACACCACCTGGCAAAAAAATAGAATTAAGGGACCGCAAAATATTAGAGCAGCTATGCAAATTAACCTTCACTCCATTATATAAATCAAGTCGGCAGTTTGATATAATTAATAGAGGCACAATGCTCTGTATACTCCAAGAAATACAATCTTTGAGGCATATCAAAACGAGCTGCAGCACTACACCCAACACTAAAGAATCCACCATAATCACCTGGGCAAATCAATCACTTGCTGAGCAGGTCTGGAAGGGGAAACTGATTTTGGGATATGGGGCATTGAGTTATCATGACATGAGGAAGCTTCATATCCTCAAATCTTAATGCCTAGTCGCCCAATCGAAGGAGCTCTCTCACTACTTCACCTAGAATAAAGAGCTCACAACAAGCTTTGGTTCTACTCCACAGTCGGCCTCAAACTGCGTCAGTCCTGAGAGGGGCAAGGAGTCTAACATCAGTGGCCGTAACGACGACGTGAAGTGGTCGCTCAGTCAAGTTCCAAATGATTGAGCATGGCTCCCGAGTATGCTTCAGCCAAACACGAACAGTTGTGTAAAAAATTGACAAGAAAAACCTTCACCCGACACGCCAGAGAGGGAAAGTCTAGCAATTTGTTCATGGAACATCGAGAACCTGGAAAGAAAAATTGACGGCATACTCTTCTTAGATTATACAAAGTCCTTCGATCTGGTAATTCTGCAAGAAACTTGGACATTGGCACCCCTGGACATGACAGCATTCCTAGGATTCAACAAACCGGTGGTAAAAACTTGCTAGGATGACCTGTTGGGGGCCTATCCATCTATGCTGCGGCTGACATTAACACCAAAATAGAAGATCTACAAATGATCCATCGCAACATCCAAGCTGTGAAACTATGAGAACTCTTCCACAACAATAATCTCACCCTGCTGATAATAAACGTCAACATACATTCCACACCTGCAAAGAAGGAGGAATGGCTAGAGCGGTTGACCTCAAAGCTGGGAAACTGGGTTTGAGTCTTGGCAGGGACGCTCAACATCCTGTGATTCTGGGCAAATCACTTAATCTCCCTGTGCCTAACAAAATGAATGTGTCCATCTGTAAGGCGACTGGTGCTCACGTAAAGCGCTTCAATGCGCTTTGGGTCAAGTTCGTGCTATATAAAACACCTCCCCCCGCAAAAACACTATGGCCATTTATAACCAATCAAATAACAACCAATCCGATCACACTTATCATCTTGACAGGGGACTTTAACACAAATTTGCTCGACGAAGTTGAGAATGAACAATTGCTGGACATCCAAAACCAGATTTGGCAAATACCCCCGCTTCACCCATGGTCAAAAAGGAAGGACGTTAGCGGTCTGGTTCGTGTGCATAAATTGGAGAACCCGGGGTTGCGATCATTAAAACGATGCATCAAGTCAGACGTCCCTGCACATTCCACTTTTCATTCGGAAACAGCCAACTCGATCTTAGACTATACCTTCGATTACCTCCCACTATTTCAAATGGTTAGTCTTTTTGAGATTGGAACCAGACTGGAAAGTAACCACCAACCTCAAAGGATCCTGCTTAATCTACTCTGCCGGCTTCACAAACAAACATGCCAGGATATCGGAACAACCTCCACTGTCAACTACAGAAAGTTAATATGGTCAACAAGACCTATTGATTGGTCCAATGGGAAAAAATACTCAATACATCCTCAGACCCACTGGAGCAATGGGGTCAACTTCCGATCCTCCTTTTGGGTGATAATGAAAGTCCATCACGAAAACCAAATCCTTATTCAGGCAGCCCTCAGCCCTGCTTGCCATAGCTAAAAAGAAATTAAACCATGCATTCAAGCTACTTCGATCCAGCCCAAGTTCCACATTATGGAGGTTCGCCTTATCCAAGCTGAGACTCCTATACAAAAAAACCAACATTGGACTCAGCCAAGACGGAGACGACCAATATTGGCACAAATAACTAGCTTCAACTAGAAGAAAAGATGCTAGAGAATTTTGGAGACAGATGAACGACGCTACAGGTCTTAGGCCTCCTCCTGTATCATCGAACATCTCTGAAGAAGCATGGTTTCTTACCTGCAGGAAGTATTTGGAGGTATTAATACCATATCCACAAACTTTGAAAGATGACATCAAATAAGACAGACAATCACCCACATAAAGTCATCACTCTGGACGACGTAAATAATTATTTTCTTCTGGAGGACGTGATGGAGCCCCTGGCCCCAATGGCCTCCCACAGGCCATCTTTAAAGAAAACCCCCAGTATTGGTCCGAACAACTGAGTCACCTGTACACCAGGCCATATCGGACAGCTGGCGGGGTTCAATCATAGCCCCAATTTACAAAGTTGGAAAGAAGTCACTACTGTCAAACTACAGGCCGATTGCTTTTTTAAACAGGGAGGTGAAATACTTTGCCAAAATACTGTTGTACTAACCGACTGGGCAGTGAAAAATTTGTTAGAGACAGTGAATCAAACTGGATTCATGAAAAATACAGAAACAACTACTAACACCGTAATGCTTAACTAATAAATTTATAAAGCAAGATCCCGCTCACAGAATCTGCATCTCTGCTTTGTGAACTTTTGCTCTTTAAGGAACACACTAAAAGTTCTGACTCTCCAAATATTATTACAAGTTATTTCTGCAGTTTGCGCCCTCAGTAGCATATGGAGCAGAAGCGCTTCGGGGGAGAGCAGATAAATGAATTGACAATGCTACTATTGGCACCTATCGGCGGGTGTTCAGGCTTCCACAACACAGCTCTCCAGTCCAAATAAGACTAGAATGTGGGCTGAGGCAGAACCTATCCAGCTATGGCACCTACTTGAAAACCTGCTACAAATTAAAAAAGAGGCAGGAGGCACATTAAATAACATCCTGTGGAGTGATATATCAGATCAGGTAATGCCTGGGGATACAAATACATGAATTTGGCCTTAAAAACCTTGCAAGCAGAGCAACTTTGGGCCTAAACACTCACCCAAGCTGTTTTTAATAGAGCAATGAGTTCAGCAGTCAAGAAGCTCTCTTCCCTTACTGATAAAGCCACACTGTCTAAAAGATCACATGCTTGGATGACAATTGGCACATATGGTCTCCTGAAGCCACAGCCATACCTTGGAGAACTTTAAGGGGTTGAGAGCAAAGCTGAAGCTGCCAGGTTACCACTTTGGTGGTTTTAATACCTTATGTAACTCCCCTGCTTGGCTGAGACAAATCACTGTGACTTCATGCCGGCTGTGTAAACACTCAAATGAAGGCATCAGCCACATTGTCTGCACATACCATGCACTGATGACAGAGAGAAAAGGTCTTTTGAAATCCCACTATATAAGGAAAGGAATTCGCATGTGCCCATAGGCAGTAATAATCTGCCTCCAAGGAGAAGACCTTGTGCTCTGTGGGAATTTTGTTTAATTTATGTCGCTGGCAGAAAGCAAACTGGCTAAGTATCTTGTTAATGCATCAAGCACCTTAACTTAGTGAGCCTCTAGGTTCATGGCTGACATGGACTATGCTCTCGAACTGCAGTTTTCACCCTCGACCATCTTAATTAAGCACTCTAACTTGCTACAGTACGAAGCACTTTCACAGCGAGCCTTAAGGCCTTGGAAGCAATTGTTATCTACAACGCTCCTTGACTGATTACTGTTCATGCCAGCCTAGCACGCCAACACTTCTGCTAAAGCACTAAGCACTCTAAGTTAGTGAGTCACTAAGATCATGGTTACAACCATCATCGTCAACGACCCTGCATTTCTGTTTGTCTGTCCTGTTTTACCATATCTCAGATCTGCCACAGCACAAAGCACCAACACTTAGTAAGTCTATAAGAGCATGGATGCAATTGTTATTGACAATGCCCGAGAGCATCTTGCTCAGTTAAGCCTAGCACAATAGCGCGCTGGGGAATGAGCCATGCATGCTACTGTGGAGTGTCTTTAAGATCATGATTATAACGGTCATTGACTATGCCGCTCTACTGCACCTTGATTAACCCTTGTACTGGAACTCATCTGCTAATGCAGTAAGCAATATCTCGTTGTGTCTCTGAGATCTTGGTCACAAAGGCCTTTAATTCCGATTTTGTATTGTTTCTTGCGACCCTCTTCTGCCTCCACATACATCCCATACCTGCTTTCGATGGATCAACAACACGAAATAACTTATGGAATCTGCCGTAGATGGAGACAGGGCCTCCGGGACCGAGGAGTTCAAAATACAAGGACAGCCTTGTTTTGTGGTGTGTTTATTGTCACAATGGACATTGACAATGCTTCGTTGTGCACTTTGCCCATCTTACTTTAGCCCTGTACTGTAACTCATTTGCTAATGCATTAAGCACTTTAGCGTTGCATTCAACGGCCATTGACTGTATTTCTATTGTTTCTGGTGACCCTCCTCTGCCTCCCCCATACATCTCATATCTACCTCTCGATGTATCAACAACATGAAACAACTGATGGAACCTGCCGTAGATGGAGGCAATGCCATCGGGTTAGAGGAGTTAAAAAATACAAGGACGGCTGGATTCTAGTGCGGTTTTAACGAAGGGAGTGTTTTTAGATGTTTTCATTGTAAGGTTTCGTTTTTTTTATCTTTTTTAAAAATTGTTTTTATTGAATTTTTTCAAAGGAAAAATACAACAAAGCTGCAATCAGGAAAGAGAGCAACAGACGTCCCGGGTAGAGACGTGGTAGTCGTATTCATCATGTCAAATAGGTTAACAATTCATGTCATTCTACAGCCAATAAACCAATAATAATAAACTAAAGAAAACAAATACAATGGAGCAGTTTTGTAAATAGCGTCTTGGAAAATCTGCAGCGCATAGCAATGATCATGACAGATTAGATAATATCACTATCATACCAGTCTTTAAGAAGTGCCCAACGTATAGTCAGCTCCCGTACATGTCTCAGATCCCCACTCAATCAATATATACTCAGGTCCTTCAATCAGTGACATCAGCGTCATTAGGTGTCTGCGGAGTGTGATTGTAGATAGCTTTTAAGAGGCTGCCAAATATCACAAGGGCGTGAGGTGGCGGGAAGGAGTGTGGCATAGATGTCACTCATAGTATCACAATAAGTAAGGTCTCGTATCCACGCCTGCACTGATGGTGTTTGCGCCCTGCCCCAATGGAGTGAAACTTGTCGCTTAGCTATCAGTAAAGCAATAGCGCTAAAACGCCTAAGGCTTCTCTTGAATGGCTTAACATATCCCAATAGGGCTGTCAATGGCTCAGGGGGTATTGTGTGTTCTACCTTGATAGACAGGCGTCGAAAAACATCTATCCAGTATGTATTTACCGGGGCACAAGTCCAAGCTAAATGGAAAAAATCCGCTTCAAGAGTGCCGCATCTCATACAGGCACTAGACGCTGCAGGAGTCATTCTGGCCACCAATTTGGTAGTAACGTACATCCTATGCAGATATTTAAAATGTAACAGTTTGTGTTTGTAATTGCTCAAGACGCATCGCATCTGCGAGCAGCAATAACGCCACATGTCATCAGTTATGCTAATATCTAAATCCTGCTCCCAGCCTATGCGCGCCTTAGTACCCACTGGCGGGCGAAGGGAAAGAGACAAGTGGTAATACGAGAGACCAAATGGGCGCTATCCAGAGAGGTTATAACAAGTGTGAGAGGTGGGAACTCAACCGGCTCAGACGACAAGTCAGGCAGAATTTTTAAAAGGGAGCTGCGAGTTCTATGAAGCAAGAAGGTGTCCATATATGTGTTAGCGCTTCGCTCAGTCAATCAATCAATCAATCACGGCATTTATAGAGCGCGCTACTCACCCGGGAGGGTCTCAAGGCGCTGGGGGAGGGGGTAAGTTATTGCTCGAACAGCCAGGTCTTGAGCTGCTTCCTGAAGGAGAGATGGTCCTGGGTTCGCCGAAGGTGAGTGGGGAGGGAGTTCCAGGTCTTGGCTGCCAGGTAGGAGAAGGATCTTCCTCCGGCGGTGGTTCTGCGGATGCGTGGTACGGTGGCGAGGGCGTGGCTGGTTGATCGTAGCTGGCGGGTGGGCGTGTAGAAGGTCATGCGGTCGTTGAGGTACTTTGGGCCCAGGTCGTGGAGGGCCTTGTGTGCGTGGGTGAGGAGTCTGAACGTGATTCTCTTGCTGACGGGGAGCCAGTGCAGGTCTTTCAGGTGTCCGGTGATGTGGCTGTGTCGGGGGATGTCCAGGATGAGTCGTGCGGAGGCGTTCTGGATGCGCTGGAGTCTTTTTGAAGTTTGGCTGTGGTTCCGGCGTAGAGGGTGTTCCCATAGTCCAGTCGGCTGGTGACGAGTGCCTGGGTGACGGTCTTCCTGGTTTCAGTGGGGATCCATCTGAAGATCTTGCGGAGCTTGCGCAGGGTGTTGAAGCACGAAGATGAGACGGGCGTTGACTTGTCTGGTCATTGACAGGGAGGAGTCCAGGATGAAGCCCAGGTTGCGTGCGTGATCCGTTGGCTTGGGCGCGGTGCCCAGGGCCGGGGGCCACCAGGAGTCGTCCCAGGCGGAGGGTGATGAGCCCAGGATGAGGACTTCCGTCTTGTCTGAGTTCAGTTTAAGGCGGCTGTTCCTCATCCAGTCGGCGACGTCTCTCATCCCGTCGTGTAGGTTGGCTCTGGCGGTGGTGGGGTCGTTGGTGAGGGAGAGGATCAGCTGGGTGTCGTCGGCGTAGGAGATGATGTTGAGGTTGTGTTGGCGTGCGATGGCTGCGAGGGGGCTCATGTAGACGTTGAAGAGGGTTGGACTGAGTGAAGATCCTTGTGGAACGCCGCAGATGACTTCGGTGGCCTCGGATCTGAACGGGGGAGGCGGACTCTCTGGGTTCTTCCGGCGAGGAACGAGATGATCCATTCCAGTGCTTTCTCTCGGATTCCGATGTTGCTGAGGCGCTTCACTAGGGTGCGGTGGCAGACGGTGTCGAACGCCGCGGAGAGGTCCAAGAGGATGAGGGCTGCTGTTTCCCCGTTGTCGGTTAGGGTTCTGATGTCGTCGGTGGCTGCGATAAGGGCGGTCTCGGTGCTGTGGTTGGCCCGAAACCCGGACTGCGAGGGGTCGAGGGATCCGTTCGCCTCGAGGAAGGCGGCAAGCTGTCTGTTGACGGTCTTCTCGATGACTTTGGCCGGAAACGGAAGGAGCGAGATGGGACGGTAGTTCTTGAGGTCGGTGGGGTCCGCCGTTGGTTTCTTCAGGAGGGCGGTAAGCTCGGCGTGCTTCCAGCTCTCCGGGAAGGTGGCGGTGTGGAAGGAGGAGCTGATGATGTCCCGGAGATGGGGTGCGATGGTGGCGTCGGCTTTGTTGAAGACGTGGTGTGGGCAGGGGTCGGTTGGTGATCCGGAGTGGATGGAGTTCATCGTGCGGGTGGTGTCTTCGGTGCTGATCGGGGTCCAGTTGCAGAGGGTGGTGGTGGCGGGCGTTGGTTCGGCGGTAGGGTGCGTGGTTTGTGCGTCGAAACTGTTATGTATGTCGGTGATCTTGCGGTGGAAGAACGCGGCGAGTGAGTTGCAGAGGTCTTGCGAGGGGTGATGTCGTTGTTTCCGGCGCCGGGTTGGAGAACTCTTTGACGATGCTGAAAAGTTCCTTGCTGTCGTGGGCGTTGTTGTCCAGTCGTTCTTTGAGTGCCGACTTCTTGGTGGCACGGATCATCTGGTGGTGTTTACGGGTGGCGTGCTTGAGGGCGGTCCTGTTGTCTGTGGTCTGGTCGAGTCGCCAGGTTTTCTCGAGAGTGCGGCAGTTCTTCTTGGATTCCTTGAGTTCGTTGGTGAACCAAGGGGTTTTCTTGCTTCCGGGTCTGCTGGGAGGGTTTTTTAGTGGTGCGAGGTCGTCGGCGCAGGCGGTCAGCCACTTGGCGAGGTTGCTGGCTGCTTCGTTTGGGTCCGTTGTGTTGGTGGGTGTGTTCTGGCTGAGGGAGGCGGTGAGCTGCTCGGCGGTGATCTTGCTCCAGCTCCGGCGGGGAGCCTGTTGCGGGTGGTGGTGGGTCGCAGTCTTTCTGAAGCTGAAGTGGACGCAGCTGTGGTCGGTCCAGTGGAGTCCGGTGGCGTGGCTGAAGGAGATGTGCTTGCTGGAAGAGAAGACGGGGTCAAGCGTGTGGCCGGCGTAGTGGGTGGGCGTGTTCACCAGTTGCTTGAGTCCGAGGTTGGCGAGGTTGTCCAGCAGGGCGGTGGTGTTTCTGTCGTTGTTGTTCTCCAGGTGGAAGTTGAGGTCCCCTAGGAGGATGTAGTCGGCGGAGGGCATGGCGTGCGGGCTGATGAAGTCTGCGATGTCTTCGCTGAATAGTGTGCGTGGTCCCGGGGGTCTGTAGATGAGGGTGCCTCGGAGGGTGGTCTTGGGGTCAGTGTGTATCTGGAAGTGTAGGTGTTCGGCGGCGGTGAAGGTCTCGTCGGAGTTAGTCGAGATGCGGATGGTGTTCTTGTGTACGATGGCGATGCCTCCTCCCGTCTGGTTGACGCGGTCCCTCCGGGTGATCTTGTATCCGTCCGGGATGGCTATGGCGATGTCGGGCGCTGAGGAGGCGTTCATCCAGGTTTCGGTGAGGAAGGCGATGTCCGGTGCTGTTGCGTCGAGCAGGTCCCAGAGTTCCACGGCGTGCCTGTGGACGGAGCGGGTGTTCAACAGGATGCATTTCAGGTGGTTGCTGCTGGTGCTCGACTTGGCGGAGGTGGTGCACGTCCGGGGGCAGGTGAATCGGCAGGTTTGGCAGGTGAAGGGTCCGTGGGTGCGTCTCGGTGAGGCTCGGTAGCAGGCAGGGTTCCGGCCGGCATTGAGTGCGGTGAGGGTGGCGGCGTCGTAGGTCCGTCGAGTGGTGTTGCATCGGTGGGATCCAGGGGTTCTGGCGCTGGGCGCGGTCCAGTCGCGGACGGGCGCAGACGGGCTTGCCTTCGGCGCGCCAGCGGCGCGGGCGCGCAGCGGCTGCCATTTATGGGGAGGTGGGAGGGAGGAGCAGCTGGGAGGCGGGAGGCAGGGGCAGCGAATGGGCAGTCAGGGGGCGGGGCCGCAGGGACGCAGCGGCGGGAATGGCGAGAGGCAGCGGGGGCACAAAGTACAAGGGGAGAGAAAACAGACAAAAATACGGGCACAACGCAAATGGGGCAGCGAGGGGCACAGAAAGGAAAATGGGGGAGAAAACAGACAAAATTACAAGCACAACGCAAATGGGGCAGCGAGGGGCACAGAAAGGAAAATGGGGGAGAAAACAGACAAAATTACAAGCACAACGCAAATGGGGCAGCGAGGGGCACAGAAAGGAAAATGGGGGAGAAAACAGACAAAATTACAAGCACAACGCAAATGGGGCAGCGAGGGGCACAGAAAGGAAAATGGGGGAGAAAACAGACAAAATTACAAGCACAACGCAAATGGGGCAGCGAGGGGCACAGAAAGGAAAATGGGGGAGAAAACAGACAAAATTACAAGCACAACGCAAATGGGGCAGCGAGGGGCACAGAAAGGAAAATGGGGGAGAAAACAGACAAAATTACAAGCACAACGCAAATGGGGCAGCGAGGGGCACAGAAGGAAAATGGGGGGAGAAAACAGACAAAATTACAAGCACAACGCAAATGGGGCAGCGAGGGGCACAGAAAGGAAAATGGGGGGAGAAAACAGAAAATTACAAGCACAACGCAAATGGGGCAGCGAGGGGCACAGAAAGGAAAATGGGGGAGAAAACAGACAAAATTACAAGCACAACGCAAATGGGGCAGCGAGGGGCACAGAAAGGAAAATGGGGGAGAAAACAGACAAAATTACAAGCACAACGCAAATGGGGCAGCGAGGGGCACAGAAAGGAAAATGGGGGAGAAAACAGACAAAATTACAAGCACAACGCAAATGGGGCAGCGAGGGGCACAGAAAGGAAAATGGGGGAGAAAACGGACAAAATTACAAGCACAACGCAAATGGGGCAGCGAGGGGCACAGAAAGGAAAATGGGGGAGAAAACAGACAAAATTACAAGCACAACGCAAATGGGGCAGCGAGGGGCACAGAAAGGAAAATGGGGGTAGAAAACAGACAAAATTACAAGCACAACGCAAATGGGGCAGCGAGGGGCACAGAAAGGAAAATGGGGGAGAAAACGGACAAAATTACAAGCACAACGCAAATGGGGCAGCGAGGGGCACAGAAAGGAAAATGGGGGAGAAAACAGACAAAATTACAAGCACAACGCAAATGGGGCAGCGAGGGGCACAGAAAGGAAAATGGGGGAGAAAACAGACAAAATTACAAGCACAACGCAAATGGGGCAGCGAGGGGCACAGAAAGGAAAATGGGGGAGAAAACAGACAAAATTACAAGCACAACGCAAATGGGGCAGCGAGGGGCACAGAAAGGAAAATGGGGGAGAAAACGGACAAAATTACAAGCACAACGCAAATGGGGCAGCGAGGGGCACAGAAAGGAAAATGGGGGAGAAAACAGACAAAATTACAAGCACAACGCAAATGGGGCAGCGAGGGGCACAGAAAGGAAAATGGGGAGACAAGCAAGAAATACGGGCACCGGGGCCACAATTCCGCAGTCGAGCACGGTCTAGAATCGCGGAACAGGTCGCCCAATTTCAAGAGCCTATTCTTAAGTAGCGTTTTCTTAGTGAGTGTTTCTAAAGTTGGGGGAATTGCCGGGTTATTGGCCAACGGTATATGCGGGGAGTAGATAGATGTGTAATTCAGGTACTTCCGCAATCTAGTCCATGCCCAACATGTAGTGGGAACCGTCTGAATCTCTGTGGGGACGCGAGGGAGACCCAGGGGTAGCAGCGTCGACAGTGAGTGCGGGTAAATCTGTGATCTGTCAGGTTTAAGATACTGTATTCGAGCATCCGGGTGATACCAATGATACGTAAAATGGGTTTGGGCAACCAGATAGTAAAGGTAAACATCTGGGACACCGAAACCACCTCGTTCAAATGGCATAGTTAATGTAGCCCAGTTCACTCTCGGTTGCTTACCCGCCCAAACTAGCCGTATTAAAAGGGACCGGAGTGTATTAAAAAAGGCCATTGTTAAGGACAGAGGGATATTTTAAAAAAGATACAGAAAACGCGGAAGTACTACCATCTTAATGATAGCAATTCGTCCTACAATAGAGAGTGGGAGTTTCGTCCATCTAAGAATTTGCGATTCGAGTCGGTCAACTGCAGGGCCATAGTTCAATCGGATCACTTCAGAGGCGTCGCAGTGCAGAAAAACACCCAGATATTTGGGAGGTTCAGTGCACCACCGCAGGGGGAATTCCAGATTGCATGGAAGAGTACCCGGGGTCAAGGCAAATATTTCAGATTTGGTCCAGTTAATGACCAAGCCCGAATGCACTCCAAAGCGGACCACCTCCCGTAAAAGAGGGGGCAAATTCTCCTCAGGACGACGCACAAACAACATCACGTCGTCTGCATAAAAAGATGCAATGAGTGGGCCTGTATGGAGCTGCAATCCGTGGTGTAGATGCCATTCTTGAATATGACGGGCAAGTGGATCCATAGCAATAATGAATAATAGGGGTGAAAGTGGGCACCCCTGTCTGGTGCCCCGAGTCAATCCGAATTGCGGTGTAAATAGTAAGGTTTAGTTAACTGAACAATAAAATTATTAATTCATTATTCATTCATTCCTGCCCAAGGCCAGAGACCCTCTCCTACTGCCCATTTGGCATGCTAGACAAGTTGACCCTGCCAGGCATGACACGTTTCTGCAGCAAGGCCGCGCCTTGGCTGAGGGTGCAGATAGAACTGGGCAGCGAGTGACTGCGGTGCATGGGAGGCCGGCCGTGGTCAAGTTGGATGGAAGGGGCGCAGCTGACAGAGCGGAGGCCAGGAGTGTGCCTTGTGTATGTGTTGAATGCACAAACAAGTGCCCGAGGAGCTGCCCAGTACGGGCAGAACAACCATCACTTGCGACAGAGTTGACAGCGCTGAGAATGCAATTGGAGGAAGCACAGCTCATTGAGACCAATATCATTGTGGGAGCATTGAGGAGACGCAGCTATAAGCAAGGTCTCAGTGAGCTCAATGCTACTCTGCGAGCATGCGCAGTGAGGACTTAGCACTCTAGCACAAGGCCAGTGGACCACCTTCACTCTACAAAGACCAGTGGCCACTAGATACTCCTCACCAGTGCAAGGTCAGGGAGACCCAATTCAGTTCATTGTGCATGCTCGATACAGAGACCATGAGCTCCGTCTGCCAACTCCCATTTCCTTTACTGCACGGGTCATTTCTAATCATTGGCCTGCACATCGGTGGAAGACGCAACATTCTTCTCTGAAGATCATTACTGGCTTGGGCATCTTAACAGTGTGCTTCACCGTAGTTTAACACTAGGGCACCAATTATAGGGCTGTCTGCTTTGTTGTAAAAAATATGGTCACAGCTAATTATAATAAATAAAGATAAAGCCTGCAGAAGGACTCAGAGACTTAACATGCGCCCCTGATAAAATGCATTGTGTTCTGGAGGTCAAGAGTTCATATTCCGACAAGCCATCCTTCTGAGATCGGGAAACTGAGTACCTAAAATAGTTAAAAGTAACATCTATTGTTTAAAGTGCTTATGAATGGTGCAGCTACCGTTATTTGCTTAGGAGCTGACATTGTGAATTGGGTTTTCTACATCCAATCAAGTGTTTTTTGCCCTGTATTTTTAGTCTGTTTTAGGTTTTGTATCTGGCAGCCACTTTGGGTTTTCTTGGACGCCCCCATTGGCAGTCTAGTTTCTTTTAGGCCCCAGCTCAACCCTATAAAGCTCCAGCGGCCTGATGTCAGCACTTTCAGTAAATGGCACTTCGCCACATGAAGTCTACCAGTTGCTCTTCTGCTTTTGAAAAATCTTACCCAATTTAGTCTCAACAGCCACTTTCACAGAAACTGTTGTTTTCAGTGGTGGTTGGTGAAATTTTAAAGTGGTGAGGCATAATGGTAATAAAGGAATTTTTAGGCATGAGCGAAGCTAACAAGCCTTACTCTTATAAGGGGATTTAGAGGTTCTTCCTCCTAGAATCCTTTTTAAAATTGTGTCTTTGGGTGCAATTTTGGGGCTCTATTTCTCTCTACATCTCATGAAAGCCCTTCCTCACATCTCCTTCACTTCACCCTCCCCCAAACACACTATGGACCCACTCAGCTGTAAGCAACTGTGTACCTCCTTGTAGAAAAGTTGAATGAATGAGCTGGAGGATGATTTGCTTGAAGAGAGGTGTATTGGTAACACCCCAGCCACTGCACTGGTACAGCTCTTCACTGAGGGGAACACTATCGCTACAGTTGGAATGTTATGTCGGAATGTTCTATTGTCCCAAAGAACAGATGGGGGTGCACTGGCAATGGGAGGCACCACAATGGAAGATACCACACATCCCCCTTTCATCACCGAACAAGATGCAAGGGTTAAAGGGAGCGGGAAGGGGGACGAAGGGTGGGGATGGCCCACACTGACAACAAGAAGTAACGAGATAAGGGCAGTCCTGCGGATGAGCACTGATGGTGGCATTATACTATACAAACAGGTGAATAAACTTCTGTATAAGATACTACTTGTAGGATACAATGTACAAATGATAATACTTTTTTATAATCCCAGACATTGTCTTGTGAACATATGTATAAGATATGCTTTACAGGATCTAACGCACATAATGAAAGTTCCCTTTTAATCCCAGACATAGTCTTTCAAGTATCTTGGTGCTCAGGTGGGACGGGTCTGTACTCTATAAGGAAAACTCCCATTGGGATGATTGTTGTGAGCAGTTATTCAATAACTCATTCCCTCTGCCAGGAGGATTGCCATAGCTTGAGTCTCTCCCTGCTGGCTGATGGTGGGCATCCTTTCTGAAGATAGGGTGACCCTCCCCAAATTCCATATTCTACTATCATCAGTCTTTATGGCATTGCGAAACATTTTGATTACTTTCATGGTTTTTAAAACTTGGAGTCTTTGACACCTCAACTCGGAGACTTAATCTTTATCCAATCTCTGACAACAACATTGGAAATTTTGGTGTGCTTGTACTGGTCATATCTTTCTTTTCTGTCCTGGTGCATCATTTCTCATTGTCTCCAGGGGTGTCTGGTGTTCACGTCTGTCCATTCTTTACCCCATTTCATCCATGAGGGAACTAGTTGAGAATTGGGTTTTCTTCCTCTTAATGACTCAAATTGGGTGTTCAGAGTGCTTTGGCGTGGAGTCAGATGAAATTCTGTAATTCTTTTGAAAATTTCTGCCTTTCAATTAAGGTTGTTAACTTCTGCTAATTGTATACCTTCCTTCAATGTTTTGTTGAAGTGTTCTACGGTACCGTTGATTTTTGAGTTGTACAGTGCTCACTGCAGATGGATGATGCCATTCTCTTCTAAGAATGTTTGCATTCCTTTAGAACAAAATTGTACTCCGTTATCTGATAGGATAGTCGATGGTAGCCCTTCACTAACAAATACAGTTGTTAAAAACTTTAGGACACTTTTTAAAACTAACTTCTAGCCACTTGGAGTATAGATCTAACAGGACTATAATGTACAGTGTCACTTTTTCCTCAGCTAAGGGACCAATTATGTCCAAGGCCAATTCGCCACATTGATTGTTTAAAAGTTTGTGTACGTGCATGGGGGCTTTCCTTGTGATTAAGATCTTGCCACACTCATTGCATGGTACACACTCCCTTACAAATCTTTCAATTTGAATGACCCTGCCAGGACACCACAAGTCCATTCAGAGTCTCTCTTTGGTATTGGAAACACCAAAGTAGCCTTCATGTGCTTATTTATGAGTTCCCCTGGCATACTCCCAGGGGAATTAGTCTGGTGCCCCTAAACAGACATTCATCCAGTTCTGCGAGTTCATCTTTGAAGCACCAATATGCTTTTAATTCCACCTTGACAGCGTTCTCGTTTGGCCAACTATTGTTTACAAACTGCCTCCAGAGTTTCATCTTCTCCAAGGCTTGTTTTGCATTCAGTCTCCGTTATCACACCATCAAAAATGACGCACACGTTCGATAAGGCTACCTCTTTTTTGTCATTCTGTATTTCATCATCTATACCACTGTTCATGTTGGAATGTAGCCTGGAGAGACAATCCACTGCCTTATTCTTTAAGGTGTATTAAACTGCAAATGTGTATTCCTGTAGGTTGACAATCCATTTCCTAATGTGGCTAGATACTGAGTTCTAAGCCTTTTTAAAATTGTGTCTTTGGGTGCAATTTTGGGGCTCTATTTCTCTCTACATCTCATGAAAGCCCTTCCTCACATCTCCTTCACTTCACCCTCCCCCAAACACACTATGGACCCACTCAGCTGTAAGCACAAGCTCTTTTACTTCTGCCTTATCAAAAGTTTGACAACTGTGTACCTCCTTGTAGAAAAGTTGAATGAATGAGCTGGAGGATGATTTGCTTGAAGAGAGGTGTATTGGTAACACCCCAGCCACTGCACTGGTACAGCTCTTCACTGAGGGGAACACTATCGCTACAGTTGGAATGTTATGTCGGAATGTTCTATTGTCCCAAAGAACAGATGGGGGTGCACTGGCAATGGGAGGCACCACAATGGAAGATACCACACATCCCCCTTTCATCACCGAACAAGATGCAAGGGTTAAAGGGAGCGGGAAGGGGGACGAAGGGTGGGGATGGCCCACACTGACAACAAGAAGTAACGAGATAAGGGCAGTCCTGCGGATGAGCACTGATGGTGGCATTATACTATACAAATAGGTGAATAAACTTCTGTATAAGATACTACTTGTAGGATACAATGTACAAATGATAATACTTTTTTATAATCCCAGACATTGTCTTGTGAACATATGTATAAGATATGCTTTACAGGATCTAACGCACATAATGAAAGTTCCCTTTTAATCCCAGACATAGTCTTTCAAGTATCTTGGTGCTCAGGTGGGACGGGTCTGTACTCTACAAGGAAAACTCCCATTGGGATGATTGTTGTGAGCAGTTATTCAATAACTCATTCCCTCTGCCAGGAGGATTGCCATAGCTTGAGTCTCTCCCTGCTGGCTGATGGTGGGCATCCTTTCTGAAGATAGGGTGACCCTCCCCAAATTCCATATTATACTATCATCAGTCTTTATGGCATTGCGAAACATTTTGATTACTTTCATGGTTCTTAAAACTTGGAGTCTTTGACACCTCAACTCGGAGACTTAATCTTTATCCAATCTCTGACAACAACATTGGAAATTTTGGTGTGCTTGTACTGGTCATATCTTTCTTTTCTGTCCTCCTTTTCATCATTTCTCATTGTCTCCAGGGGTGTCTGGTGTTCACGTCTGTCCATTCTTTACCCCATTTCATCCATGAGGGAACTAGTTGAGAATTGGGTTTTCTTCCTCTTAATGACTCAAATTGGGTGTTCAGAGTGCTTTGGCGTGGAGTCAGATGAAATTCTGTAATTCTTTTGAAAATTTCTGCCTTTCAATTAAGGTTAACTTCTGCTAATTGTATACCTTCCTTCAATGTTTTGTTGAAGTGTTCTACGGTACCGTTGATTTTTGAGTTGTACAGTGCTCACTGCAGATGGATGATGCCATTCTCTTCTAAGAATGTTTGCATTCCTTTAGAACAAAATTGTACTCCGTTATCTGATAGGATAGTCGATGGTAGCCCTTCACTAGCAAATACAGTTGTTAAAAACTTTAGGACACTTTTTAAAACTAACTTCTAGCCACTTGGAGTATAGATCTAACAGGACTATAATGTACAGTGTCACTTTCTCCTCAGCTAAGGGACCAATTATGTCCAAGGCCAATTCGCCACATTGATTGTTTAAAAGTTTGTGTACGTGCATGGGGGCTTTCCTTGTGATTAAGATCTTGCCACACTCATTGCATGGTACACACTCCCTTACAAATCTTTCAATTTGAATGACCCTGCCAGGACACCACAAGTCCATTCAGAGTCTCTCTTTGGTATTGGAAACACCAAAGTAGCCTTCATGTGCTTATTTATGAGTTCCCCTGGCATACTCCCAGGGGGAATTAGTCTGGTGCCCCTAAACAGACATTCATCCAGTTCTGCGAGTTCATCTTTGAAGCACCAATATGCTTTTAATTCCACCTTGACAGCGTTCTCGTTTGGCCAACTATTGTTTACAAACTGCCTCCAGAGTTTCATCTTCTCCAAGGCTTGTTTTGCATTCAGTCTCCGTTATCACACCATCAAAAATGACGCACACGTTCGATAAGGCTACCTCTTTTTTGTCATTCTGTATTTCATCATCTATACCACTGTTCATGTTGGAATGTAGCCTGGAGAGACAATCCACTGCCTTATTCTTTAAGGTGTATTAAACTGCAAATGTGTATTCCTGTAGGTTGACAATCCATTTCCTGATGTGGCTAGATACTGAGTTCTAAGCCTTTTCTGTCAAAGATTTTTCATTGGTTTGTGGTCCATTCTGATGTTGAAATCCCTACCCCAAAGAACATTTTCTAACTTTTTTTATGACCCACAATACTACTAGGGCTTCCTTTACTATTACGGAGTAGTTAACTTCTGCACTCGTAATGACCTCGATGCAAAGGCGACTGTTACCTCATTCTTTCCTTCTGCTTGGGAGAGTAGTGCTCCTGCTCCTTTCGTGCTGGCATCTGTGGTTATAATCACTGCTCAGCATTCAGCTGGGGAGAGGCATGCAGGAAGGCTGCTGTGGACGGCTTCAAGCAAAGCTTTACCTACTGTCTTTAAATATCCCTCCACGACCATGAAGCATTAGGAATGCCTGCTTGAGGTTTAGGCTCAAAGACAGAGTCTATTACCACTTTCCTTCTTGAACAAAGTGTGCTCATAAATGAAGATGGGTGAATGACCCCCCCTTCTTCTTTCCTCTAGGCAAGCCCTAAGAGAGTAGGGCCCCAATATTGTTGGTCCTCATGATGGCCATAGACCCATTAGGACTGTTCTAGGCCGAAACATGTTGACCGGATCACCAGGTGTCGATGATCAGTGACTTGTCCACTCAACACCATCCTTGTTTTTAGACTTTTCCCCATCTTTCTTTTTTCCTTAAATAAAGATTTACCTAAAAGAAAGGAAATAATTTTAACTCACTTACCACTGTTAATATCCACAGTCTCCCTCCTGGTGGAGGTTACGGAGTCATTTGGAGAACGGGACACTCGAGTGACAGACCCAATGATGATGCTATCCAGCAAACCACACTAAGCAGTGATTACATACACTGCAGACTGTGATCGTGTGGTTGAGGGTCTCCAAAGAAATTATCTCTGAGACTCTGGCATTGAGACTTTTGTGGTTCATTCCCCCCCACCCTTTATTAATTGATAACCAGTATCGTTTGGTAGCTGAATGGACCACTGCTGCTTCCTCCCACCTATTGATTAGGACAATAATCATTGCTCTGCCTGGTACAAAGGATCTGAGTTGTGGTGCATTTTCCTGACACCATTTGATAAATTGAAACTCTGTTTCGCACGTGTTGTCCCAGATGAACTGAGCTTTTGATTTGATTGGCGACCTCATGTGGAATGTTCGGTTTATGAAATTTCTTATGAACTTTTTGTAAAACTCCACCATGCCAAGGAATGAACGGAGTTCATCTGTGTTGGTTAGACAGGGTAAGTTCATGATGGAGTTCACTATGTCATCTTTTGGTTCAATCCCTTTGCTGTAGATTTTGTGCCCCAGGTAGGTTATTTCTTCACATGTGAATTTGCATTTCTCAGCCTTCACCGTGAGACCAAAACTTTCAAACTTCTTCAGTACTTTCTCAACCCTTTCATCGTGTTCTGCATTGGTTGCCCCACAAACCAATACATCATCCTGGTAATAGAACACTCCTGGAATGTCTTTGAGCATTAATGACATAGCCCTGTGGAACACTGAGGCTGCAGAAGTTAACCTAAAGGGCAGAGGTTTCAACTTGTAAGAGCCTAAGGTGTGATGAAGGTGGTAAGATCTTTTGACTCAGGGTGCAACCTTATCTGATAATAAGCCAAGTCAAGGGTTGAGAAAACCTTGGCTCCCTTTAAGGCTGTGAACATTTCTGTATTCGTGGGTAGAGGAAATCTTTCCACCATTACTTCTTTGTTCAACGCTCTTAGATCAACACATAATCTCACCTTGTTGTCTGCTTCATGCGCTACCACAATGGGAGCCAACTACTTTGTGGCTTCGACTGGTTCGATAACATTCTGATCACATAATTTCTCCAATTCCAATCTCACTGCATCTTGTATGTTCACTGGTAGTCTGCGGACTTTGGATACTACAGGGGTTGCATTAGATTTCCTAGTTTTCCACTGAATACTTCTGGGAACTTGTCTACAAAACAGTTCTCGTGGATCACCTGAACTTGGATTTGTGGTGAGGCATTAGGGTCCATAACTACTTCTAAGATGTTGTCACCTTTCTCAGAGACATACACTTTAGTTGGGGGTTTCTTCCCACCATACTGGATGTTCCCCACAAAGTAGCCTTTCATATTGATGGGTTGGCACCCATATTCACTGGGTTGTATGTCCATGTTCATCAATTGGACCCTATTCATGAGCTCGTCTTTGAATACCAGGTCGAAAATAATTGTTAGTCGGGAGCGCAAATTAAACATTGCCTCTACTTTTACATCATCTATTTTTAGAATCTCCTTGGGATTACCTTCACATGTATCATTCATTTACAAGACAATTTCATCACATATTTTAGATACTTTGGAGCTTTTATATTTTTTCTCACATTTCTTGTATCTACAGCAGGCAACAAAATGCCCATTCTTGCCTCATTCCTTACACACCGCCTTACATGCTGGGCATTCCCTCCAGTTGGCCATATGGCCTGTCATGCCACACCTGAAGTACTGCCCTTTGAAGGTCTGATCATTGACTTTAAATATCTTCTTCTTCTTTTCATTCACAACATTTATTTCCAACTTATTTTCATGTGAATTGCTTTTATTTTCAACTTTGTTCTTTCACACAGGACGTGTTCCACTTGCTTTGAAACTGTTAACACTTCGTTGAAGGGGGGGGATCATCCTTGAGCCACAATTCTTAACATATTCTATCTATGTTACAGTTCAATAAAAACTGATCATGGATGCGCTCATCTAATGAAGCACTGAACTTACACGTTGCTGCTAGTTTTCTTAGTTCAGACACAAATTCTTCTATGCTCTCACCCTCTCTCTTGCTCCTCTTACCAAAGTGATATCTTTCTAGGATGGTGCTAATTCTAGGTAAAACGTGTTTATTCAATTTCTTTACACATATTTCATAATCATTAGAATCTACTACCTCATCTTCAGATAGATCTGGTAGGTGTTCTAGAGCCTTCTGCTCCTATACAATGTGCTAGCAACACTACTTTTCTGTCCAAAATGTATATTCAGACCTCACTATAAGGTAATTATTAAAAAACGTTTTCCATTTACTCCATAACATTGGGGGTTTGCCCTGCCTGTTCATGAAGAATGGAGGTCGTGTGATGTTTTGCATTGTGAAAGATAAACACGAAAAGGGGTTATAAACAGTAATGTTCCACAGTGTAATTCATACAGTGAGTTGTTACAGGATAGTAAATACAATACCATGTGCTATATAATTTTGATGAGCAGTACACTCAGTCTCTAGAGCAATAGTATGAGAATCATGAACTGTACACCCTGAGTCTCTGTATTAAAAAGTAAGATTTCGGTCTGGCTAAGGGTTTATTTTGTGAGGTTTGAATGGCAGTTTAAAAATGCATACATAGGCTGCAATGGCAGGCCTAGGACATGTTTAAAGGGGCTACTTAGGTGTGTGGCACAATCAGTGCTGCAGGACCACTAGTAGCATTTAAGTTGCAGGCCCTGGGTACATGTAGTACCATTTTACTAGGGACTTACAAGTAAATGAAATGTGGCGATTACGTGCAAGCCAATTCTACCATGTTTAAAGGAGAGAGCGCAAGCACTTTAGCGCTGGTTAGCAGTGGTAAAGTGTGGAGAGTTCTAAAAGCCACAACAGGTTCAGAAAACAGGAGGACGAAGGCAAAAGGTTTGGGGATGACCCTGCAGAAAACACCAAGTCTAACAATTATATACTATTTGTGTAATAAAAAAATTGACAGAAAGTCAGGAAAGTAGGGTCCTAACATACAGCTTAGGGTGAGCTGCCCTTGTTTTCCAGGCACTAATTTTGACACCTCTGAGGCCAGGGTTTGCAAGGGGCAAGCCAGGGGTCGCAGCTGTGACCCCTAAATGACGTCCATGGCTAGCCACTCAGTGCTGATTTAGGCCTGGTCTTGCTCAGCAGCAAGCTCAAATGTCATGTGAGCAACAGCTTTCAAAAAGTGTATGTAATACAGCTAAAGTTAACTCTTGACAGTGTTTTCCTTTCTCCCCCTCCCCCATAAAACAAGCTGGATGCGTCCACTATTAGCAGGCTAAAAAATAATAATGTACTCTTGGTTAGACGTCTCCTTTCCATCTCTTCTTATGCATCCCAGACTGTAAATAATCAAGGACACTTAAAGATTATCTTATGCAATGTCCGCTCAGCAGTTACTCACCGCCACCAAATTTTGGACCTTTTTGAAAAACAAAACTTGGACTTGTTGGGTATGTCCCCTCTCTTAACACCACCACCCAATTATTGGAGAACTAGTTCAAAACTACAGCAACATCTTTAGATCATGTCAGCCAATTAAAGAGGGAGGCAAGGTGGCAGTTATTGTTTGAAAAATGTCAGCGGCTGTATCTCCATCTAATTAACGTCAGTCCCACTCATGAAGCTGATCACCTGCTAGACCCTTTTTTGAAATCAAACAGGTCCCTAATTGTTGATGATCTTATAGAATTGCTATGGAGTGATCACTTAGCCGTCCTGTTTAGGTTACCCATTGATGGGCCTCCTGACACCACTACAGATGATAATCCACCGGCCCATAGGAAATGGAAAAATGTCCACCAGATACTTTAGCCTATTTCTCTGAAAATTCAAAAAAAATTGTCTAACACTGAGGAACCAGAAGCACTGGTCATTAACCTTATTGTTGATGTAACCAGGGTTCTTGACAATGTCATTCATCTGGCTAAACCTATTACAAAAAAAGCCAACAAAATATACTCCTCGGTTTTTACTACAACTGACTAAAGCCAAACTACTACCACACCAAATCAAACAGAAATGGCAGAATGATTCCGGCCTGGAAACATAAACGCATAAATTAAGCATCGTAAAATCTATACGGATTTAATCAAAGCAGCGAAGGAGGAATATTTCTTGGACTGAGTCGCAAAAATCGCTCGGTCTGTCCAAGGAGTTTTACTAAATTATAAAGGAATTACTGCATCTCCCATGCCTTTACATTCCCCACCATTCCCTCATAGGATCTATGTAAAAAGTAAGCGTCATGCTTTGAAGGAAAGCTTGCTAAGAACCGTAAAAACATTGAGCAGAGTATTATTCAAAAACCTAATTTTCTTAAGAAAGAAAATTCCTTCTCTGGAGTAACTGCTTCTTTTGAGCAGTATGATAAAGCCACTCCTAATTTTCTATTAGCATTGATGAAAAATATCCACCCTTCTGGTTCCCTGGAACTGCTGCTTCAGGAAATTGCCTGAAATCCCTTAGACGCCTCTTACCAAACATTTCACAACTTTTTAAATAGCTCCTTTGTAATGGTGTAGAACTCAGATCTTGGAAATAGGCAATGGCAAAGCTGCTGTTAAAGAAACCCTTCCTAAAACCCCCTGAACATAAGCAGCTACAGAACCATCTCATTACTTCTTTACCTAAACCACTGACACCTCCTGGACTGCTGCCAGACAGGTTCTGCACCGGCAGGTGAACCACACTAGTGACTGTGACATCCCTGTATGATCTGAGGAGAACTGTAGACAATGGTGGGGCCTGATTCACAGAACTAACTTACGTCAAAAACGTAAAGTTAGTACTTTTGGTATTCACAGAATACACTTACTCATTTTGGTATTCACAGAATGAACTTACTCATTTTGGTATTCACAGAAGTTAGTAGTCCTAACTTTAGGACTCCTAAATGCCTTCTGTGAATACCGAAAGTCTTAAAGTTAGGATTTTTCTCAGTTTAGGAGTAATAAAGTTAGGACCACTTTACTACTCCTAAACTGAGAAAAATCCTAACTTTAAGACTTTCGGTATTCACAGAAGGCATTTAGGAGTCCTAAAGTTAGGAGTACTAACTTTACTACTCCTAAACTGAGAAAAATCCTAACTTTAAGACTTTCGGTATTCACAGAAGGCATTTAGGAGTCCTAAAGTTAGGACTACTAACTTCTGTGAATACCGAAATGAGTAAGTTCATTCTGTGAATACCAAAAAGTACTAACTTTACGTTTTTGACGTAAGTTAGTTCTGTGAATCAGGCCCGTGGTGTCTGGGCCTTGGTCCTGTTGACTATGTCTGTGGCTTTTGACACCATTGACCATTCCATAATGATCTCTAGACTCCGAGATATGGGTATCACAAGAATTCCTCTTTTCTGAAGGATAATCCGTAGTACCTTCTCCTTTTCGCGCCAACCTTAGAACTTTAAGATACAGGGTATCGGAGGGATCCAGTCTGCCCTCTCTGATATTTAATATTTTAAAGCTTCCACTTGACACTTTGCTGCATCAGGCAAGAGTGAACATTTATATGTAGGCTGACGATATGAGGCTCATTTTCAGTCTAGCCTCAGAAAATCATCATTTCAAGGCATACTGCCACTCTGTGAGAGAATGCTTATCAATTAAATGATGGTGGATTACAAAATATTTTCTCAAATTAAATCTTCTAAAACTTAACTCCTTACTTCCGATGAGACTTCAATACTGCAGTATCTGGACTGGTCCTCAGTTAGGGTTCCTTATACAGTGCCTGCTGAAGCTGTTTGGAATCTTGGTACTGCAATAAACAATCTATTATTGCAAGCCAGGCAGGAAAAGTACCCCGGACCTGTTTCTAGCAGCTTTGGGATCTCTTCTCCCATTCATCGAGGATAAATTAAACATCTAGGAGGTGAATTCCATGATCCAATGGAGACTGGATTATAGAAATGCTGACCACTTAATTCTCAGCGAAATCAATTTTTACCAGCTACATCTAGCACAGAACATTGCAGCCCACCTCGTTGAGAATACGCTTAGAGGTGCACATATTTCCCCTCTACCTTGGCAGCTTCATTGGCTTGCTTTTAAGAGCCTAGTGACCTTTCAGTCAATAGTAATAGTCCTAGAATGCTTTACCATCATTTTGGTGTACAGTGTAATTTGCAGATCACTCTTTATGTGAAGGTCTAATTTCTTTCATGTTTTATACTTAGGCATCAATTATTGATTGGTAACTCCATGCATTTCTGTATGCACAACACCAATATTCTAAAGAACACACAACACGTTCAACTTTTTATTATGGATAATTGTTTTTATTTTTAATTAGCACTTCTATAAGAAACTGCAATGTAGTGCGTGCTCTGCGGACCCGAAAAGAATATGAAGCGTCTCAGACAAACTTCTACAAATCACCACCACACCATTTACTTGCAACAGAAAACAAAGAATATAAGAATACATTTGAATCATAATGTGGAAGTTTCCGATCTGATTCCGTGCACTAAGGTCAAATCAGATCGAATACAAAGCCCTGACAAAGTCTGCTGTGATTGGAACAACATTAGACGAAACATGTGTTGGCGAAGGGCGTGTCTAATATGTTGGAATAAAAGACAACTGAAACCACGACCTCACCTTGGATTTCTGTGTGCTTGGAGATATCATTTTTGCAATGTAGAAGTGCATGGTTGTACTCTTGAAAAAAAGTCAAATATCTTACATTTTAACCTTGCTCTCTTCAGCTTGAATAACTGCCAGCACAGAAGAGAACTGCAGCTGCATGCCACATGTGGTTGAAATGCAGATCAATATCCCATGTCACCTACCATTAAATAAATATTTGCCATCTTTGCATTATCATATACCTTGCACCATCATGGTGCCAAATGTGGTGTATGCCAGTGGGCCCTCTGCAACCCTTTACAAGAGGTTTCTTGTTGGTCTGCAGCTGGATCCACATACAAAGTCTGCATAGTCTCAAGAGGTAGCAAACAGCAGATCATTCTCTTTGTGCCGGATCACTGTTCAGTAGCTACTTTATCAAAAAGTTACAAATCACAAGCACTACCCCCTCCAGTACTCAAAAGGTGCGGTCTGTACTACGGGACAGGAGAGGCTAGCACGAGTGTGTGTTTTCGCTTCTTATACAGCTCAAGTGCACAGGATACAAAAATTAGTTTCTGATTGCAGCAACCTTTGTAGCACGGTAGATTCAGACCACAGACTATGGCAGCACCTCCCGAAAAAGGATTGTGCCAGAAAGTGTTCCTTTTTAAAGTAGAGGGCTCTAGAAGCAGTGCCTCAGCATTCCATGATGGTCTACTTCCAAATGATAGTCGAAACTTCACAGCCAGGTATCGAGGAGTGGCGGTGTGGGGAGCCTTGTGAGGGTTGCAGGTTATTTTGGAGATAGCACTTGCTTCAGTGGGAAGTCAGCAAGGGTTCAAAGTACCAGCAAGATGTGGTCATTCATGTTGACCCCAGAGACAAAGTGTGCTGCTGCTGCATGTAGAACTACTTTCAGTGGAGCAAGGTGGATTCTGGGAAGTAGAGTGATCTATTCTTGATAGCACTAGTGCTTGGACCAGGGTTTTGAGATCTCATTCTGGAAAGAAGTGACAGATCTTTGGCCATGCTGCTGACTTGTGACTGTAGAGTTATTTTCTCCAAGATGACTCCTAGGGATTTGGCACTGTCAGCTGTGGTAGGTTTACAGCTGAGAATGTTGATTGAATACATCCAGGACTGAACTGGTAGATAAGACTGGAAGGGAGAAACGCGGAAACATTTTGTTTCAGGTGAATTAAGTTTTAAGTGGTGGGCAGTCGTCTAGTCTTGAACAGTGTTTAGAGTAATGGCAAGGTGAGGGATGTCTTTTGAAAAGGAAATCGTTAGATACAGCTAAGTATTATCTGCATATTGATAATAGAAGATGGAGTTATTTGTTTAGACTCTCAGAGTTTTTATGAGAAGGTACATAAGGTGAGGGCTAGGAGAGATCCCGGAGGGACCCTTTGTGTTAAGATTAGATCATCAAAAAAAGAAAAGCATATGCCACTTTATTTTGAAAGAAATTTGGTTACAGAAATGTTTTCCTTATACTTCACATGCATAGAAACAGACATTTATGTTTTTTCCTTTTTTTTACCTGCAATTAATGGTTTGAGGGTGACATAGACTGGTTTTCCTTTTCCAATAGGTGCATTAACATAATCGAGAAATTCAGCCTCTGGGCTGGAGGCATACAGATTGGCAGCCTTACACGTGTCTATCACAGAACCACCACCGACCGCGACATAGGCATCAAACTCTCCCCTTTTAGCAAAATCTATTGCATCCATGAAACTTTGAAGAAAAAGAAAAAAACATTTCAGTTCAACATTTTTTATATTTAATTCATGTCCAATTTTGCGTTTATGAAAACCCACACATATACAGTTATTCAAATAGATATGCTATCACATTAATATATTAATTAAATACACTGATGTCTCAATGTAATAACAAAAATCGTACAGTTGTATAAAGATGTAAGAATTATTGCAGTGAAGCTCAGCATATGTGTGATAATTAATGTTGCATCAATTGCTCCATGTACACCTCTTTACACATACACTAACTGCATTCATTAAGCAAAAGAAAAAAGGAGACCAATACAGACAAGCTAACACCTTTCCAGTCTTCCCTACATTTCAATTTCTTTCATTTTTTGTGTGTAAGGAATGGCGCCTGTTTTTAAAGCTGTTAATCCCATCAGTTCATATGTGTTGCTAAAGGAGTTCCGCCCCTTTATTCGGCCCAGATTTATTTTTGCTTACCAGGTTTTTGATATATATAAATTTGTGTTTTTTACTGTGGGTGAGTCTCACTACATATCTCACCCACGGTAATCACCTGGTAAATGGACTGCGCAGGTTTATCGCCAGTGTCTACCTTTTAAAAAAAAGGTTTTTACTTAGAATTTGTTTAATAGATTTTCAACAAACAGTACAATACAAAAACATAGCAAACTAATGCTCAGTAGTGGTGTCAGTGCATGAACAATCGTGCAACATATTTTAGCATTACAATAACACCAGTCACCACCAATGCAACAGATGAAACAATTGACGACCTGGGAAGCCAAATGTGAGGCTCAGTTGGGGAAAGTGCCATGGGACACCATGCAGTGTATTAGCCAAGATAGGAGGATGAGCCCCATGTCTGCGCTGATCAAGAAGTGCGCACCCGGAGAGGCCTGTTAGGGAGTACAGTCCCTCCTAAGGAGGCCAATGATCGGTAACTGTGTGGGAGCATCTCAAGGAGAGCAAGCAGGCCCTATGACCCACGTGACCAGACCAAATGGGCCCAACCAAAAAAGAAAAAGGGGAGGACCCAGCACCAAAAGGAAGGGGTGAGAGAATCCTCCGGCTATGCAATGCAAATAAGCATGCAAAAAGTATACAAGGGAAGGGAACGTCTGGGGCGGGAGGGCCCACAGGGGGGAGCCCCCATCCATTATTGCTCATCAGTGCCCGGGATACTATCATATTATCAAGGGAAGTCATTAGTCAAACAAATGGAGGGCTTGGAGCCTAGGGGGGCGGAAGCACAGGGATTCAATGCGAGACATTTAGTCGATCAGAGGCTGCCAGAGGCGAGTAAGTATAATGTTACTTACCCAGTAAGCATCTGCTCTTGGCATGTAGAGCTGTAGATTCACATGCTTTGCATACTCCTGCCATCTAGTGTTGGGTCCGGGTGTTTGCAAGTTGTTTTTCTTCGAAGAGGTAAGGTGGCTCCTCCTTTCGGTGATAATGCGCATGGTCATCGATTCCATTGTTAGATTGTTTTCTCGCAAGAGGGTGAGAATGGCGTAAGTAAGTGTAGTATAAAGATGTCCATGCATATATATGTATAATAAAGAACTGCAACAACTACAGGTACCCGGGGAGTCGGTGGGCGCATGTGAATCTACAGCTCTACATGCCAAGAACAGATGCTTACTAGGTAAGTACATTATCCGTTCGAGGCATGTGTGCTGTAGATACACATGCTTTGCATAGACTACAAAGCAGTATACTCCCAAAGTGGTGGCTAACCTGTAGATGTTGCAGTTGTTTGGAACAGTGTTTTAAGTACTGCTTGGCCTACATTAGCCTGTTGTCATGCTAACACATCTACACAATAGTGTTTGGCAAATGTGTGTGGTGTAGACCATGTGTCTGCCTTACATATGTCAGCTAGAGGAATGTTACCTAAAAAGGCCACAGAAGCCCCTATTTTGCGAGTGGAATGCGCTCTAGGGGGTATGGTTCTTTAACAATCCATCTTGCAATACTAGATTTAGAGATAGGATTGCCTTTGTGAGGTGGAGCAAATGCAACAAACAGTTGTTTTGTTTTGCGAAAGTCTTTTGTCCTGTCTATGTAGTACAGTAAAGCTCTTTTAAGGTCAAGCGTGTGAAGAGGGCGTTCTGCCACAGAATCAGGTTGAGGAAAAAAGACTGGTAACTCAAACGATTGGTTTATATGAAAAGCAGAAACTACTTTGGGAAGGAATTTAGGGTTGGTGCGAAGAACTATCATGTCTTTGTGTAGCTGAAAAAAGGGTTCTTCTAAGGTTAACGCCTGTAGCTCACCAACTCTCCTCAGTGATGTGATTGCAATGAAGAAAGCAACCTTCCATGAAAGAAATTGCAAAGGGCACTTGTGCAATGGTTCAAAAGGTGGACCAAAGAGCCTTGTGAGAACAATGTTGAGATACCATACTGGGGCAGAAGGAATCCTCGGTGGTATTACTCTTTCCATGAAAGCTTTGATTACTGTAACTCTGAATAGTGACAGATGTTGTCTATTCTGTAAGTACGCAGCTACCGCGACAAGGTGCAAGCGAATAGATGTGTAAGCTAGTCTGGTTTGCTGTAAATGTAACAGATAATGTTTTGTATAGAAGCATCTAAAGGATTGATTTTGTCGTCATTACAGTATACAACAAATATTTTCCATTTTGCTGCATAGCAAGCTATGGTTGAAGGCCTTCTTGCTTCCTTTAGAATATTCATACAGTCTGGCGGTAAATTTAAATAACCAAACTCTATGACTTCAGGAGCCAGATCGCTAAGTTCAGTTCTTTGGGATTTGGATGTTTGATTTCTCCATGGTTCTGTGTGAGGAGACTGGAGGTGAGGTGCAGCTTTTGATGTGGAACTAGTGACAGCTCCAACAGGGTGGTGTACCATGGTTGACAGGCCCATGTGGGAGCTACTAGAATGAGTGTGAAGGATGTTTGCCTGAGTTGCCGAACCACATGAGGAATGAGCGGGAGAGGCGGAAAAGCGTAGGCAAACATCCCTGACCAGTTCATCCATAGGGCATTGCCCTTTAAGAGGGGGTGTGGGAACCTGGAGCCGAAGCTTGGGCATTTTGCGTTTTCGGCTGTGGCGAACAAGTCTATCTGTGGAAATCCCCATTGTTGAAAGTAGGGATGGAGAACCTGGGGCTGAAGTTCCCACTCATGAATTTGCCGGCTCTTATGGTGAGAAGGTCGGCAATTTGATTGTTTACTCCTGGGATGTGTTCTGCCAGAAGATAAATCTTGTGATGGATTGCCAAATTTCAAATGGCTTGAGCTAGTGCTGACAGTTGGAGTGTGTGTGTGCCGCCCTGCTTCTGCACATAATATATCACTGTCATGTTGTCTGTTCAAACTAGGACAGTTTTGCCTATGAGGTGAGTTTGAAAAGCTCCGAGTGGTAGAAAAACTGCTAAAAGCTCCAGTTAGTTGATGTGGAGGTTTTGGTGCTTGTTGCTCCACAGGCCTTGTATTGTGTAATCTTGGAGATGAGCCCCCCCAACCTGTTAAAGATGCGTCTGCTGTGAGCATGATCTGTGGAATATGGTCGATGAAAAGCCATCCTTTTGATACATTTTGTGGGTTCCACCACTGCAGAGAGCGATGGGTACGGCCGTCTACCAACACTAGATCGGTTATTTGTCCCTGTGACTGATTCCACTGACGTGCTAAGCACTGTTGTAGGGGGCGCATGTGAAGCCTTGCATGGGGTACAATTGCGATGCAAGACGCCATCATTCCCAGCAGTTGCATGAACACTCTAGCTGGTAAAGGTTGGCTGGGTTGAAACTGTAGAATCATAGCCTGAATATTGCGATTTCTGGCTACATTGGGAGAGGCTAGAGCTTTAACTGTGTCTAGACTGGCTCCTAAGTAAGACTGCATCTGTGACGGATGCAGGTGAGAATTTTGTGCATTGATGGTGAAGCCCAGTTGATGAAGTAGGTCTATCGTGATCTGTGTGTGCTGTAGACAGTTCTGGTAAATGCTGGCTTTGATAAGCCAGTCGTCTAGATAGGGGAAGACATGAATATACTGTCTTCTGACATGAGCCGCGACTACTGCCAGACATTTGGTAAAAACTCTGGGAGCAGTGGTCCTTCCGAAGGGAAGCACCTTGAACTGGTAATGCTTGCCTGCTATGACAAATCTGAGGTATTTGTGATGAGCCGGATGAATAAGTACATGAAAATATGTATCTTTTAAGTCTAGAGTGGACATAAAATCTGATCTTTGTAAAAGTGGAAGTACCTGTTGAAGCGTCACCATGCGTAAGTGTTCTGACAGTATATAAAGTTTAACTCTGTGAGATCCAGAATAGGCCTTAGGGAACCGTCCTTTTTGGGAATGAGAAAACACAGAGTAAACCCCTGAGCCCCGGTACTGTATTGGAACCGGCTCTATTGCTCCTTTTAGAAAGAGAGATTGGACCAATTTGTGAGATCGCGGTGGAATGTTTGGGGGATTGCTGGTAAGCTCCAGGCAATAACCATGTTGGATAATTCCAATCACCCATTTGTCTGTTGCTATAGACTGCCACACGGGGAGAAATTGCTGAAGTCTTCCCCCGACAGGTGTGGTGTATTTGGGGGAAAGCGTGGGTAAGTCAATGCTTATTCGTGGAAGGGGAGCTACGGGGTGTGTTGCCTTTACCCCTACCCTTGAAGTTGTTCCCTCTATAACCTACTTGAAAAAATCCTGTATAATCATTATGTGCAATACGTCACTGATTAAAGGTCACCTGAAATGCTGGCCTACTGACAAACACACCAAAATTGGGTATCAAAACATATCAAAATTTTATTGTCAATTCATGGGATTTAACTTTTAAATAGATACATAATAAAAAACAAAGCACATCCCACACCACACACACTCAACCATTCAGACATCCAGATTCATACCCACACATACTCATACGTCTTGAAATTTAGGAGTCCGACAATACATAAATCATGAATGGAAAACACGTGAACCAATACCCCCACAGAAACATAACATCAATAATTGTCCATTAAAGAGCAAAAACACATTTTTTACGGAGACAACATAAACATTAGGTGTAGCAAATAAAACTGAAAAATAACAATATATAATCAGACGATCAATGAAGTTCAAATCAACACATTCAAAGGTAAATCTCGGGGGAATTAAGGAGACACAATAACAATTGAGGTCCACGAGGATAATTCAACGCCGACGCGTGTTTCGGTGTTAGACCCCAATATGGGGTTGAGAATGTTTCCTTTGAGTAGTTTGCTGATTTCCCCTGTTGTTCTCTACCTTTATTTTGCCTAAGGGGCCCCCTCTGTGTGAGCGGTTGTTCTACTCGAAAAAATCCTCTGGAGGGAGAGGACTGGTTGTTACCTTTATAGGTTGAGTTATTCTAGTCTGGGGATGGGGTTTTGGACCCTCCTCTGTAAAAGAAGCGACGAAAGGAGCCTCTGTTGGACGGAGACTAGAGCGCTCCCATTGACTTGGCCACTTCAGTGTCCTTTTTCATCTTCTCAAAAGCTTGATCTACATTAGGACCAAAAAGATGTTCCTTATCAAAGGGTGTATTAAGGATGGATTGTTGGACCTCTAGATTCAACCCAGAAATCCTCAACCAAGCGTGTCTCCTGAGTAAGATGCTAGTATTAATTTCTCTAGCCGCAGTATCTGCAGCATCTAGAGCGCATCTTCTAGAGGAATTAGAAATGAGTTTACCTTCATTTACCAAGTCCTGCGCCTTCGCTTTATGTTCGTCTGGAAGATATTGAATCAATTGCTCCATTTCATCCCAGTGTGCCCTGTTGTACCTGGCTAAAAGACCCTGCGCATTCGCAATGCACCACTGATTTGCAGCTTGAGCAGCTATGCACTTGCCAGAAGCATCTATTAACTTAGACTTCTTATCTGGTGGAGAAGCATCCCCTGATGTTTGGGAATTCGCCCGCTTACGAGCATTAGACACTACCAGGGAATCTAATGGCAACTGGCCCTTGATAAATACTGGGTCTGTTGGGGAGGCCTTATATTTTTTGTCAGCCCTAGGAGTCGAGATGCGTGCTCTCACTGGGTCCTTAAAAATATCATCAGCATGTTTCATCATGCCTTTAAGCATGGGAAGTGTTTGTGATGACCTGTATGTGGATCCTAAAGTTTCAAACAAAAAATCTTCCTCTAGTGATTCTTTGTGCAGTGCCACCCCATGATACTGTGCAGCCCTAGCAAGGAGTTCTTGGTGGGATGCATTGTCGACTGGAGGAGATGGCTTGGCTGGGTAAAGGTCTGGATCATTATCTGCTGGGGGATCAACTGTATAATCTGTCCATGGATCTATTGTGAGATGTATCCCCCCATCATCAGCATCACCATCATCATGGTGAGATTGTGGAGAATCCTGAGGTCTAATTTGCAAAGGATTCGCTGGTGGAGAAGAGGAGGGTGGAGGTGGTGGTGATGGTGGATTAAAAGGACTTGTAGCATCAGATTTCCTTGTTAAAGTGATCTTGTATGAAGTATCCTCAACAGGAAGCTTGTGTTTCTGAGGCGGCTTGGTGTGAATATGGCCAGTCTCAGGGTTAATACATATCTTCTTTTGCTAGGGATCCGTTTTTAATGGAATAATGTCCAGTTTTGGATCCGAAGGGGAACCTTTCTGTTTCGGCGCCGAAGTTTTCGGTGCCATCGTCTTCGGTGCCGGCGTAGGCTGGCCTTTCAGCGCGGAAGGTTTCGGCTCCGAAGGCTGCTTGGCTTTCGGCACAGAGGATTTCAGCTTCGAGCCGGACTTGTGTTTGGAACCGGAGGGCTTCGGTTCTGAGGAGGACTTTTGTTGAGACTGTACCGAGCCGGAAGGCTTGACTGTGTTTCGGAGCCGGGCTTGGAGGCAGGGCGTCAGAAACTTCGTCTCGGTGCCGACCTTGGCCAGAAGGCAGAGATGGTGCTGAAGCCTTGTGCTTTTTTGGAGTAGTTTGTGGGGCAAGTACTCATGTCACCTTGTCCCTGCGGCAGTTCTTCGGCGTCCAGGTCTATCTCGAGCTTCGAGTCTGAGTCTTGTTCGGAGAAGACTTCCTCCTCCTCTGCCGCTGAAGCCTCGGTGTCTTCTTGGCTGGAGTCTTCTCCAAAGATGTCCGGCGTGTCTTCGATGCTTTGATGCTGCATCTCTCGACGTCGAGCCCGAAGATCAAGAATAGTTTTCTTTGATTGAAACGATTTGCAAGCGTTGCAGTCTTCTTCTTTGTGCTCTGGAGACAAGCACAAGTTGCACACTTTGTATGAATCAGTGCGCGGATATTTCGCATGGCACCGAGGACAGAATTTAAACGGAGTCCGATCCATCGACGGAGAGCTGACCCGGCGCGGTTGGGCCCGAAGGCCTTCCATGAAGCTTTCCGATCGACAAGTCGGTTCCGTTGCCAAAACAATACACGGAGAAGTGGGAAACGGATACGAAACAATACCGTCGAGGGTAGATAGGATTGCGCGTCGAGGGGAACCCGAAGAACGGCTTCGAACCGAAGCGCAGCAATACACTTCCGAACCCGATGGCATAGAAAAACAATGTAACAATGGAGTCGATGACCATGCGCCCTATCACTGAAAGGAGGAGTCACCTTACCTTGTGACTAGGAAAGACTTCTTCGAAGAAAAGCAACTTGCAAACATCCGGACCCAACACTAGATGGCAGGAGTATGCAAAGCATGTGTATCTACAGCACACATGCCTCGAACATTTCTTTTCAGAAAGCGCTATCTTGTGTGACATCTGCTCCATAGCTAAGGTATGCCATTGCCGAGTGAACCACTCCACTGAAGGAGCAGAAAGGGTTTTCCAAGCCAAAGCTAGGAGCTGCTTTGTTGCTCCAATCATATGGCGGACAAGATACCAGTCTGCATAAGTCACTGCTTCGAGTGTGACAAGTCTAACCCATAGGATGATTGTGAAGTAATCCGCTGGTATGGGGAAAGCCCAATGTGTTCTTAACGTGCCCCAGGATTTCTTTCCAGAATACAGTGTGGAATGGACACGACCACCATATATGCTGAAAATCCCTGACCTTTGAGGCACTCCTCCAGCACATAGCTGGGGTTGCAGGGAATATGGTGTGTAAGCGTTCAGAGGTGTAATACCATTGCTGCATTAGTTTATACACTGATTCTTGTTGGAAGATGCTCCTATGAGTCTTGGGAATCTCATGCCCAAAAAGTTCCCACTGCTTCTGGGAGATGCTCAGGGTACTCTCTGTTTCCATTTAACTTGATAGGGGTGATGGGGGAGTGGTGGGACTGTCGCAAAACACTATACATTTTAGAAATGAGACCCTTAGACCCCTCAAAACCTCGCACTAAAGTTACAAAGGGGGTGAGAGACTGAGTAGCAGCATTGGGGGGAGGACGGGGGGGTGAAAGAGGGCCCAGTGACGAAGCAGGAAGTATTGGTGGTGGGATTTATCAGGGATAGTGAATTTGTGTTTACATTGCTCAAAGGGCTTGATGGTCAGCCCCTAGACTAGATCCTGAAGGGTCCTACATTCCCCCTTTTCTTATTCCGTGAAAGATCCTGGGGAGATGGCTAGCTTTAAGTCTGTGTTGTGGGCTATCGGGGTGTTCGGGGAGGGAAAGGAGGTGAAGCCTCCCCCAATCACCAATCTGTCCCAGATTGTGCGGGTCAGGGTCACCAGGTACGCACTACGGGGACAATGTTATCGCGGGAGCCAGGCCAAGTCCCACAGCGGCCTACAGGCTACCTCCCGGTCCATATGCAGCCAGTGCTTTTCTCTTTCCCTGACCACCCATTCGGAGATATAGCACAGATGAGCAGCCCAATAATAGTCTAGGAGATTCTGGCATGCGAGACTGCCATGGTTTCGTGGCAGCATCACTAAATTGTTCTAGATGCTGGATTGTTTTCCCTTCCAGATGAAGGATGGGAGATGCCTCTGCATGACTTGATGTCGTTAGCTGGGATAGGTGTTGGGAGGGACTGGAATAGATACAACAGGCGCAGGAGGAAATTTCTCTTTACTACGTTTATATGACTCAGCTAGGAGATGTGGAGAGGCTTCCACCTCTGCAGCTCCTCTAAGATGGCCCTGTGAAGTGATGTCCACTTGGCTCGGGACCAAGTCTATAGAGAGGAAGTAATGGTGAGGCAGAGGTACTGTATTGAGCGCGACACCCACTGGAAGGGAACAAGCTCCGCCAAGTGTGGAAACTGTGGCGGTGGGATGGTCAGGTTAAGTATGTGGGATTTGGTCATGTTGATCTTAAAGTCAGAGACCGCTTCAAATGTACGCAGGCACTGTACCACTGCGGGGAGAGAAATCTCTAGCTCCGTTCGTGCCAGCAACAGGTCATAACCAAATAACAGGGCCTTGTGCTGCTGTCCTCAAAAGGGAATGGCGCCTATAGACTGTTCTTGCCGTAAGCGGATGGCCAGGGGTTCCACCACAAGGGCGAAAAGCAGGGGGGATAGGGGACACCCCTGACAGGTGTTCCTGTGTAGGGTGAAAGATCGGGTGGTTTGACCCATCGCTCGGATGGTTGCTGTGGGTGCGACATATGGAGCCATGATTCTACTAATCATAGTAGGGTCCAGACCGATCTTGTGAAGGTCTGCATGTACAAATGCCCAACTGATCCGGTCAAACACCTTCTCTGCGTCGAGGGAGAGAAGGCAGGCTGGGATGTCGTGAGCCCAAACTTTCTCAACCAAGTGGGCAAGACACCTGATGTTGTCAGTGCCCAGCCAACCTGGTCAGGGTCGATCAACCCCATCAGCAGGGTTTCCAGATGGTAGGTCAACAATTTGGTATAAAGCTTGGCATCTGTGTTGAGCAAGGCGAATGGCCGATAGGAGGCGCAAAGAGTGGGGTCTTTACCCGGCTTAGGGATGAGCGTTATCTCAGTTGTCGACATAGTTAGTGCGAGGCCTGTGGCGTATGTAAAAGAGTTGTAGAGTTCAAGCAGGTGCTGTTTTGAATGGGGGAGGAAAAGCTTGTAAAAGGAGACCGGTAAGCCATCTGGGCCCGGGTCTTCTCCACCGGGAGCCCCCGAAGGGAGCAACTCAGCTGCTGTAAAAGGGTCTAAGGGAGGCCAGGGACAATCATGGAAGTAAGAATCCATGGCAGCGGGATCATCCCCTTTGCTGGAAAAGAGATTCTGGTAGTAGGCCCGAAATGCCTCCTGCTTATTCAGTTCCCGGAAGGCCCAAGTGGAGTTCGCCCCCCGCAGTTTAGAGATGTAGGAACGGGAGTAGTGCATCCGCAACCTGCGGTCCAAGAGAGTGCTCACCTTATCACCCCTCTCGTAATATTTTTGTTTAAGGGGCAATAGAGATCTCTCTGCCTTGTTAACCCGGTGTGCACTCAGTTGGCCTCTAAGCACTGCCAGCTGCCATCTAGCATGTGCCATGGGGAGCTGTTTATCCGAATGCTCCAAAGAGTGGATTTCCTCAGTGAGGTTAGCCTCAAACAGGCGAGCCTCTTGCGTTCTAGCTATAGATGTTGAGGAGATAACACCCCTGATAGTCACCTTGAAACCATGCCAGAGTACATGTGGGGTGGGGGGGAGCTCCTGACAAAGCATTGAGCTCTATGTTTTTGGCTACTGCCTCCTTGATAGAGGCGATGTCTACTGGGTCATGTAGGAGCTGAGGGTGCAGGCACCAGTGGGGTGGGGGGGGACCTCATGTAGAAGCCTCACGTGAAGTCCACATGAGTTCGACATGAGCATGATCGGATATAGAGATAGCCGAGATCCGAGTCATCATCAGGCCCCTTAGGAAGGAGTGTCTGAGGAAGATATAATCTATGCAGGAGTAGGACAGGTGCAAGTCTGAATAAAAGGAGTAGTCCCTTGCATCCGGGTGTAAGTATTGCCATGTGGCAACCAAGCCTGCGTCTGCAAGCTTCCGTCGGAGCTGCCGAAAAATGGCTCCAGTGCCTTGAAAGTGTGATATGTTCCCGTCTAATTTGGGGTCCCATACTAGGTTAAAGTCCACTCCCACTATTAGGTCTCCTCCGGCAGAACCCAGTTGGTTCATAAGTACTCCACATAGAAATGTGTCTTGTGCTTGATTTGGGGCATCTAAGTTGAGGAGGGTGAGGACAGATTTCCCCCTCTCAACCGTCAGGGTTAAAAGCCGCCCTCCTGGGTCCCGGGAAGTCTTCAGTATCTTAGAGTAGAAACCTTTCTAAAAAAGGATATCAACACCCGCTGTTTTAGTATAGAGTCCTGCTGGAGGAGGTCATGTCAAATTTGTTTCCGCTTGCTGGGGGAACTGAGCCCGTTGACATTTAGGGACAGGAGTTTAATATTGTGTAGGGACCCCATATTAAGCAGGGACCACAGGAGGTGGGGGGTGCCGCCTGAATGCAAGGTGAGTCCCCACGGGTCCTGGCTAAAGAGTGACCAGCTGTCCATCCCCACTACCCAGACCACAGAAGATGCATATTTAGTAGGAGGGAGAGAAAAGGGGCTAAAACCGGGGAGAAACAGGCGGGCCAACAGAACGTAATGGGCTTCTCCATCAGTGGAATAATGTATCTAACAATGCAGAAAAAGAACAAAAGCGTCTGGCTCAGAGTCTGTGGACCCTGCACAAAGGACAACAGATAAACAGGATGCAGCAACCCATGCATTCAATCTTTTACTGTCGAGAGGAGTCCGGCTTTCATGATGTGTCAACATTGGAGGTCAGTGAGCATTCCTGTTTGATGTTATGCAGATGCAAGATATGTTCTTTGGCGGCATGCAAAGCTTTCACTTTGGAGAGTCTGCCACGCGGAACGCCAACTCTCCGGCCTCTCAAGTGGGGGGCTAGAGGGCTTCCGGACGGGCGATCAGTCAGGGATACCCAGCAAACGTTTAGCCTCGGCCAGGGATCTCACCAGGCGCTGCCTGCCATTTCATTGAAAAAGAAGTCCAAAGGGGTGGGCCCACTGGTACTTGAGTCGCAGGTAACACAGCTTTTCGGTCATTGGCCTGACGTCTCTCCTCTTTGTGAGTGTCAGTGGAGAGAGATCCTGAAAGATCTGCACAGTGTGGCCACAGAAGACGATGTCTGCTTTCCCAAGTGTGGCCCGCAGCACAGCCTCTTTATCTTGAAAGAAGCGAACTCTGGTAAGAATGTTTGGGGCTCCGCCCAAGCGAACAACTGGAGCCATAATACGGTGCACCCTGTCAAGGATGAATGGTTGACCCTCTGGCCCCCTGGGTGGCCTAAAGCAAATCCCCGGTAAAAGTCATGATGTCTTCTCCTTCCGCTCCCCAGGGAACTTCCCGAATGGGGATATTATTACGGTGACTGTGATTCTCGAGGTCCTCCTACTTGGCCTGCATTCGATCTGTTGTTTTTCTAGGGTGACCGTGTGGCGCCAAAGCAGCTCCTGGTCCTCCGCACGCAAATCCATTGGTCGTTCCAGATCATCCACTCTCGTGCATACAGAGGTGATGTCTGTGTGAAGCTCCTGAATGCAGGTTTTTAAATCAGTTTTGAGGGAGCCAATTTTCAGCAGGATGTCGCTGAGGAATTTCTCCATATGGTCTTGCGTAATGGGGAGGGTAGCTTGGTCTCAGGGGGCTGTCATGAGGATTCACCCAGATCAGTTGACTGGGGGTGAGATTTGCTCTAACACTCCGTTCATCATCCCCTTTGGTATCGCTTTATTCGCCCTAAGTTGGCAGGGTATGCCCAGACGTGGGTCCCTTGCTCACTTTGCCACTGGATTCAAGATAGCCTGGCTGATGAGGGTTTTGAACCCGAAACCGGTCCCAGGATGCTTGTTTCCGGTCCAGGGAAGACATGGCTTGGCAGTTCGGGCTGGACTGTTCCCATGAGGCACAGGGTCAGACTGATTTGCATATGGCCATGTCTGAACTGGGGTGGTGGAGTGAGCTAAAGAATGATGATGGATTAAACCCAGATCAGTTGACTGGGGGTGAGTGTTTGATTTGCTCTAACGCTCCGTTCATCATCCCCTTTGGTATCGCTTTGTTCGCCTTTAGTTGGCAGGGTATGCCCAGACGTGGGTCCCTTGCTCACTTTGCCACTGGATTCAAGATAGCCTGGCTGATGAGGGTTTTGAACCCGAAACCGGTCCCAGGATGCTTGTTTCTGGTCCAGGGAAGACATGGCTTGGCAGTTCGGGCTGGACTGTTCCCACGAGGCACAGGGTCAGACTGATTTGCATATGGCCATGTCTGAACTGGGGTGGTGGAGTGAGCTAAAGAATGATGATGGATTAAACCCAGATCAGTTGACTGGGGGTGAGTGTTTGATTTGCTCTAACGCTCCGTTCATCATCCCCTTTGGTATCGCTTTGTTCGCCGTAAGTTGGCAGGGTATGCCCAGACGTGGGTCCCTTGCTCACTTTGCCACTGGATTCAAGATAGCCTGGCTGATGAGGGTTTTGAACCCGAAACCGGTCCCAGGATGCTTGTTTCCGGTCCAGGGAAGACATGGCTTGGCAGTTCGGGCTGGACTGTTCCCATGAGGCACAGGGTCAGACTGATTTGCATATGGCCATGTCTGAACTGGGGTGGTGGAGTGAGCTAAAGAATGATGATGGATTAAACCCAGATCAGTTGACTGGGGGTGAGTGTTTGATTTGCTCTAACGCTCCGTTCATCATCCCCTTTGGTATCGCTATGAGGATTCACCCTCGCCACTCATGTCCGCGGTTGAAGTTTTGGCCCATAGGGAGGTGACCGAACTATCCCTGAAGGCCTTGCCTCTGGGTATAGCAAGGGAGGGGGGTGCTGAAGCCTTACCTTCACCACCTTGAATGCATGGGTCACCATTGACCTTCTTTGAGCCACTCAGATACCGTGGAGTGAAACCTGACTTCCAGAGACCTCAGGTACAGGCCCGGCGTACAATTGGGGGATTAGGGGGTAGTCAAGCAGCAATGGGCACAGAGGATAGCAGCTCCATGCCTGTAGGAACTGGTCATGTGTAGGCAGAGTAAATGCTGGCAGAAGGCCTCCCCCCCCCCCCCGAGTCAAGCAGTCATTCCATGGGTCCACACTCCGCGGCATCGGACCAGGATGTGGATAAGGTCTCCTTTAGTCCTCCAAGCGCAGCCCTCTCAGCGCCAGCCACAGCTCCCTTGCCACCAGCATGTACCCCCACACCAGTAGTGGTAAGCTGTCCCCCACACCTCTTTGTTGTGACCCCAACCGGGTGGGTCAGGTGCGCCTCCCATACAGAGAAGGTCGCTGCTGCACTATAGGAAGGAGGCCGCCAGGATTAGATCCTATGGGATTTAAATTTCGGTGAACAGGATATTCGTCACCGTTATGACAGAGAAACTCATCTGCTGAGATCTAAATCAGGCCCTAAATCTCCCTGCAGGACCAGGCAGATTCCTTACTTCTCACAGCAGACAGGTAGGCTTCTAAATGTGTCAAGCAGATTGAAAGCTCTTCCAGCCAAACGTGCAGACTTCAGGTGATGTCCCCTCACCTCTGGGAGACTGGGTTTTAGGCAGACACCAAGCCTGCCTGTGGTTAGAGGGAAGTAGTATGCCTGGCCCTGCCCGGTTGCACAGCAGTCCATTGAGTACTCTGCAGAATGCTCCCTTCTCTGGTCATAAAGGACTCGAAACTGGAACAAAGTGGGATGGTTTGGGTCACACTTTTATACATAACTTCTAGACAGGTAATGCGCATCCATTGTCTCAAACTGGTGAACAAGTTTGGGGTGATTCTTTTTTCAAGTGTACTCTTTAGGCTGCTCTCCAGACACAGCCATTGAGTAGATTGACTTTTCTGACAGTAGGTAGCACTGGAGTGGTCTCAAACCTGGCACAAAGAGTGTGGTGTTTCTGCAATTGGCTCTCATCAGCCAAACTGATAAAGTAATCAGGCACAGACAAAAAAGGACAGACCTCTACTAGAATGTCCCTCACATCACACACCAGACTGCAGTGCCACCCATCTCACCTACCATCCACAAAATGTAGTACTAATCAGAAGTTCTTTGCTAAAAAAAAAACCTCATGGAATTTCAATAGGTAACCACTGTCTCTCTCCATCCTTGTCACTTCAGCATCTGGCTCTTCTACCTTCAGCTACAGAAATGCAGGCAATACACTTTCACTGTCTCAGAGCTGTCTTCACCCTCCATCGTGTGCTCTGCCAGGTCAGAGACCTCCAAAATGGATGACAAAGGTCCACATTACTCAGGCTTACTCATACACACAGCTTACCACCCCACAGGCTACATACACTACATCATCTGAGTGCACTTGACATACACACAGGATACCAGAGCAAGCACATGTCATACATAACAGCAGAACTTTATACAAGTGTGTCCAGTAGGCATTTATCCCAGTGCACCAATAAGGTGGTCTGATCACACTACCGATCTTTCTAAAAAACAAGTTGTGCTGCCACCACCACTGCCCAGAATGAGGGCATGTTTAGTGAGCCCTTCCATGTCACAGGACAGGCCCAGGAACTCACGACAGTGACAGACCTAGGCCCAGGAGCACACTCTTAGATTAGCAAGGCCAAAGTAAAAGTCAGGACACTTTGCAGTATACATGCAGGTTGGTACTCAGGGGAGCACGCACAAATACCATGCAGGGACATCCCAGTCTTAAGATAGGTCAAGAATGAAGAAAAGTCAGAGGACACCATGGTGTGATCTGCAGGCATCCTCATACATTGGCACTTGCTGTGTTCAACAGCTGGATGCAAAAATAACCCAGCCTGTAACAAAAGCAATCAGCAGTGCTTTTGGTGCCCTTTCTTTACGTTTTAGACCAATGCGTAAATGTGGTCCTACACTAGATCTTATATTTCAATCTCATGATGTGATACTTCCAATGCCTGTCCCACTTTATCGACAGATCATGCTATTATTCCATTTTCAATTCTGCATAAAGAAAATACCCTGATTCCATCAAACAGAAACACCTTATGGCAATCAGCATTAGACTATGGCTTTAGAGACAAAGCCTGGGCAGCATTGTTCTTTTTGCACAGCAAACACCTAAGAGAGATCACAGTGAAATGTTCCTACTATTAGATACTTCACAAATGATATTGGTGCCTTCTCAAACTGTAAAAGACAGGGCCCCTACACCACTGAGAATGCTGCAGATGTAGAACAAGATTCATATACTATAGCATTGCATTGCATTGCAGTGATACCATATTGGACCGTGATATGGACTACTATATTGCCTACTGATGGCCTTGTGTTTATCCCCTCCATTTGTCAGACATCACATGCATGTCCACCTATAAGTAAAGATGGATGGCAACATCACTGGCTAATACCTAAACCTGTATTTTGCGCCTCAGGCCTGGCTCTAGTCTATGAACCTATATAAAAGTAATACAAAGGCCACAACCAAATACCTATCGTTGATCAATATTCTCTGATTACATGAGACCGAATTATGTTTTGTACTGGTAAGAGAAACCCATATTAGACATAGTTTACCTAGATACCTGTAATGAAACTGCTGATTGGATAAGACATGAGCCATGAAGAACATGTTACCCTCCATAACATCACCACCCTAACATAGATCCTGTGTACTGCATGCCATCCTTGCCCTGGGTGTTTATATGTCCTGGTATGTTATAGGAAGGTGATCGCTAAAAATGCTATAGCTAGAGATATGATGGCACTGACGTACGATTATTTGTTTCCTCTGTGGGATACTTTATGACTATCTAATGTCATCCAGAAACTGTGCACTTTTACTTTCTATTTTACCATATGTTAGGCAAGTTGGCTAGCAGGATGGGTGAGATTATCTATCGCTATGGGGGAAAAACGTTTTCTTGTTCGTGACGCAGTTTACTTCAGATGCTGAATGTCATTTTGATTGTCAAATAACTGTGGTCCATATCGTTGTTATGACTATGAAAACTAATGGTCTGGTTTGATTATATTTTAAAACTGCTAATAAACATTGAAAATCTGTTCTTTACTAGCTGTCTAAAACAACTCTGCACCCAAATACCTGAGGTATTTAAAAAAAAACGGATTCCTACTTTGCCTTCCTCATATTGCTTAGCGCAAAAAAAAACATAAATGATTTAAGAAGTTAGAAAATATCTCATCCGCTGTAGATGACTAGTTCACGACGACAGGTTTACAGCTTATTTCTGAAGTGCAAAAGTGAAATAAAGAGCATGATATATGAAGGGATTATGTCACGGATCCTGAATAAATAATTTGAGAAAGCTTGTTGTTTATTTGTTGCACTTCATTAATTCACGTTTAGACATGGTTTTTGTGTATCACTGGCCACCCAACAGCTGGCTGATTCTGTCTTTGTTGGTTAGTTAAAGATTATGTGGACTTGCAGGGGCAAGCATTGGCACTGCAGGTTCAGTTGGGTGTGATTGATGTGGTTATACTTCTTTAGTTTTTTAATGTGTTGGTGGTGTGGAGAATGCTCTTCAGGGAAGAACCAGAAAAGTTTGTGACTGTGATCTTGGCACCCTGTTGGTGGCAAAAAATTGGGATTAGATAGTGGTACTTATGATAAATTTGGATATTTATGGGGTATGGTCTCAGAGGCCAACATGGCAGTCATTCTTCGCTGATGCTCTCATGAGCTCCAAATCAAATCCTTCACAATCTTACTACCCCATATTTACATTACTCCCCAGATACCTGGTAGATCTTGCGGACATCAAATGAAACTTTGCTGGAGTGATGGAAGACTATGGCAATGATGGGTCGAGATGCTGGAGAGACTTCACCTGTGAGAGGCAGACCAAGGCCACAGCAAGAGAAGGAATGGCCAGCCGTGGGCATCAGGCTGGCAGAGCGGTGTGGTGCTCACTACCATGATGAGACCTTGGGCGGAAGGGGGATTTGCAGTACCAGATTTTGAGGCCTATTATTTTGCAGCGCAGTTGCAGTGGTTCACGAAATGGATGGCGGGCGTCTCCGTCCAGTGGGAGACCATGGGGATGGTGACTCGAGCCTGCGGCTCCTATCTCGGGTGCTGCTGCAACTTCCCGTGAGAGATAGGTCGGCCCCCTCCGACCTGAATACGGTGCGCAAGTGCTGGAATAGGTCCCTACGACGGGCGCAGACACGATGCCCCTATGCCCCAGACATCCCGCTGACCATATGCGAGGCATTGCCCCACGGTGGGAGTTGGCACAGGTTACAGGCATGGATGGAGGTAGGAATCTCCATAATAGGGGACCTATACGAGGAGAATACTTTACTCCCCTTCAATGATCTCTTAGAGAGATATGACCTCCCGAGAGGAGATTTCCTTCTGCATGCCACCCCGACAGCCGCCATCAGAAAGCACTGGCAGGAGGGGATGGCAGAACCTCAAACTTCCACAGTCTGTGAATACATAGTGATAGCTGCTGACACCTTTAAGGCGGTTACCTGTCTGTATAGGCGTTTGACGCAAGAAATACGCCGACCCCTGACAGACTTGCGTAATAAGTGGGAGGGAGATCTAGGAGAGGTTATAGACGAGAAACCGTGGGGAGAGCTTGTGGAAAGGGCCTGGAAGAGCTCCAGGAATGCACGATTTCAGTTGATCCACTTCTATGTGCTACATAGGGCATACCTCACCCAGAGTAAGATTAACGAGTATTTTGATGTCTCGGCTGCCTGCCCGCGATGTAATGTAGAAGGTGCGGGGTTTTTACACATGTTTTGGGATTGCCCGAATTTGAGCGAGTTCTGGATGGGGGTCACTGAAGTGTTGATGGCTACAACGGAGAGAGAAGTGGCGCTGACCCCTGGATGTTGTTTACTACATTGGTTCCCCCACATGGCCAGGAATAAGGTCACTAGCAAGTTTATAGATTTGGGATTGGTATTGGCTAAACGAGAGATCGCTAGCCATTGGAAGGCAAGAAGCGGCCCTAGCATGCCTAGTTGGACGAGGGAATTTGAGAAATGGGCGGAGTGCGAGGGGACATTCCGAATACAAATGGACCACAGGAAGGGGAATGAGAAGACGTTGGAAGCAGCACGGGCGTGGATGGCACTAGTAGACCTACTGAGACACCCAGCTGACGATGGAGAGGAAGGCCTAGATGGGGAGGGCCCTGGTGGGGGCGACTGAACATCTGGCGCTTTTAATGTCCCTGACTGCTGGTCCCGCACTGGGCCTGACTACTATATTATTCACCCCTCACTGCACTAGCAATGACACATACTGCATGGAATTGCACATGACCCACACTTTGGGATACCCCAAAGAATGCACATAATTGAACTGAGCATAAGCGGCATTCCTGGGGGGTGGGAAGGGTGGGAGTTGTGGGAGGGTGGGGGGAGTTACACGGGGCGACCTGTGTTGGAAGATGAGCCTTGAGGGGACACATCAATAGTGTACTGCGGTGGCAGCTAACTCACGGCAGCAACCTCAAACACAACCCGGGACTGAGATGAATATTATCCTCCTATTGCACAAGTGACACTGCTGGACAATTGCAGTTGGAATACTGGGGGTCGTTGTGTTTAACTGCTTCCTTGGGGCTCAAGCATAATCCGAAGGATATTTGAGAGTTGTTTAACCATGTCTTTTGAAAAAAGCAATAAAGTTTGTTTAAAAAAATAAATTAGGCTGGCAGAGCGGCTCCTGTCTAGCACTAAGGAGGAGGAAGCGAGTTGCGGAGGCCTTGCGGTTGAGGGTCTGCACTATAGTGGAGGTGCTTTGTGGAAGGAGTGGCTGTCTAGGGAAAAGAGGTCTGCTGAGGGTCTTCAGGAATTTTTCTGGGGTCCCAACTGCACCCTGGCAGCAACCATTTCTGTGCATCCAGAGGAGTGACTTCCCTCTTATATAATGGACCACACACCATTCACTCTAGATCGGACTTACACTTGGCTGAGTGGAGAACTGCTGCTTTAGATCCCCTCTCAGGAGACAGAAGACAGACATTGAAGGCGTGAATTTGACTGCAAGAACACAGACCAGAGGTGGGTGCTTGTCATTCTACAACTTAAAAATTGCAGCAGCGGTTGTAATGGGGTATCTTTTCTAAGGCTAGTCTGTGGTGTGGCTACTGAGTTTGGGGTACCTGGAGTGGATTGGACCCTCACAGTGCAATTGAAGATTGAGGTGGTGAGACCCGATTTGCCTGGAGGCGTATGAAGGGGACCCCCGTTCTTCCTGCCTTGGGCCCCGGATAGGACATACATCATGGATTAGGGGCCCCACTGTGTGATCAGATCTTCTGCGTCTCTGGTCATTGATCACTTGCACTGCAATGGCTAAAGAAAAATAACCCAGCCATCTCAGCTTCCTAAAATTGACAAATTCACAAATCTTACTGATGTAAGGACTCTCGACGAGAGTGGGAGTCGGCTAGATTAGGGCATGGGGCAGGGTCTCTCAGGTCTCAGACACATCAATGATAGTTCTACTTAGGCAGGAGCTGAGGAACACTGTTGATAGGGTTATGGAGGCACAGAGGTGAATTTCGAAACTAGAGGATGTTGTTCAGAGTTTAAAACAACTGTAGACAAGTAGTTGGCCTTGTCCAAGACAATCTTGGAGTGAGAGGGAGATGCCGAGGGAGGGCCCACCGCAACATCACCTGACTGGAGTGCTTCTCGGATTGGGTAGAAGGTGCCCAACCAGAATGCTTCCTGAATAACAGATTTTGCTCCCGTGTCTGAAAGGCTAACCTCTCACATTGTTTATTAATCAAGAGAACCCACCACACCGTGGTCCAGAGGCTCCTCCCAGAGTTCCAACTCAAACCCCCATTGCTAGGACACTAAACTATAGAGTAACTCTATCCTCCACTCTACCTGTAGAAAAAGAAACCATCTATTATGAATCTGCTAAAATCCTCATATTCCTGGATTACACAAAACTCGTACAACAACAGCAACAGCCCTTTGATGGTTATAAACAAACTGAGTGTGAAGGTTCCTGAATATAAATTTCTCTACCGGGTTAAACTCAAAATCCTCCTGGACTTCAAGGTGTATGATTTTGACACCCCAGAGGCAGCCTGGGGTTGGGCTGCTGAAATGAAGAACCTTGAGGAAAGCTGCTACCTTTATGTTCTATGTGTGGCCTGACAAAGAGGACCATCTTATCAAGGACCAGACCCCAAAAAGAGGCATGGTGGGAAATGACGAAAAAGAACATGGTCTGGGACAGCGGAATGGGGAAGTGCCTGTGTCGTGATCCAGAACAGCATGGATCAAGAAAGAAGTCCCCACACCCATCTATTATTGGTATATACTGAACTGATATGGATGCAGCAGGGAATTCCATCCACACAACACCTGAAGATCTTCAAGGTTGAGACTGGCTGCCCTGCCAGTCTTACTTAAGATGAACAGCCCCACACCTACTGCTGCACATTCACTCTGCAGTGACAGGGTGGGAAGACACCTGATGCTAAACTTTGACTACCAGATAAGATGTGCAGCAATGTCTCATAATGTCCATAGCACTAGGGAAACTGAATCAAAATGGTTGTTGCAGCAGTACTCATCGAAAAGCCACTTATCATGCTGCCTCGCAGACACTTCCTAGCTATTTTCACTTCCTTTCTTTTAATCTGTATTTTTCTATCTCTTCTGTTATTTGAGCTGGTGTTTTACACTGATGATGTTTCTCACCTCTATGTAAGAGCTGAATGGTCCTGGTCTGGCTTGAAGGACCTCATGTCACCAGCACTGCTAGCACTCAAGGCTGTGTTTGAACACACACATGCATACTCTGCACAGGTGCAGGAACACTACACTGATACAGAAAAACGCATGTGCCAGATGAGCCATCAAAGCCTCCTAGTTTCCAATTCCTTCTAAGCCAACAAGATAACAGGCAGATAGCTCCCTGGTCCAGCACCTGCACAGAGCACCAAATGTTCAGTAGAGAATTTCAAAGTGTAAGGCTGTTGTGGGGACTTTTATTGAGCTGGAGCCAGGCAAGGGGAAATAAGAACTCATTGGCAGCCTGCTCGTCTGCCACTAAACAACTTTGGACAGCAAGTGGCACTTCATGACTGCCATATTTTACATCAAAATATAAATTAATGTTCTCTGGGACTCAAGACCCGAGCGTAGAACAAGGAGCTGTGAGATCATAAGATCAATTGGATTCTAATAAGTTAAACATTTCAGGCCTGATATACAATCATTTGCAAACCAGGGACATTATTATACATTGTTCCCAGCAGGTGCAACAGGCGTGTGCGCCCATTTTCTGTGCCGTGGGGGCACAATGGTATTACAGAAGGGGCTGCAGATGCTTGGGCATCCTTTTCTATAATACTGTTATAGTTAGGACCATGTTTCTATGAGAAAGCATTTTTTGGTTTCCAAATCTTCACAAAACTTTCTCCAAAAAAAGTCTTATGCACCTCAGCTCCTTCCTGGAAATTTTAGGGGTGATCCATCAAGGGGGGGCCTGAGAAGAAGTAGGGGTTACCAAAACACATTTTACCCATTCATTATTCTCTAGGAAAATTATGCAGCTATACCGCAAAAACAGATGAACGGATTTATAACAAATTTGGCAGAAAGCTAGATCTTGGTCCAGAAAGCATGTTATTTGCGATTTAGTGTTAATGTGTTGTGTAGTTTTTGAGCAATTAAGGCTCAAAAACGTTGTATATTTCACGCTGAAGCGGATCAACGAAGCCATCAGATCTCAAGATGAAATCTGGTTGGACGCCACCACAACAATAATGATGTGGCGGCAGCCATCTAAGAACTCAGGATTCGGTCCCAAGACCTGAAAAAGAGGTGAGACAATGATATAAGGGAGTAGGCTAAGGATACTCTGCCCCTGGAGCACAAAAACGTTAAAAAAAAAGTTTTGCTGAGAATTTGCAGAGGCTTGGCGAATCTGCAGCAAAATTAAAAAAAAGAAAAAGCGCAGGCTCCTGCGCTAGAATAATAAACAACCCCATGGTGTGCAAGGCTTGGGGGGGGAAGCGCATTTAAATATTTCGCCGTCTCACTCACTGTGTCCCGGCTAGCCTATCTGTGGGGCACAGTATTTTACCTGACCACAAGATCGTGGGAAGGGAACACTTTTCTGCTCCTACCTGGTGGGAGCTTTAAAAATGTTCCCACCAGGTGGGAACAGATATTCCTTTCCCTGCTCTTGCAGGCAGGGAAACTCAGATTGCTCCTGCCTGGCGGGAGCATCCAAAAACAGCTGCTTCTGCCAGGCAGGAGCAGTGTTGGCTCCCAATGCAGCCGGGATGGGTGCATGTGGGGAGCCGGCGGGCCACGGGGTCACTCGGTCTCCCCCGCTACCCCCAACATAGTGTTTTGTGGGTGCTCCGGGTGGGCACCGGGGTTCCCACTTTTGGGGTCCCTGGGGTCATAAAGGCTCGGGAGGTGGGCTGCATGCCCCCTCCTATTTAAAAAAGAAAGAACCGGGTGATGGGTTCTCCTGGGCCGTAATGGCTTGGGGAGGGGGGCTGTGCTCCCCCTCCTCCCAAAATAAAACAAGCATTTGCAATGCAATAGGTCTCGCATTCACGTGAGTTTGAGCTATTGGCATTGTAAATGAGAATGCCTTTTATTTATGTTTTGGGTTTTAAAACATAAATAAAAGGCATTGTCATTTACAATACTAATAGCTTAAACTCTCGCAAATGTGAGACCTATTGCATTGCAATAAAGGGCCTTCTCGACGGCTTGTTAGATTGTAAATATCAGAGGAAGAGACCATCAGTGTGAAGTGTAGCATTGCGTAATGTCATTGCTATCTTTGGCCTAATTAAAAACACTCCAGCTGAAGTAGGGCCCTGGCTTCACCTCCTGGTGCAGGGCTGTGCCTTATGGCAGGAATGGAGGGATGGTCTTGGCTGAAGCGCCAGCCTCGTACAGTGCCCCTGCTATTACTAGTGAGCAAGAGGTGCTGAGGTGATGGTATTGGTGGTAAGGGTATTGGTGGTGGTGGCATTGGTGGTGGTGGTAGTGGTGGTGGTATTGGTGGCGGTATTGGTATTGGTGGTGGTGGTATTGGTGGCACTAGTGGTATTTGTATTGGTGGTGGTGGTATTGGTGGTGGTGGTATTGGTGGTGGTGGTATTGGTGGTGGGGATATTGGTGGTGGGGATATTGGTGGTGGGGATATTGGTGGTGGGGGTATTGGTGGTGGTATTGATGGTATTGGTATTGGTGGTGGTGGTATTGGTGGTGGTGGTATTGCTGGTGGTGGTGGTGGTATTGGTAATGTTGGTATTGGCGGTATTGGTGGTGGTAGTGGTGGTTGTATTGGTGGTGGTATTGGATTGGTGGTGGTGGTATTGGTGGTGGTGGTGGTAATGGTGGTGTTGGTATTGGTGGTGGTGGTATTGGATTGGTGGTGGTGGTATTGGTGGTGGTGGTATTGGTGGTGGTATTAGTGGTGGTATTGGATTGGTGGTGGTGGTATTGGTGGTGGTAGTGGTATTGGTGGTGGTATTGGTGGTGGTAGTATTGGTGATAGAGGTGGTGGTATTGGTGGTGGTGGTGGTATTGGTGGTGGTGGTGGTGGTGTTATTGGTGGTGGTAGTGGTATTGGTGGTGGTAGTATTGGTGGAAGTGGTGGTGATGGTGGTGGTGGTATTGGTGGTGGTAGTGGTATTGGTGGTGGTAGTATTGGTGATAGAGGTGGTGGTATTGGTGGTGGTGGTGGTATTGGTGGTGGTGGTGGCATTGGTGGTGGTGGTGGTATTGTTAATAAAACAGGCTTTTGAAAACAACCCGTCAGGTGGCTTTAGTGCAGATGACATGTAACACATATGTGCTGTTGTCCGCTTCAGCCCATTAGCACAAGATTATGTGCTACCTGGAATTCAAATGACTTAATTCGCTAATCATTTCTAAATCCATTTTACTTGGGGGAGGGGGTGTTGAAACAGACACAAGATGATGCCGGGTTAAAGTGATTGAAAGCGGGCGCCGTGTTACAGGGACGGCCATACTGCTTATAAAAACACAAGCGGTTTCAGCTGAAGCTGCAGTAAGAGAAACTCAATAAAGTAAATAGTGCTTACAGACTAAATAACAGGTCCCGTGTAACAACCGAAGTAAAGGGGCCAGTAGCCATGGGAGGTTACAAATGAAGACAAGGCCGTACTAAGGAGGGACTAACAAGCCTATTAACGAATCCGAAGGCAGCATTTACGAAAGACGACACAAGCCAATGAAAAATATGGGCGGAGAGTGGGCGCTGCTTCTCTCCCATACTCTACTACAGCAGTCTCGACCTAAAAAGGCCCAAGGGGATGGGGACCCCAGGGCTGTAAAAGGTTGGGAAGGTGGGCTGTGGCCAACTTCCCTTTAAAAATAATACGGCCCCGGGGATGGGGTCCTCGGGGACTGTAAAGGCTTGGGGAGGGCAGCTGCCTTCCTAACAATTCTATAAAAAGGGTGTTCCGGGTGGGCATTGGGACACCATAATAAATAGTAAATGAGTGTCAGGAGCCGCTCATTTATTATTCACCGCATATTGCCCTGCAAGGGCTATTTGGTTTATATTTTTGTGAGCTTGGTGGTGCCCCTAGAATAGGGAGGGGCACTACCAAGTCTTTTTGTATGTTGAGGGGGGGCTGCAGGGAGAGCAGCAGCCCCCCCAGCAACATTACGAACATAAAGAGTAAGTCTCCTAGGTCATTAAATCCATGACCCGAGCAGAACTTACCATGTTTTTTAAGCACTCCTAGCTGGAACACTATGGTCTTCAGCTGGAGTGCAAGGCCCTCTTATGGTTGTTTTTATGATTGTATTTGGTGGGCTTAAAAATGTTAAAAGAAAGCCTCAGAGACATGTTGATTTTTTTTTTTTTTTTAAGACACACTATATCTCTGAATCTTTCTTTTAACATTTTTTAGCCCACAAAATGGCTTTACGTACGGTAATAAAATATTATTTTACATTAAAAAAAACCTGAAAACTACTGGAAAAAACAAAGGTTAAAGTGACGTTATAGTTGGGTGAAAATGTTAGTTAAAACATACCCTTTGAAATTAACAAAACCACTGAAATGCCCGAGTTATACTTAACACAAGTAACTATAACCTGCACCTTCGTCATAAAACAGCTTATGATCTCACATATTACATCACTCATTACATGTTCTATGACATTATTGATAACATCACTGATAACAAACCGTACATGTGGGGGGGGGCACGATTTATAGTTACTATAGGGCACAAGTTACAATTACAGTGAATATATGGATAGATATATGCATATGTGTTACAAAATTTCTTTGTCCTTCACAAAGGCTCCACGGAGCTGAAACACATTGGACCATAGCTGCCAATAGATTGATTTCTTTTCACTGCATACATCCTGGAGCGCCAGTCATCTTTCTGTGGAAAGAAACTTTGCAACATGTAGACACAGGGACTTGCACCTGCGACGGAGCATTGGTCAGCTGGTGGAAGAGGCCGATTTCGGCAAGGACGGGTGAGAGATAGATAGATATTCATCCTACTGGATCGCCAGTAGGTAATTCTAGTTATGACCAACTTTTCCTACACACGAAGCGTTTTCTGTTTTGCTAATAACTTTGGCGCCATTTGATGAATGTTCAAGGAATTTTCCAAACAAAGTGCCCTATTTTGCCTAGTTCTGCATGGAAAGTTTTGAGGTGATCTGTCAAGCAGGGGCTGAGAAAAAGAGGGGGGTCCCAAAACGTTTTTCCCCCATGCAATATGTATGGGGATTTCACAGTTTTTAGACACAGCTACAGCTCGAACTGCTGAACAGAATTACACCAAATTAGGCAGAAAGCTAGATCTTGGTCCAGAAAGATCTCTTTTTGTAATTTGGTGTAAATCTGTTCAGTAGTTTGGGAGTTATTCAAGAAAGAAATTTATAGATATCTAGGGACGCAGATCCATTGCGGATCTAGGGGAGAGGATGTAGCCTTATGGCTAGAGCGGTCGACTTCGAAGCTGAGGAACTGGGTTCGAGTCTCGGCAACGACGCTCAACATCCTGTGATTCTGGGCAAATCACTTAATCTCCCCACGCCCAACAAAAATGAATGTGTCCGTCTGTAACGCAACTGGTGCTCATGTAAAGCGATCGGATACATGATATCTTTGGGTCTAGTTTGCGCTATATAAAACTCTGAAAATAAATAAATAAATACTGAGGTGGGTGATTCACAGGCCCTGACTGGCTGGCCCTAACCTGAAAGGAAAGTTGCAGCTGCCATTTTGTTTGTCACTTGGCCCGGGGGAGGGATAAATAAAGTGTCAAAACACATGAGGGGTCAGGATACATGTATCCTGTCTCCATAGGAGACATGGAGAGGTCCCTGACGGACCCCTCATGGCCAAGAAATTGCCAAAAATTATTTTTTGGGGGCCCGAATCGAGGATCCGCCGGTACTCGTGGGGGATCCGCCGGTACTCGTGGGGGATCCGCCGGTACTCGTGGGGATCCGCCGGTACTCGTGGGGGATCCACGGGTACTCGTGGGGGATCCAAAGGTACCCGCGGGGGATCCGAAACCCATTGAAAAAAAATAAAGACACACACCATACCCCCAGCTGGCATGGCCAAAGGCTGTGGGAAGTGTGGGGTTGGGTGCATGCGTGATACCACACATCCTTTATACAATTACTGCATGTAGGATAATACATATTTAGCAACACAGGACACATGTAGCCTAACATTTTCACATTTGAATGTTTTATGTCTGGTCTTCTGTTCCTGCAACAACCTTTACATTTATCTTCTTTAAATTGTTGTAAGTTAGTACTAGCTGGAATTTAACTTTCTCACGTTTTTTGGGATTTAACACACCTGCTCATTTATGGGAGTATTGTTTGATTTGCAGTGCCTCCCTTGAGCCAATCTGTGGCTTCCAACATACTTCAATTTTTGGCCTCTCATTCCCTATTTTTAGTGACTTAACCATTGGAAACCCCCATTTCACAGATCCTGTGTATCTGCATAACTACTGTAAACTCACAATAAATGCCGACTTTCCTCTGTTGTGTAAGTGAACTTACAAATGCATACTCAACCAATTTTGCGAATAACAAAAAATGCATGCCATGCTCATTGTTGCATATATGCATTGGGCAAGTCTCTGCAAGCTCTTCTTCATTTGTGAATCATGTCTACAATCTAGTCAGCAACAACATGGTGTGTACACAGACACACACACACACACACACACACACACACACACACACATAGACGGGCGTGCACACACATGCTATGTATCCTCAAAAATATGAAACCAAAATGTTGGGTTTATATTTGGAATGGATTGTGTCTGTATAACATCACTTATTTACATTATAATGCGGTCAACAGAAAGTAATGACTCCCAATGCTGTTCTATGCATTTTTAATATAATACGAATGGAGGGGGAGGGTACATACCTTGAGTCAGTTGGCTCCACTCGGACTGTGTCGTACATTTTGAAGCAGATACCATTCTTTGCTAAGGAGTCCAGTACAGCCTTTACCGGGGGAAGGGTGCTCAGGTTCTTATCTGTCATCACACATACCCTTCTAGCGCCCATATTCTGAAGATCCTACCAGAGTAGGAAAAAATACCAGTAAGGTTTGGCTTCACAAAGCAAATAAAATGGCTATTGTTTTAAGGAGATGGTGCACAAGTCAACAGATTCATGAACATAAAAGTTTAGGAATAACTCTCCAAGAACTGTGTACAGTAATCTGTTTTTATTTAAATGTTTATTTCACAACTTCTCTAGACATAGAATTATTTTATCAGCAAGGCTGGAACAATATAACATCATTATGAACAAAGAAACTAGATTAGGAATAGTATCTTTCTTCCCACACAGACAGCAGCCCTCGATTTCTAGTAAACGTGTTGATACAGGGTGAGGGGAAGCATGTTGGGTATAGGAGAGGGTATGCGAGAAGAGGAAAAGAGAATAGCAAATATAATAGATATGTATTAAGAGGGAATGAGGCCTTTAAGGGTACAGCAGGGAAGTTAAATGTACTAAAGGGCCATGGAGGTTAACGTGAACTATTCGAAAAATTGAGCCTAGGAAGTCCTAACACAGCCTCAAAATTTCCAAGGGTAGCTCAAGTTCTTAACTGGTTGATGAGACAGCTCAGGTGGCTAAGAAATAAGCAATAGAATTTGTGCAACTTTAATGCTGCGGGTTCACAAAAACCAACAAACTTGCCTCATTTTTTCACCTGTTCAACGTTTAAACATTATGAATTAATTTCGTATGTTTATGTCTGAATGCCTGCTCACTTCAGTCATACTCATTCAAAATGTTAGACATTTAAAAAAATTAGGGACAACTCTGATTAGGACTAATGTATAAAACAAATACAGAGTTAATCTTCCTGTTAGCTTGTGTTTTAATGCCATAATCTTAACTTCAAATCCAGTGCTGCATTCATCTCAATTAGGTTTGTGCTGCCCAATCATGAATCAAACAACCATCTGTCTGATGGCATGCGCCATAGGAAACGTGTTATGAACAGCCAGAGCTCCGAGGCAGAAACTTCTGCTTCAACTTCGGTGGATCGACATTTGAACTTTAGGAAATGTGCGTTCTCTGACTGGCAGAGGGTTGCCTTCCAACTGTCAGGGCTTTGAAATATAAGCTGGAACGCCCTCCATCTTGCTGACTACGTACCTCTTTGGTGCTACCAGAGCATGCAGCTGAGTTTGGTCTTTTGTCTCTTGGATGGACAAAGCATGAAGCCCCTTCTGCAGCTCTGCTGGACTTCCCTGCTTCTGTCGCTGATCTAGCCTGCATGGAGGCTAAGAACCAGAGCAAGGAGTTTGGAGAGGTATGCCCGGCACCTAGAAGTTTTCTAGAACATTCACCAGGGATTAGGGAAGGACAGCTTTAATAGCCCACTGCTACAAGTGTGCCCTAACTCCATACATCAACTTTTGTTTTTATTATCTTAAGACTTTGATTTGTTGCAGAATTCTAGCACCTGACTGGTCTGAGCGCTAACCAAACAGAGTGGCTTCACTGGTCTTGTGAGAACTCATCTATGTCGTGTCTAGTAAGAACTCTCTGTATACAGAGTTGGGGGTAATGTCTTTATTTATTTCTTCTCACTTCACACTATGCTCTCCTTCTGCTGACGCCGCCGCGGCACATCTCATCCCTGCCCCCCCGCCAGCTGTGACCCAATCCCTGTCCCAGGCTGGATGGAACCATTCTGCAGGGTTCTAATACTGCAATTCTAGCCCCCCCCCCCCCCCCAAGTTTGCTGTGCACCAGATTAACTAAACTTGAACAATCAAATTTCTCCAACCTGTCTCCGAGGTAGATACACATGCCTTCCAGACCGTGTGGTGATCACTTGATGAGGTGTGGCCTCGTGGGGTTCCACTGACTCCAATTCGTGAACTGGAGGCACTGGTGGCCAAGGTGGGCTTTCTCTGGAAGAACCTGACCACTCCAACGGACGGAATATTTGTTTGATATGTAATACATCTCGAGTGATGGATCTCCCGGCCCTTGACGAAATGAGCATGTGCCCTTTCCTCTCCACTACTTGAAGTGGATCTACTACAAAAGGGATGTCAATTTTCCGTCTTTACCTTTGTCAGACAAGCACCCGATCTCCTTTGCCAATGGCAATCTCTCTGGCTTGTCGCAGTTTATCAGCATACGTCTGCATCTTCTCTTTGTGGTGAGCATCAGTGGCTTAAAGTCTTTTCACATTCACTCATCTTTTGGCTGTCCATTCAGAAATCTTTGTTTGAATCACTCGGTCAAACATGAGGGTGGCAGGGCTTTCTCCTGTCGTCGAGTTATGTTAAAGTGACTTGTAAAACGCATGGCTACCTTGTCTGGTTTCCCAGACCTAGCCTCCTCAACAAACAAGAGTGCTCAATCTGTTAAATGGCAATGCGGGTGGAACAGCCAGGACTTTAAATTATGCCGGCATATTATATTATGCAGATGGAAACAACCACTTCTTCACTTTCTTCCGAAACACTGTGAGCGAATTACAAGCTCTCTGTGAAAGTGGCAGACCATTCCATAATTTCGGGCGAAGATATGCAAATGACCGACCACTCTGCCGGGGCTTCCTGATTCTGGGGATCATGACCAGGTCTAAATATCTTGAACGCAGAGCACAGTTGGGAGCGTATTCGGACACCAAAGATCTTAGGTACAATGGCCGTGTATTAGCAAGGCACTTATGCATATAGCATAGGGTCTTAAATTGGACGTTCTGCTCAGCAGGCAGCCAGTGCAAGGTACAAAGCAAACTGGCTGTAGAAGTATGCCTAGGTGGATGGAGAAGCATGCGGGCTGCCACATTTTGAACAATTTGAAGGTGTTTGAGCAGGAATTTAACCACACTCAGAAATAGAATGTTTCCGTAGTCAATTCTGGATATCACTAAGGTCTGAACTACCGTTCGTCGGGCCGACACCAGTAGACAAGCCAAAATGTTCTTTATCCACTTAAGGATATTGAATCATGTGGCCACTACTTTATTTATCTGGAGACTTGACTTATGGACAGCTTATCATCTATTCATACTCCCAGACTTTTGACCACCTGCACTGGGGAGGGGGGTGGTGGGGGTCGAGCCCAGAGTAGAAGGCCAAAGATGTGGGTGGTTTACCTACTAACAGGACCACAGTTTTGTCCTCTTTAAGTTTCAGCAAACTGATGTCCATCCAAGCCGAAACTTGGGCCAAGCAGGTGCCAAGGGCTTCCGCATTTTGGTTGTCCTTCGTAGATAAGGACACCACCATTTGCGTGTAGTCAGCATATGAAAAAAAATCAACCCATGTGACTCCACAATGTCAGCAAGGGGCCTAACATATAGTTTGAACAGGAGAAGACTCAGGGTAGAGCTCTGAGTCACCACTGAGGGTAACAGATGGGATTTCAACCTGGACAGAAGTGAATGTACCTGAAAGATGCGATTATGCAGGTAAGATCTAAGCCAAGCCAAGGCTGTACCCTGCACTCCCATTCCTTCCAGATGACCCAGCAGAGGGGGATGATTGTTAAGTGAGAAGTCAAGCAATATATGTAGGAAGCTGGCTCTGTATATACTATACCAAAATGAGGTATAGTGTGCACAGAGTCCAGTAGAACCCCAAAGGTAGGCAGAGGTAGAAGTAGATAGCACCTTACTCTCTATTTGTGGTAGTGTGGGCGAGCAGTAAGGCTTTATCAGAGGGTAGTGTTAAGCATTTGTTGTACACACTCAATCAGGAAATGATGTCACACACTCCACATTCAAAGACTGAACTCAGACCAATTTGTTTTGTATAAAAATATTATTAAGTTATTTTATTTCTAGAACCAAGCCAAGCCTGGCACAGGTAAGTGAAATAAATGCTTTGCAAAATCTTAAGCAGTGTTTTACAATTGAATGCAGGTTCAAATACAGTTGATTGAAATACAGGTAAGTCAATATATCGAAATTACTTTTCAGATTACTTTTTAAGTTACTTTTTCTACTCAGTGTGATATGCCTAGATATCACACTGGGACATTTCCTAGAGAAAAGGTAAGTAAAATCAGTTTTGTACAGTTGTAGTTTTTCAGGTTTTCATACAAATCAACTCCACACTTAAAACAATTTTCAAGGGAAAACAGTCAATGTATTCCTATGGAAAGAAATGAAGTTATCGGTTAACAGGTAAGTACTCGGTCTTTGGGGTTGAGTTTCTGGGGTTAGAACAAGGGTTCCCCCAGGGTCAAGGATGCACTGTCAAAGCATCCTCAGCTGCAATCGGGTGGCCGGGTGCAGAGTGCTGAGGCCCAATGTTATCCAAAGGGGGATAGGGGCCCTCCGGTTGGTGGCTGCTCACGAGCAGGCCACAAGGTTGTGGGAGCAAAGCTCCTAGGGTTTAGCTCGGGCCAAAGGGGGATCCAGTTTGGCACAAAAGGTGCACCTACACTGGCACAGAGGCGGCCGGGTACAGGGTAATGTTTTTGCGTCGGGTGCCCTATTTTCAATGGGAGTTGCCGGTTTTGGATTTTGGCTGCAGGCTCGGTCCAGGAAGACTTCCAGGAGGAACCAACAGCTGGGCAGATAAGTTGGAGAGCTCGGGAACGTAGGTGCACCTCGGGTTCTCTTCTCCAGGGCGCAGGGTGGCTGAATGTAGGGGTGTCTTTTGAGGTCGGATTTCACCTTACGGGGCCAATCGCGGATGGGGGGGGGTCTACGTGCAGAGGCTGCAGGCGACGTCGGGGAGTCCTGGAGGGGTCAACCCACGGTGGACACGGACTCTGGAGCGCTGGGGGACCTCGCTGGGACCGGTGGGCCACTCGAACTCAGGCCGTATGCGACGGGTGCAGTGTGGTTCCAGGCGTCGGGTTTCTTTGTCCTCAGCAGGCTCAGAGTCTGACTTAGAGAGTTTCTTTTGAACAGAGCTGCTGCTCACAGGAGATCCGGTCTTTGTTGAAGGCAGTCAGTCCTCCCAGGGTTCTGGAGGTCGCTGGCTGCAGGATAAGGTGACTTTTGGCGATGGATCTCTAAAAACTGCAGAGGGGCCGGTGGGGCTGGGGCCAAGTCAGTTCTTCTCTGCAGTTTCCTCTGCTGGGCGTCTTCTTTCGTCCTTCTTCTTCTTAGGTTGCGGGAATCTGACTTCTTGGTTCAGGGATGCCCCCTAAATACTGTATTTAGGGGGAGTTTTAGGGGTCTCGAGGTCAGTAGCCAATGGCCTACTGACCTTAGGGTGATTGCACCCTTGGTGTGCCCACCCCACGTGGGGGAGTGGGCACAATCCCTAATCCTGATTGGGGAGTGCCTCCCTTCTGTAAGATGGCGTGTAGTGTAGTTCCTATTTCCCTGATAGGTTCTGCGCATTGGAATAACATACACTATAGGCTTGGCATAGGACTGAGGTCGGTATGCCCCTATCGCGTATATTAAACTTAATTACTGTGTACCAGCTAGCTGAGAGGCCACTAGAAACTTCTTGACAACAAGAAGGAAATAGCTTCTGGTAACCACATAACATAAAACCCTGATCCCTCAGGATCGTGGAAACAATATACTACTTTTCATTCAGTCACTCATCTCAGAGAAGTACATAGAAGAAACAGTTGGGTGTGTTTACAATAAAATGTATTGCACAGTTGTTATTCTAGTACTGGTAATATGTGCTGCAACAACTGTTGGACAGTAGCAGAGAAATATGGCCAGCAGTGCAGTTAAATAAAAATGCATGGTACAGTTTTACCATTGTGCAATAGTAATGAACACATACATGAAATGCAGAATGCATTTAAGATAAACGCCTATACCCCTATGATGCCTAACTAGATGTACCTAAGTGTACCTAGCATGTGTGTAGGTCTTAGAGAGCCAAGAATCCCCCTAGGATTTAGTTCTAACCCCATTACCTTAGTCGGACTTCATCCTGATCTTGAGCTGGACACCCCAGGATGGGTGGATGGACCTCTGCCAGCTTGAGCTGTGGCATGACGCAGGTTACAGCGTTTCAGGTCAGAGTGTCGGCATGGAAGTCTCGGTCCCCTCTGGTTTGCTTGGGCAAAGGGAGGTATATTTATACCTGATAGGTGCCTTGGAATGTTAGTATTGACGTAAAGTCGGTCAGAGGAAGACGTCAGGAATGAACCCTTAGGAAATAGTGGTTCATGCATATTTAATGAGTTCTTGGAGAAATCAATAATCCTGTGCTAGGGAAAATCCCAAGAGCTTAAGGGTCTGTTTCTAAGAACTCGTTGTGACGTAGGTTAGTCACTGTTGGACATAGAGATGACGTATTTAGGATGGACCGTCTTCTGCACCCAGAGCACGCGTCAGATAAGGGACAGCCTCTGTTGCTCGTTATTTGTGAAGAGAGGGCTAATGTAGGTGAAAGGGCCTGCCTGTCTTTGTGGCTCGAAGGATTTGTGCCTCTGAAACGGCGCACCTATGTTAGGGCCTCAATCCAGCACATAACAGGCGGGCACTGAAGAGTGGGCTTCACCTCGCCTCCCCCACCTGAGGGGTGGGGCTGGCAGAGGTGGGCACACCTTCTGGGCTGGCTAATTTTTCCCACCTGTCTTCTCGCCGAAAAGGAGGGGAGACAGGAAGGTGCCCTACTCCTGATAGCAGGAGAGGCTGGGGGTCTCATTACAAAGGCAGCAAGGCTTTTAAAGCTCCCCTGCCACAGATGGCTCTTTCTGGCCTGGGGGAGGTGTGAACACCTCCACCCAAGGAAAGGCTTTGTTTCTGGGCTCAGGGTGCGAAGGCTCCCACACCAGTGGTCGAGAAACATGTCTCGTGGTGGCAGGCTGGTGTGTAGGTGTGTACCAGTCAGTGAACCCACCAGAGGCTGGTCGTTTTTCAGGGGCCTCTGAGTGCATTTTTAATTAAATCCCACACTGGCATCGGTGTGGGTTTAATGTGCTGAGAAGTTTGATACCAAACTTCCCAGTTTTCAGTAACACCATTATTGTGCTGTGGAGTTCGTAATGACAAACTCCCAGCACCATATACTCTTAATGGCATTACTGCACTTACAATGTCTAAGATTTGGTCTAGACACTGTAGGGGTACAGGGCTCATGCACCTGTACCCTCACCACTGGTATAGTGTACCCAGCTAGAGGGGTGGCTGACCTAGGCAAGGGCAGTGGGTTGTAAGCATGGCACACAGGGATGTGTGCCATGTCGACTCTTCACTTTGTTCTGCACGAAAACAAGCAGCCTGCAATGGCAGTGTGTGTGTGTAAAGGTACAGGGTCTCGAAGGGTGGCACAATTGACCAAGATGGAGCACCAAAAACGAGCTCCTGGATTTGGGATCACAAATCTGTGAAAATCCTGCCTTTAATCCCTGCCATCTATCCGTTCTGGTTTCTAGCATGCTCACAGAAGTCATTCTAGAGTGAGAAATGGTATTTTGTCTGTACTTTACTCACCGGGATTGTAGAGTTTTTGCCCGCTGCAAACCACGATCGACACCAACGCTGAGACCGGACACTAACTTCCATGTGAGGTTGTAGTGGACGTCTGGGTCTCCGACACTGGCTACTTTTTTGCGCTGGGATATGGTCAAGCCTGTTTGAGAAGCCTGGAGCAGTTGCTGCGGATCCCGGTTATGATTACTCAGCGCAGTCCTGGACAGCGGAGTGTAGCGGACCCCCATGATCGCCAACCGCGAGTTCTGAGTCGGGACTGGGAAATACCGCCCGGACGGTGATTCGTCCCATGCCGCTGTTTCTTCCGCCGTCGCTGGGAACTGAGAAGTACCTCCCGGACCTGCAGGAAGGCTTTGTTACATGGAGAGGCCTCGTGGGCTGTTTGCCTCTCAATTTCATGGCCGTCTGAAAGTCTCACCAGACTCAGAGGCGGTGGCCTCCCCGACCCTACGGCGGTGATTCGCCCCTCGCTGCTGTTCTTCCGCCTCGTTGCCTGCAATTACAATCGGAGGCTCCCGGCTCAATGTATTTGAATTCTGTTGCCTAACCCTTCGGCCCCGACGAGGATGCAAGTTTTGGGGTAGGCGTGCGTCCGCCTTGCAGACTACCAGCACTTCATCGGATGATGCTCGCTGTCCGCTGGAACTCGCCCGGAGAAGAGCTGCCATGCCTGGGTCGATGTGACTGGCTGCAGTGCAGCAGCCTCTCTCCTTGTCTCGCTTTCACTTCCCGCTAGACGAGATGAGGCGGCTTTGACTGTGACCTGCGAGTAAAGCGGCGCCATTCTGTCCCTGGTAAGACTTATCACTGGGGCTAATTTTTCTGTTGCTGAGACACGCAGCGCCATCCGTGCTCGCCTTGCTTGAATTCTTTCTGGTGATTCTCCTTGCAATCAGGGTACTATGTTCTCTGGGGTCACTTCATGCCCTCCATTTTGGAACCTCCCTCCTCAGTGACTATATGCTTGGCTTCCAAGATGGCGACCCAGTGAAAGGGACTGAGGTCTTCCATGCACAGATTTAAATAAAATTTAAAAAATCATTTTGGAAACAGGACTTTGTTACCTAGGCATTCTCTATCACAGCAACACATTGAATATATGCATGGCCCCCCTAAGATGGCGATCCACTGCCCAATGAAAGGGACAGAGGTTTAAAATAAGTTATTGAAATAAGACTTTGTTTCCAGACTCCATCACAGAAACTGAAGAAAGACTCCTTGCCCAATGTACATGAAACCTTCTACCCATATCTAAATATCGGACTTATTTGATCAGTTTCTGCGAGGTGCGCCTCAACCTTAATCACTTAAATAATCGGTACAATAATTATCTACAGGCTGCTTATCAATAATCAAAGAGAGATTTCTCTGTCCCTACCCTGTTTTCAACCCTAGTGGTTCATGCCAACCCTCTGCCACCAACTGGCAAAGATATGCATGTCATCAGAACTACTTCAAAATTGAATTGTCATCGCGTTGCTCCTGAAGGACTCTTCCTTAGGTCTCGGTAAATATTTTTAACTTTATTTTACACTTAACGGCTACCCCCACCAGTGTTCTATACTATTCTTGATACAAACATGTCCTCAGCAATGCTCCCCCATAAACCCCCCCCCCCGAAACTGCCCTAGTGAGTTATGGCCCTAACTCGTGGAACATCATGTACCCGACAAATATCTCAAAAAATGCCAAGAAGAATCTCAAACGTAAACTACTGAAACAGCACCGAGAAACTCTAATCACGGATACTTACCACAGCTTGACTAATGCCACTAAGAAAACCGACTTTATCTTCTATTCCAAGCATCCGGCTAAATGGAAAAACATCTTCCATCTCCTCCTCCCAGTCACTAAAACAATCAAAATTCCGTATGGATTAAAAATGACGACAACCCCCTCTCCGTCTTTTAAAGGGGAAATTAATATATCCATCTTCAAGACTGGTAATATACTCATACAAGCCACTGATCCTCACCTTAACATCTTCGATAGACACTTCCATACATTGGTCGCTTCACTCACTACCCAGGCCCAATCCCCCCTATCGCCTCTCTCCCCTGTTACTCAACTCAACCACCCTGAACAGTCCCGCCTTCTTCCTCCCAAAGTTCCCCCTTCTCTACCCGAGACCCCCCTGAACACTCACATCAACTTTAATATGTCCCCTAACACACACGGTAGACCAATACACTCCAAAATGACCTCTCTCCCTCCCTCTCTATCTTGCAACCTAACTAATTTAAACCTCGTTATTACGCATGCCAGGCCCATAGTCGCGGGCCTCCCACCTAGTCCCATCTCCACGACTCCCACTGCTGGTGCCCTGCCTTTTAGTGGCACCTCTACTCCCCTCACTCAGATGAAGAACAATACCAAGGCCTTTTTTACGGATCACCCCTATAGCGTAGAGCTCTCGGGCCCCCTTCACTCAGAATGGGCAGCTTTCTCCCCCACTCTCACCAACGCTCGGGTTCACCCGGTTACAACGAACAACCTTGTTTCCCCCTCCAACACTCACCCTAGAAAATTGCCTCCTAGATGGTCACCCCCTGCTCCCTCCTTGACGTCTTATCACTCAGCAACAAATGAGATCCACTACAGCCCCCGCAACGTGGCCAATCTCTCAGCAATGAATGAGACTCACAGAAGTCTTTGTGATGTGGCCCCTACCCCGAGTCCATCTTCGACTAACTACTCAGCCGACACTACACCCCTTCACAAGGCAGCCCCTAAACATCCCACTCAGATCATCTTCAATACCAGTCCTAATGACACGGACCACCCCCTCACCCTCAAGGCGGGATGCTCCTCCAACTCTCTCGCTCAGATTCTGAACAGAATGAATCTTAAACTCAACTCTCTCACGACCGACTTAGCGCTCCTTAGACAGGATCTACTAAACCAGAACATCCTTGCCCACTCTCACACTGTTGAAACTCCACCCACAGGCTATTTGAACTCCCTGAGGCTCGGCTTATTAATGTTAATGTTAATTACATTTGTAGAGCGCAGCTGCTACCCGGAGGTGTCCTGGCGCTGGGGTGAAGATCTCAAGAGGGATCATAAGATTAGTGTGTTGCGTGGGCTAGTCTGTGAAAAGCCATGTTTTTAAAGCCTTCCTGAATGCCATCAGATTGGTCATGCGTCTCAGATGTATTGGGAGGGTATTCCATGCTTTAGCAACATTGGCAATGAAGCTTCTACCGCCCCAGCTAGCTTGTTTCATCCGGGGTAACATCACCAATTTAGCATCTGAGGACCGGAGTGCTCTTTTAGGTGAGTACCAACGGAAGTGTTGTTTTAAAAAGTCTGGGCCTGTTCCCTGGAGGGCCTTGAAGACCGGATATAGCGCCTTGAATTGGGTGCACTTCCTAATCGGTAGCCAGTGAAGTTTTTTGATCTCTGTTTTAACCGATGCATATTTTGGAGTGCCCGTAAGGAGTCTGGCCGCTGCATTTTGCAGCATTTGTAGTTTATTCATTGCTCCTTCTTGTAACTTGAGGTAGAGACTATTGCAATAGTCTAACCTCGACATTACCAATGCTGTAACTACCGTCTGTTGTGCGTCTTTAGGCAGTAGCTGCATTATTTTCTTGCATGATCTGATAATGTATGAAATGGTAATTACAGACCGCAAGCGATATGACCACATCACGCCGGCCCTCAAGTCCTTAAACTGGCTTCCCATCGAAGGAAGGTGCATCTGCAAGACTGCCTGCATCTCCCACAAAGCACTTCATTCTCATTCCCCGACTACTTAGACAATAAACTCACTAACGCTGGAATGTCCAGACCTTTGTGAAGCTCCTCCGCTCTTCTTCTCGTGCCACCAAAATTAAAAAGGAAAATTACCCAAACCCGCTCTTTTTCGGGTAACGCTCCCAGCATTTGGAACTCCCTCCCTAGGGACCTTCGCTGCAACCCCTCCTTCCCTGGCTTCAAAAAAGACCTGAAACCCCATCTCCTCAACAAATACTGGAGATCTTGAATCAAACTGAATCTGGTTCTACTAGGCTCACGTGTTCAGTTCATACCTCTGTTGCTCTGTTGGATATGTTCATTCTCTGTGTTCAACCTTTTTGCTTATGATGTCCCACCCCCCCTTGCCCCCAATTTGTTTTTAATGGACCACATTTCAGTTATTCTCATCCTTAATGACTTTACATTTGTTTCAATTTCTACTTTATTGCGTGCTCCTCTGTAATATTATTTACCAGTTTTTTATATTTTATGTAATTCTTGTACCTTTGATGTCTACCTTACGCTTGAGTTTGTAAAGCGCTCTGATACCTCAGGGTCCAGCTAGCGCTATATAAAACCTTTAAAATAAAATAAAATAAATAAAAAACAATAAGTGCTGCAGCCCTTAGAGGCTGTAACATGCTGTGACCCTCCCCTGTCTTGTCCCTTCCCCGCTCCCGTCCTACCTGCTGTGTCCGTGCGCGTGTCTCCTGGCGCGCGTTTAGAACGTTGAGGGGACTTGTGCTGAGGCCGTTATTCCAACGGGCATTTCGTATCTCCCATTAATAAAGCTGGTCGCTTACTTGTTCCCTTGATGCCGTCTCGTCATTACATCTTAATTTGGCGACGATCACGGGATCTGGACCTATCACCGGATCACGGCAGATCACAAGAGGCTCCTGACGTCCTGTACACTCTCCCACCGAGTGTTGTGTGAGGCGGACTTCCTCTTGCCGCTCCGCCTCTGCGTGACGCCCATCAATCCCTCAGCCTCACACCATTTGCCTTCCCTCGTCCTTGTCAGCCCTGGGGAGGAGCTGCAACGAAACGTGAGTGAAGTGACATTCCTGTCTGCCAACTTAATTATACCATAAACGGCCACCGGAGGGAGCCAGACGCCTTCTTAACCTTCGCTTCATGAGATTTAAGGCATCTTCCTAACAAATACTTGCATTGTGTCAGAATGACTGGAATAATGAATGCGGTGGCAATGCCCAGCACCTTCCTAGATGTCCCTGGGCCGCCCGCGGAAAATTGGACACAGTGGGTAAAATGTTTTGAGAAACATTTGGAGGCAATTGATGGGACTGAATATAATCCTACGAGGAAACAAGCAATGATGTACAATTGTTTGGGGGCAGAAGGAAGGAGGTTATTCGACCACATAACTCCAATTGAAAAAGAGGAAGGGGATGAAGAATGGGATGTATTTAAGGAGGCCAAATTGAGAATGAAATACTATTTTGACACCACTATGAGTGTGATAATGGAGAGATATAACTTCTACTACAGGTACCAAGCACCAGGTGAGGCGATTGAGTCTTACGTCGCAACATTGAGAATGTTAGCTACAACGTGTGCATTCAAAGATGCAGACGAGATGATACGGGATCAGGTGGTGATGCGTACCACGTGCGTGAAGGCGCAAGAGAAGTTGTTATGCCACAAGAATCCAAACCTCGAAAAAGTGGTTTCTACCATCAAAAGCATGGAAAGATCGGCCAAAGGTGTTAAATTGCTGCGTAAACCAGATAACCACAAGTGAAAGTCAATCTTGTGCGGAAGGAGGAGGAGTCCGCATCCAACAAACCACGCAAGAATTTCACTTGGCCTAGAAACCCCAGTACTCATGTTGGAAGGCCGAATTGTTATCGTTACGGATCCAACGCGCATATGGCAACTAGCAAAGAATGTCCTGCGAGGGGCAGGATCTGTCAAGGATGTGGAAAAATGGGACATTTCCTTAAGGTTTGCAGAACTTCTCGTTCTAAAAGATTTACACCGTAAACGAGTCAAAGTCCGATGTATACTCAGATGAGAATGAGCTACTGGAGAACCTGGTGCTGCTGGTCGCCATTATCAACAGTGAAGATGCACAAAACCAACCCAGGTGTGATGTTGGTGTGAATGGTGAAGATGTCGAGATGTTGGTGGATACCGGGTCAAGAATAACAATTCTGTCTAAGGACACGTACAGCGGACTCAAGTACAAGACACCGTTGGAATCTAGCAGAATCATTCCAGGTGCATATGGGGGATACAAGATAAAATTAGAAGGGGTCTTCAAGGCGGATTTGTCGTTTAAAGGAAAGAACACCTCCACAAAGGTTTTTGTAGTGGACTACAATGTGAACATTCTGGGTTGGCTGGAACAACAAAAACTTAAAATGATGATTAATCCTTGTCAACCACCGTATGTATTCAGCATTCAAGAGGACGGCCTGGAGACCATTCTCAAGGAATTTGAGGGGGTGTTCAACGAGCAATTAGGATGCCTAAAGAACTTTGAACATCAGATTATCCTGAAGAATAAAGCATACCCAGTGAAACAGAAAGTCAGGAATATACCCTTATCTGCCCGCGCCGAAGTCAAGACAATCCTGGAGAATTGGTGCAATGATGGTATTATTGAGCCAATCAACGCGTCTGAGTGGTTGTCGCCAATGGTTATCGCGAGGAAAAGGAACGGAAAGATCCGTTTGTGCATTGACCTTCGCGAGCTGAACCTCCACGTGGTAGCTGATTGCCAACCACTGCCTTTGATTAACGAAATGGTAATGACGTTAGGTCAGGCGAAGATCTTCACGACACTAGACTTCAGCGCCGCCTACCATCAAATACAATTGCAAGATGATTCAAAAAAATACACGGCGTTCATCACACCAGAAGGAGCGTATCAATTCCTGCAGGTTGCCCTTCGGGTTATGTTCGGCGTCAGCTGTATTTCAACGCATAATGAACCAGTTATTCAAAGGCATGGAAGGAGTCAGATCGTTCCAGGACGATGTTCTGATTTACAGCAAGACAGAAGAGGAACACCTGGTCATCCTGAGGAAAGTTTTTCAGAGGATTCAGGACAGTGGACTTACACTGCAAAAGACAAGTGCAAATTCCTAAAAGAAACTGTTGAGTACTTGGGACATCTCATCGATGGAAATGGGGTACGACCCAACCCCTCCTTGATTTCTGCAATTTCTTGTTCACCTAATCCAAAAAATAAGGATGAACTGGCAACTTTCCTGGGCATGTGTGAATTCCATTCCAAATTCATACAACATTATGCAGCCAAGGTCGAACCGCTTCGTAAGATGGTAAAGAAGGATGCAGAGTTCATTTGGAATGAAGAATGTGAACGAAGCATAAAGACCATTAAGATGGAACTTGAGCAAGCACCGTCTCTCCAGTCATTCAACGAGAAGTTGAAAAGCACTGTAACAACAGACACCAGCCAAGTCGGGTTGGGGGCTATGCTTAGCCAAATGACTGAGAACGGGGAGAAAATCATCGCATTCGCATCCAGGAAGCTAAGGGGCCCAGAGACAAAGTACTCAGTAATTGAACGTGAATTATTGGCTTGTGTTTGGGCTGTTACAAAGTTTAAAAGTTTCCTGTGGGGCAAGGAATTTACTATCCGTACCGACCACAAACCGTTGGTCAGTATACTTGAGGGAAGAGGTTCTAGCCAGCCTTCGCCAAGAATTGCGAAGTTGGCATGCAAATTGCAGGAGCATCAAGTTAAGATGGAATACATTCCCGGCCGAGTGAATATATCGGCAGATTATTTATCACGTGCCCTGTGCGAGGATGATTCTGAATGCGAAATGGATGATGATGATGTACTTGTTGCATGCTTATTTGAAGGTCATGAATCCAATGGTACCATTACCAAATCAGAATGGTTAGAAGCTATAAAAGATGACACAATGTTAGAAACAATTAAAAAATATGTGATCAAAGGTTGGCCACGCGAGAGGGCACTTGACGAAGCACTCAGACCCTACTGGAAAATTAAGGATGATATTGGTGTTGTCGAAGATGTCATTCTCCGGGGTGGAACTTTAATAGCACCAATGTCCATGAGAAGCAGGTTGGTGGCTTTATCCCACGAAGGGCATGTAGGAATGACAGGCACAAAACAGAGGTTGAGGGAAGGGTACTGGTGGCCCTCCATGGATCATGACGTTGATATGTTTGTTACTCACTGCTTAATGTGCAATGAAGCTGACAAAACTTTGACGACACGCCATTGTCCCATGACCTCCGTTGAACTACCAGAAGGTCCGTGGATCAAAGTCGGCATTGACTTCATAGGTCCCATGAATGCCTTGAGTCTAGAATTATGTTATGCCATAGTGTTGATTGATTATTTCAGCAAGTGGGTGGAAGTCAAGTTTGTGTCTCAACCCACCACACGTGAGGTAATTAACTTCCTGAAGGAGTTATTTTGCAGAGAAGGTTTTCCCCATCAACTGGTCTCCGACAACGGAGTGCAGTTTGTATCCTCTGAGTTAGTCTCATTCTTTAAAATAAATGGCATAGAGCATGTAAAATCCTCTTTATATCATCCACAGGGCAATGGCCAAGTGGAGCAGGCCCAATCGCCTGATTAAAGAAACCATCCAAATGGCCTTGAAGTCTCATATGCCTGTTGAGGCAGCACTACGCACTAGGTTGTGGTCATACCGTACCACCGCCCACAGTACCACTGGTAGAATCCCATTTGAACTCATCAGGGGTAGGGCAGCGATCACACGTTTGCAACCACATTGGTCATTGGCTTGGAAAAAATGGGAAAATGAAAACCATAAAGAAAATGAGAGTAAGATGAGAAGTTTGGTAGATGAGCGCCAGAAGCGCATGCGCACAAATTATGACACAAGGAATGCTGTACGAAAGATGTCCGTGAAAGAAGGTGACGTGGTGAGAGTGAAGTATCCCAGGAAGGGCGCCAACATGAGCAAGTATAGTGAACCTAGGCGCGTGGTCAAAACAAAGGGTACTGCCGTTCTTCTTGACAATGGTCAATGGTGGAATGGGTCGAAAGTTGCCAGAAGCAGGATCTCTGAGCCTGTGATCAGGCCCAGTGGTTCGCAGGTCGATGGTCTGGTGTCCTCGGCTGAGTCGCGCATGGGTGGAGCATGTGGGGATAAAACTACTCCTGTGTCAATTGATGATATTCCCAGAGTATCTCTTCCTGGTGTGGCCACTGGTCCTGTTGATACCATTCGTGATAGGAGAACAATTGTTCCGCCCATAAGATTCAAGGATTATGCAATGCATTAGCTCTTCTAGGGAAAGCATAAAAGCATGTGTTTCCTTTGCTTGTTTTGAAACTATGTAATCCAGAGTTGTTTTATGAAAAACGGGAGAAGATGTAACATGCTGTGACCCTCCCCTGTCTTGTCCCTTCCCCGCTCCCGTCCTACCTGCTGTGTCCGTGTGCGTGTCTCCCAGCGCGCGTTTAGAACGTTGAGGGGACTTGTGCTGAGGCCGTTATTCCAACGGGCATTCCGTATCTCCCATTAATAAAGCTGGTCGCTTACTTGTCCCCTTGATGCTGTCTCGTCATTACAAGGCCTTCCTTGGCCACAGTGCCCTTGTTACCCATGGTACCTTTTACAATGGACTGACATGTGGCCAGAGAGGTGCCAATTGGGGGTACAAAGGTACAGTTTTGGGAAAGAACACATGCCCTGGGAACCTGATGGGCAGGGACCCAGGGCACATCAAGTCAAAGTGCATCAGTAGTCTGGCAAAAAGTGGTAGGGTTACTGCAACAGAAACCCAGCTTCCTACAATATAGTCTTAGGACTTGACACAGTGCCTCACTCGGGTCCATTCCCTCCGCTGGAGCACTCTGACCTTGTCATGTGTCCCAGTTAGGCCTAGAGGGAAACACTGCCATTTTTACATGTACATGGGTTTCTTCCTAAAGTTGCCTTCACTTCACACAATGACTTTTGACACACATTTGCAACTGTGACAGTGCAGATTAGTTTCTAGGAAACTCTGCTTGCTTACATACCAACTCCGCAAGAACACTACCATGAAAATTACGGAAAGTTATATCAATGGTTTGAGGAAATTTTGAGCTCTTATGATATAGGGCCAGCTAAATTCCCCACGTGTTCATCCACAAAACAGGATGAAGCGTTAGGGAAATTTTTAGGATCTAAAGGGTTATTCTGCTTAAATGGCAGGAAGGACCCTGACCGTCCAGCCACACAGACCTTTAGACTAGGCAACCAACTATGCCCTATAGATTACATATTCATTCATGCCTGGAACTATGCTATGGTAAAAAGGTTCAGGGTAATTAAGCGTAAGGATAGTGATCACAATGCTTGGTATTGTGAATGTTTAAGGGGGCCAATAAGCCCGCGTGAAAGAGTGCTTCCCCAAAATCTGGTATACCCCGAACGCCTGACTACTAAATTGACTGAAGAGTATGTTGAGAAATTAGCAAGTTTTCAACAAAATATAAAGATGGATAGTGCTAAAGGCCAGCAGGTAGCATGGTATGTGGGTAAGTTAGAACAGGCCGTACAATGTCTTAGAGTGCATTTGAAAAATAGGAAACAGGACAAGGTAAACACACAACTCAGGCAAGGAAGGCAATCCAGGTGGTTTGATTTAGCCTGCCAGAATAAAAAAAGGTCTATACGGAAAATAGAGCGACGCCTGAGGTTAAGTTACGACCAGGAAAGCCTAGCAAATTTGATTAATTTGAACGAAAGAATATAAAACTCTAGTGAGGAAGCAGAAAAAGATCTTTAAAGAAAAATGTTGGGAAAACCTGCTAGAGACAATAGAAACTAAAAATGTAAAAGGGTTTTGGAGGTTGATACAGGAAGCCTCAGGTAGGACCCCTGGAAATATGAGCTGTGTTGTGGAGGAGGCTGCATTGGTAAATTATTTAGGCAAATTATATGAGGCGAGTAGAGCACCTGAAATAATTAAGGAAAAACCTAATTGGACAGGGTCCATAGAAGATTTAAAAACAGCTTTTACAGTAGAAAAAGTAAAAGAAACAATTAAGAAGCTAAACTTATCTCGTGCAGCAGGGCCCGATAGTCTTCCCGCCATTATAATCAAAACACAAATAGATTGGTGGGCAGGATTCCTATCCCATATGTTTATTGCTATTTTAGACTCAGGTTACATCCCAAAATCTTGGAGAGGGGCGATTATTAGACCATTACATAAAAAGGGTGATAGGAAGGACCCAAGGAATTACAGATTAATCAACCTATTGGACATTGGAGAAAAGGTATTCTCCAAAATAATCCTGGGCAGATTAAAGGAGTGGGTGGAGCGGCTGTCGATAGTGCCAGTGGAACAGGGAGGCTTCAAGGAGGGACATTCTACTATTGACCACTGCTTTGCCCTATAGGCAGTGGCGCGGAAGTCCTTGGAGCAGCAAGGAAAGCTGTGTTGCTGCTTCGTGGACTTTCGCGCAGCCTTCTATCTGGTGGATAGGGAGTGTTTGTGGGAGACCCTGAGAAACTATGAGGCCCCTGAGGATCTCCAGTTTGTAATTCAGGAGTTGCACAGCCATAATTGGGCACAGGTTATTAAAGATACATCAGGGGGTCTAACACCTGAAATAGCGATAAATAATGGCCTCAGACAAGGCTGTGTTTTGGCCCCGCTACTCTTTGCCATATTTTTAGCAGATCTGCCTTCTATCCTGGGGTCTGCCGGAGGTGCTAGCCCAAAAGTGAATGGGAAGCATTTGTCCTGTTTGCTGCATGCCGATGACCTAGTAATTCTGGATCAAACTGAGATGGGCCTACAAAGGAAGCTAAACATCTTCAGCTCATACTGTATGGCAAAACGACTTACAGTAAACATGGACAAAACGAAAATCCTGTGCTTTGGGAAGAGGAATACGAAGTTCAATTGGTATTTGGGTCAAACCAAATTAGATATTGTAAATGAATATAAATATCTTGGAATATGGTTTGTTAATTTCTTAAAGTGGGGCATGCATTTGGAGGCGCAGAAAATAAAAGCACAACTTGCGGTATGTGGGCTGAAAAGATTCAACCGCAACTATGGTGACATGTCCCACAGACCATTGCTAACGGCCTACAATGCAATGATCCCCCCGCAACTCCAATATGGTGCAGAAATTCTTTGTATAGATGGCAAAAGCTCTTGGGATAAGGATGAAGGGAAATGTTTAAAATTATTATTGTCCCTCCCTAGTTCTTCAATGATCCAGGCAATCAGATTGGAGCTAGGATTGACCGCATGGAATGTCCAGGTGCAATTAAGCTTACTTAGATTCTGGAAACGCTTGGGATCTGGGGAGGTTGCAAAAGTGTCCCAATGGTGCATGAAGGAGATTCTGCACAGTGAGTTAAAATGGGCCAAAGTTACAAGAAGTAAACTCCGGACCATTTGTGATCACTTGAACGTGAAAATAGATCTGCCGACCTTGCAAATTGATGTAATAAAGAGTGTACTTAAATTGCAGGGGAAGGAATTGTCTAGAGCGGTAGATAGGGAGTACCTGAGTAAGAAAGACTCTGTAAAGTTTATGAGAAATAAATCAGTTATCCCTATCTAGACACATTACCGAATCAATGGCTGAGAATGGAAGTTCTAAGGACAAGAATTGGTATTAACCTGGCCTTGTCAAACAGTATAATAAAATCAGGCTTAATGAAACCTGATGGAAAATGTACGTGTAAGATGGGGACGAAATGTGATATTTTGCATGTTTTATTAGATTGCCAAAATTTTTAAATCACCGTAAACTGTTTTACGTCCGATCTTTTAAAATATGGTGTAAGGTCGCGTACACAAGCTTGGGAGCTAATGGCCGATATGGAAAATTTAGATACTGCAATAGCTATTGGGAAATATATGCAGGTTGTAAATAGGTTCCCTGCTTGACTATAAAGTTAAGTGAAGTTACGAGTATTGCGATTTAACATGAAATTTTATTGTTTTAAAATTTTGCTTGCAAAAATAGTTAGGAATGATGTTTTAAGATAAATAGATGTTTAATCAATGGGAACTTTGATTTTAAATGGCATAAGAAGATGAATTGTCTAATGTTTTATAATTTTTTTTATAATTTTTTTTTTTTTAATTTCTTTATTTTTTCTGTAAGAGCTTATGTGGTTTAAAGACCTAAGGTCTAAATAAACTTTACTTTTGAACTGAACTATCATGATACTTTGACACATCATGTATAAGGTTAATACATACATTGTGTAAATGTGATTATTTGTTTCATACAAATGGCGACAGAGCTATCTATAACACAAACAATGGCGGCCTGACCAAGATCTCGACCTAAGGCAAGGACGTCTTTTGTTATAAATAATTATCCGTCTCTGGGTGTTGGCAAAGGAGTGCTTTGCTGTCATTGGTGAGGTCTATACATGCTGATGCTTCAGCCCAGCAGCTTGCTGATATCTCTACGAGGGGTGTCCAGCTCATGACCACGACGGTGACCTACATTCTTTCCCTTCAGGAAACGGGGGTTAGATCATCCAGTACGGGGATTCTTGGCAGAACACACATACACGCCCTAGACACTTGGGTTAGGGGACGCGTATTAGGAGTACGATATATATATATATATATATATATATATAAACCATACTCCTGATTCACCGGATGCGCGGCAAAGAAGACCGGTACGGACCACAGCGTACTCGTTGAAGTGAATTTTATTGCAGTGAAATTAAATCAGCAACCATAGTGCAAAAGACAAGTGTCCAGCCTGACGCGTTTCGACCGCGTTGCCGCAGTCTTGATCACAGGACGCGCTGGACCAATACAAACATAATTATAGTGAAAAGAACCAAAATAGCCACTCCCCTGAGCAATGACAATAGTAAAGAGACTTAATATTAACACGGGCAATCCTCGATGGATAATAAATTCAAAGATTCTATGCTCAAAACGACACATAATTTTACAGCTGAAAAACAATTCTTTTTTGTAAACGCTGTAAAAAATAGGTTAAAGATATGAATTAAATACTGCAAACATATTAGTCAGCAACATCAAAACCTTAAAATGGTAAACATGATCCTTCCTAAGTATGATACAATTACATTAGTCGTTGAGCGTTTTAGAGGGTCCCAGGTATTGAAATAACTAGTGCTACATGCTCTTACCTAAACCTAAAGTGCTAGTGCATAAAAGTGCAAAAGTCGCTAAATGTGCAAAAGTATACACACATATATATACACACATATACATAAACATACAAGAATATAAAACAATATAGAAATCTGGCGTACTCCTACTACGCGTCCCCTAACCCAAGTGTCTAGGGCGAGTATGTGTGTTCAGCCAAGAATCCCCGTACTAGATGACTGACAGACACACACACACACACACACGCACACACACACACACACACACACACGCACACACACACACGCACACACACACACACACACACGTTTCAGCACAATTGTGAACTTTTCATTCTGTTCACTTTCCTAGTACTTCTAATAACTTTCACTTGCTTCTGTCTATTAATCATTGCAGCACATATATTTTGGACAAGAATCACATTGGTTCAATAAATATTGAAAATGTCCCACTATCCCATTGTGTATTCCTTGTACATTTCTCTGAGAGAAGGAGAGCATGAGTAACTGAGTGAAAGGTTTCTAGATCTGGTACCATGTCTCCTGGGAATCCAGGGTTGTCATGTTCAGTAGTTGCCGGAACCATTTGCTATCTGCCTAGGGTTAAGGGGGCTTATGGTGGCACTGTGAGCTAGCTGGCCTATAGCGCAACATATCCTGAGGGGGTGCATGGAATCAATATGGCACCATTCCAAACGTTATGCTGTCCACAACTACACAGCTTCTACCATAAGGTGGAAACCACACAGCACACTGTTCTTTTGAGAGTGCCCCTGAATTGTTTGACAACACCACTGGTTTGAGACCACAACAGTGTGCTCCAATGATGCTTGATGCCCAAGTGAGTCAAGAATTCTTTGAACTCTGTCGTTAAAGGGAGGGCCGTTATCAGACTTTAGAATTTGGGGAGTGCCCCAGGTTGCAAAAATGTTATCCAGAATTTCAATGACCTTTTCATGCCCGGTGGACGAGATGCTTTCTACCAAAGGAAAACAAGAATATTCATCCACGAGGAACATTAGGTATCGGTCATCTGCTAGCGGTCTAAATAAATCAATTGCAACTCTTTCCCAGGCCTGGGCAGGGAGGTCTGACATTGTTACTGGATGTTGTGTTGTTTTTGATGATAAGCAGTGACAAATGTGTCAATTTTTTGGTTCTTCCTCAACTCGTTCATCCAACCTTGGAAGCCACTATGCCACAATGTCCCTCATGAGCTAGTTCAATAGCCCTTTGTCTCAGACTCTTTGGAAGAACAATTCTCAACCCTCTGAGGATGATCCATTCCTAAGTTACTGCCAGTTCTTCCTGAATATTGTGGAACTTTTGGAGCTCTTCTCCTTTTTTGGTCTTCACTCTCCATGTTTGAGTGTCGATCAGTTGCTTGAGCATGGCCATGGGTTCATCAGGTTTGGTGGCAGCTACAATCTGATCCACTGACAATGCCAGGAGAGTACTTAACTGTAGTATGAAATTGAGATATTCTTCAGCCACCAAAGGTTTTGATACTGTCAGCTGCAAAGAAACTCGATAGAAATAGTCGGCCGGGGTCTGTGCTTTTCCCGGCTTATAAATAATGTGAGTCATATTCTTGGAGCCGCAGCCCCCAGCGTTCCATTCTCGGGGGCATCATTGCCTTGGTATTTCCAAAGATTGTCAGCAGAGCCTTATGGTCAGTGACTACTTTGAATCGTTTGTCATGTAAAGAAACATGAAAATGCTCTCAGGCCCACACGATTGCCAGACTATCTTTCTCTGGTTTGGAATAGGCTTGTTCAGTGTCTGACAGACTCCTGCTAGCATATGCAACAATAGGTCTTTGCGCATTCGGATGACTACTGTGTTGTGCAAGAATGGCTTCTAGTCCTACTGGGCTTGCATCCACTGTGATCTCTGTGCGAAGTTTGCGGTCAAAGTAGACCATGACCATTGCTTTCTGGATGGCAGTTTTGATATATCAAAACATTTTCTTGCAGGCCAGCGACCACTGGAATTTTACATTCTGTTCTGTTAGTTCACACAACGGGGCACTCAGTGTGGCATAGTCACATATGTACTGGGCGCAGTAGCTAGCCATGCCCTAAAAAGATCGCAGCATACTCACATCTTGCGGTGGTTTGGTTTCCAATAAGGGTCAGAAGATATGCCACTCTCCAATAATATGTGGCCAAAGAATTTAATGCTAGTCTTATGAAACAAATGATTAACAAGAATGATGACTGGGGCACAATTTATTCACACTTAATCATATTAATGAACACATTTGAAACAAACAGCACTTGGTGCACAAATTTGGGAGACCAGCCACTCGCAATTTGCTGACCACGCAGATGGATACCTGGGCAGGTGGCATCAGTGAAGCCCTAGGTGTGCACTGGCCTTGATGGGCACTGTAAATAAAGTGTTCAGATGGAGGGAGTGAGAAGATCCACAAATCAGAGTAGCCAGGGTGACCATATTGGTCTATACAAGTCTTGAGGTCACAGATAAAACCCACAGGCGGTCAAAGAGTAGAGGGTTCAGAAAATGTATAAAAGGTAAAGCCTGCAAATATGGTATAAACAAGACAGAATATATATCACATTTTTAAAAAAAACTTGCAAAATTAAGGCAGCATACCATTGCAAGACTGGCTTTGTGGTATACATTTTAACGTGCCCATGTGCCCTATTATATGTAGGGAGTACAGTGGACCAGGCACACAAACGTATCTTGCAGCACATATCTGCAATCAAAAATAATGACAATGACACTTCAATACAACACATGGGGGTGAGTAAAAGCTCCTAAGGTACTATGTAATCAATTCAGTACCAAAAACACGAAGAGGCGGAAACAGGGAGAGGAAATTGCATCAATTGGAACCTAGATATATACTAGAACTAGTCAGCAAAGTACCTAATGGTCTAAATATGAAAGAGGGTCTGTTCATATTCCTCTGACTCCCTTTTTCGATTTATGAGGGAATGCAAAGCAGTAAAAAAGTTTAAATTAAATTTGTTTTGTTTAAACAACAGTAGTAAGCTTGACACGGGCAGTATGTTTAATTAAAGTGTGACAGAACTATGTTTCTATTGAATTGAACCCCCACTTGGGAAGTACACTTGAAAGTTGTGGCTTGGTTTATATTGATTTATTTTGTGCATGGTATAGGCGTAGCAATATAAATTGGTCAGCCATGTCAAATTGGTGTGGAAAAAGTACACATGAAATGTTCCAATTGGGACTAAATTGTTATAATGAATATGCACTCAATAGCATGATTAGACATATTGAACGAGATCATGTAGTATTTCAGGTAAATCCGAGAATATACGTCAGCAATGTGTAACATAGAGAAATGAGTTACTGACAGACGGATCGAGATTTGTAATCTGTGAATTTTGAACTACAATGTAACAAGCCGCATTAAGTAGCAATGTGAAGTATTAATATTATTTTGCTTCTCTGAATGGTAACAGTCAGCAGAAAGGAGAATGAAAACCAGTGTTTAAACATATATGAATGTAATGTAATATAATATAATATCCATATCCTACTGGCGGTTGCCAGTAGGTAGTTATAGTTGGGAACTAGTTTCCATAGGAAAAGCGTTTTTTGATTTGCCAATATCATTGGCGCCGTTTGACGAATCCGCGAAATTTTCAAAACTGATGGGGCGGTCAGGTCAGCTGCTGTGTTGGAAGTTTCGAGGTGATTTGTCAGGCGGGAGCCGAGAAAAAGGGTGGGTCCCAAAATGCTTTTTCTCCATAGGAAACTGTTGACGCAGCTACAGCCTGAACTGCTTAACAGAATTAAACCAAATTTGGCAGAAATGTAGCTCTTGGTGCAGAGTGCACTCTTTTTGTTAAACGGTGTAAATACGTTCAGTAGATTTTGAGAAATTTAAATATTCACAGATATCCATATATCGACGCGAAGGATCTGCGAGCCCTTCCAATCACGTGCCTGAGAGCTGAGTGGCTGCCAACACTTGAAACCAGGAAGTGTTGGCAGCCATCTTGTGACTCGGTTGAACCGAGTCACAAGATAAAAGGTGAAAAATGTGAAAAGGGGGCAGGGTACAAACACCCTGATCCCGTAGGCCTGTTCAGGCGGTCCCACAGGGACTGGGTGCGCGAATCCTGCCGAATAGTTTTATAAAAATGAAGGGCGGTCTTCCGCGCTTTGTTTCTTTTAAGTCCCCAGGTGGACCAGGTCCCGGGGGCAATGCCTAATAATGATGCGGGGGCCCACGGGGCCCTCACTGCCTCGGGGACCGCCACTTCCCTGGGGCTTTGTTTGATAAAAAAGGTGTCTGGGGGGGTCCTACCCCCCCAAGCAATCCCCGGGGCTATATTCATTAAATGCGGGGGCCAAGTGGCCCCCCTGCAGCCCCGGGGACTGCCACCTCCCCAGGGCTATGTAAAAAATGTAGTGTGGGGTGCTCGAGCCCCCCCACACTGCCCCGGGACCACCACCTCCCGAGGCACAGATTAATTAAATGCGGGGGTCCGTTGCGGACCCCCGACCCCGGGGACCACCACCTCCTTTAAAGATGTTGGAGGGGGCCCTCCATGTCCCTGGGGACCGCAACCCCCCAGAGCCGGCTTCAGCAATGTCCCGGGGTGCGCACCCCCAGGACATTGCAGTTTGCTATGGCATGGCGGGAGCACTGCTCCCGCCATGCCATAGCAAACTCTGCTTCGCTTCATGGAAGTGAGAGCAGAAAAGATGCTCTCGCTTCCATGAAGCAAAGCAGAATTGCGGGAGCCTTGAGGCTCCCCCCGCGGTTACCAACGAGAGGCCAAATCCCAAGGGGATAGGGTCCCCGGGGCCAAAAATGGCCCAGGAGGGGGGGCCACTCTGCCCCCATTCCTTTTATTTATTTATTTTTTTTAATTGCCGGGCGTTGGTGGATGGGGTCCCCGTGGCCGAAATGGGCCTGGGGAGGGGGCCGCACCGCCTCCTCCCCTTTAAAATAAAAAGAAAACAAAGGCCAAGCCCCGCGGGATGGGGTCCCCGGGGCATATTTCGGCCTCGGGAGTGGGGCCACACGGGCCCCCTCCCTTTCTATTTCATTTTTTTTTTTTAAATAGGTCGGGCCCCAGGGGATGGGGTCCCCAGGGCCCAAAAGCACCATGGGAAGGGGGGGGGACACGCAGCCCCCTTTCCTTTCCTAAATAAAAAATAGAGTAACCGGCAACTCACCGGAAGCCCGCCCCCTTTCTCCTCTACTCTGCAAACGCGCCTCCTGGCACGCTCCTGTTTGGAGGATTTAGTCCCGGTCACTACTGAGGGTCCAACTAGCCCACCTGTTACCTCCAGTAAGGCCCACACAGTGGGATTGCTGAGAGGTGGTAGGAGGCCATGCCCCTTTTTACACCACTCTGCACACGCACCTCTTGGCGCACTGGTGGTGGGACGATGAGGTTCCCTTGTGTCCTGAGGACCTCAGGACTAAAGTGGACTTCATCCCCCAAGCAGCAGTGCACCAGGAGGCACATTTGCAGACTGGTGTAAAAAGGGGGCGTGGCCTCTGACTATCTCTCAGCAATCCAGCTGTGTGGGGCTTACTGGAGGTAACAGGAGGGCTAGTTGGCCCCCAGGACCCTCAAGAGGCAAGGGGACTTCATCCCCCAACCAAGAGCTCACCAGGAGGCGTGTTTGCACAGTGGTGGAGAAAGGGGGCGTGGCCTGCGACCACCTCTCACCAGTCCCACTGTGTGGGGCTTACTGGAGGCAACAGGGAGGCTAGTTGGCCCCTAAGGCTCCCCAGCAGTGAAGGGGACTTCATTCCCCAACCAAGAGCGCACCAGGAAGCGCATTTGGGGACGTGGCCTATCAGAACTTAGCAACCCTGCTGTATGGGACTTACTGGAGGTAATAGGAGAGGTAGTTGGCCCCCAAGGATGTCCTTGGGGGCCAACTACCCCTCCTGTTACCTCCAGTAAGTCCCACACAGTGGGATTGCTAAGAGGTCTTCGGAGGCCACGTCCCCCTTTCTCCACCACTCTGAAAATGCACCTCCAGGCACACTACTGGTTGTGGGATGAAGTCTACTTTACTCCTGAGGGACTTTGGGGGCCAAGAAGCCCCCCAGGTACCTCCTGTAAGTCCCACGCAGTGGAATTCCTGAGCGCTGGTTGGAGGCCCAGCCCCCTTTCTCCACCACTCTGCAAACGTGACTACTAGTTAAACAAGCATTTGCAATGTAATAGGTCTCGCATTTGCGAGAGTTAGAGCTATTGGCGTTGTAAATGTTAAAGTTTTTTACTAATGTTTTTTGGAGTGGAGTGGATGTACGTTGTGTGAAGTGGAATTGTATGTTATGTTGTGCAGTGAAATTATGTGGATAGAAATTATGTGGTATTTAGTGTATAGGAATTATGTGGAGTGGGATTATGTGTTATGGAGAGTAATTATGTGGTATGGTAGTCTGTGTTGTGGAGTGGTAACCTCAGGTTTAGTCTTCCTCGTTTCCATAGAAGCTAAACTATAAACTCAATGAGACACAAAAAAAGAAGCTACCACAGAGGAGCAGTTCTGGACCTAGTCAGAGGTATGAGCAGGGCCACTGGAATTATGAGAATGTTCGGCGGCGCTGATTTTCGTATGATTATAAATTTTCCGCATTCGCCACATAATTCATCATCTGCCGCATAATCTGCAGATTTGAACAAAAAACCTTGTTTCTAGCTCAAACGTTACCAAAAATGCAGTGACAAGTGCTACAGCGTGGTGAAAGGCCCTTTGCAAAGCTGGAATGGTCACCTGTTACTTATTGCTAAACGTGGGTGTTAAATTGGTACTAATGGTGCAAAAATCTCTCTTGCTTCTTTCTGCGCCTCTCTTGCCTCTTTCTGCATTTCTCTTGCCTCTTTCTGCACTTCCCTTGCCTCTTTCTGCACTTCTCATGCCTCTTTCTGCACATCTCTTCCTCTTACTGCACCTCCCTTCTTTCTGCACCTCTCTTGCTTCTTTCTGCACCTCTCTTGCCTCTTTCTGCACCTCTCTTGCCTCTTTCTGCACCTCTCTTGCCTCTTTCTGCACCTCTCTTGCTTCTTTCTTCTGCACCTCTTGCCTCTTTCTGCACCTCTTACCTCTTTCTGCACCTCTCTTGCTTCTTTCTGCACCTCTTGCCTCTTTCTGCACCTCTCTTGCCTCTTTCTGCACCTCTCTTGCCTCTTTCTGCACCTCTCTTGCCTCTTTCTGCACTTCTCATGCCTCTTTTTGCACATCTCTTCCTCTTACTGCACCTCCCTTCTTTCTGCACCTCTCTTGCTTCTTTCTGCACCTCTCTTGCCTCTTTCTGCACCTCTCTTGCCTCTTTCTGCACCTCTCTTGCCTCTTTCTGCACCTCTCTTGCCTCTTTCTGCACCTCTCTTGCTTCTTTCTTCTGCACCTCTTGCCTCTTTCTGCACCTCTTGCTTCTTTCTGCACCTCTTGCCTCTTTCTGCACCTCTCTTGCCTCTTTCTGCACCTCTCTTGCCTCTTTCTGCACCTCTCTTGCCTCTTTCTGCACCTCACTCTTTTCTTTCTGCACCTCTCTTGCTTCTTTCTACACTTCTCTTCTTTCTGCACTTCTCTTGATTCTTTCTGCACCTCTCTTCCTCTTTCTGCACCTTTCTTCCTCTTTCTGCACCTTTCTTCCTCTTTCTGCATTTCTCTTGCCTCTTTTTGCATTTCTCTTGCTTCTTTCTGCACCTCTATTGCTTCTTTCTGCACCTCTCTTGCCTCTTTCGGCACCTCACTCTTCTTTCGGCACCTCACTCTCTTCTTTCGGCACCTCACTCTCTTCTTTCGGCACTTCTCTTGCCTCTTTCTGCACCTCTCTTGCTTCTTTCTGTACCTCACTTGCTTCTTTCTACACATCTCTTGCTTCTTTCTGTACCTCTCTTGCTTCTTTCTGCGCCTTTCTTCCTCTTCCTGTGGCTTTCTTCCTCTTTCTGTACCTTTTTTCCTTTTTCAGCACCTTTCTTCCTCTTTTGGCACCTTTCTTCCTCTTTCTACACTTCTCGTCTCTTTCCGCACCTCTCTTTCCTCATTCTGCACCTCTCTTGCCTCTTTCTGCATCTCTCTTGCTTCTTTCTGTACCTCTCTTGCTTCTTTCTGCACCTTTCTTCCTCTTTCTGCACCTCTCGCTTCTTTTTGCACCTCTCTTGCTTCTTTCTGCACCTCTCTTGCTTTTTTCTGCACCACTCTTGCCTCTTTCTGCACAATCACACACGCGCTAGTTGTGCAGTCATCCAATCACCCAGGCACTACTATTACAGTCAAACATTAAAATATATTATATATATATATACATACACTTTTAAAGAAAACAGGTTTTAGAGATGTTATAGCTAGCAATTAGCATTTAAAAAAACCTTAGAAATTCACTGAAAAAACACAGGTTTCAGGGACGTTATAGTTAGAAATTAGCATTAAAAAAAACCTTAGAAATTCACTGAAAAAAAACACAGGTTTCAGAGACTTTATAGTTAGGCTGACATTTCACTCATACAAAACCATAGAAATTCAGCCGTTGTAGTTATCTGAGCTAACTATAACTCGCGCCCCCGCAATGCACTGCTGATGACGTCACATATTACATCACTCATGACATGGTCAGTGACATCACTGATGACATCTCAAATGACATCACTCATGACATCATCCACTTAATCTCTGATGCACCTCCTCACACCCTAATATAACCTTTCATACACCCACTCTAAAATACAGACTACCATTCTCGAAACCATAGACACACCAATACCAGTTTGTACATACCCACTCACTGATTCGTAGGTCTACACACACATCCAATCACTCACCCATACAGTCACTCATACACGCAGTCACTCATCAATACAGCCACTGATATATGCACTCATACACCCATACAGACACTCACACACCGCCACTTACTCAGTTACTCACACACCTAGTCACTCACCCAAAGAGTCATTCACAACGCCATTTACTCACCTCTACAGTTATACCCACACCCTCACTTATTCATACAGATACTAACACATACTTACTCTTATACAATCACTGACAGAAGCACACACTCATACATACAAGTGCTCTCACAATCACTCACTCACAGTCACTTATATACTCAAACACTCACATATACTGTCTTACACATATGCAGTTACTCACCCATATACCACAGAGACATCCATTCACTCAGTGACAGAGTCACACACCCCTCACCCACCCACACAGCCACTCAGGCACCCATACAGGTACTCAGGTAACCAATCAATAACCCATATAGACACTCGTGTAGCTACTCACCAACCCATGCAGCCACTTACACACCAACTGACCTACTGATACAGACATTCACACAGATTAGTCAGTCACCCATACATTCCCTGAGATACATATAATCACTCACTTACACAGTCAGTCACGCACTCACTGAATCATCCATACAGACACTGATACACCCATTCATTCAATACACCTTGACATACATATATATATAACATTCTTAAACTTTTTAGAAACACTCACATTCACTGGATGATGTCATCAGTGATGTCACTGACCATGTCATGAGTGATGTGACGTCATCAGCAGTGTATTGCGGGGATGTGAGTTATAGCTAGCTCAGCTAACTATAACTGCTGAATATCTATGGTTTTGTATGAGTGAAATGTCAGCCTAACTATAACGTCCCTGAAACCTGTGGGGTGTGTGTGTGTGTATATATGTGTATATATATGTATATATATGTATATATATATATATATATATATATATATATACATACATATACATACATATATATATACACACACACACGTCCTTGTAGCCTTTGTTTTTTTTCAGTCAATATAAATATGTATTTATGTATATGTGTGTATGTGTGTGTGTGTGTGTATATGTATATATATATATATATATATATATATACACACACACACATACACATATATACATATACACACATACATACACACACACATATATATATATATAAAATACTCTTACCTGTGAAATTAATTTTCATTGTAAAGTCATTAGTGGTATAGGCAAATTCGCGGTTAAAAAAATCATTGTAAAAATTTTTGTTGTTGAGACTAATTCATTGCCAAGGCGTCATTACAAAGAAATGTCATGGTTACGGCATCGTGGTTAAGGCTGTTTCCCCAAGATCCCACTCCACACTGCCAAATACCATATGCAGCTGGCTATGCAGACTAGTTATTTTGAGAGTTATCGACAACGACAAAAATATCTCTGAAGCAGCTATGGCCACCAAAATTTTACCCTGGATTAGGCTACCTTGGTAATGTGCCAAATCAGTGCTGTTGATGTGGTAGGTATGAAGACTGGGCACAGCATAAACAAAAGGCCACACTCTGCATTAAGTTAACACTGTGCACAGCCCTATCTAGCGTAGAGACATGTCCAGTTTCATGGACATGCAGAGTGTGTTTTCTATTTCTAATACTCTTCTATTTCACCCACTCAGCATCACACATTAACTATGATGAAATACTGATGTAATTGATGGGGCCATTAGGTATCGCCTATTTGATCTCAGTGTTGATGTCATCAATACAGTCATTTGGGACCTAATCAGTGGGGTCACTGATGATGTAATTTGAGATGTCAAGTGATTTAATGTATGACGTCACGAGCAGCGCATGCTAGGAGTTAGTTTTGATTTCCACAGCTTATCAAAACTAGCAAAATCTGCGCTATTTTTCTTTAACTTCAACTTAGCAATTAGTTTTTAACTGGATACATTTTCTTGTGCTACATCTTACTTTAGTATTTGTATTCAATTTTATTTTAATGTAGTTACTTGTTTAATAACATATTAAAAAGGTTTACATGGTTGTAAAATGGATGAGTTTATTTACCATTCCCACTTCCTTAGTAACATTTTCGCCGTATCGAATGCTGGAAACAGCCATCTAGGACAAAATAGACATGAAAAAAGCCTTCAAGCAAGACCATTTAAGCCATGACAAAATTAAACTGTAAAAATATAGCACCAATTGTTAAGGTTTTGTGAAGGTTGTCTACCTCAAATGCATAGTCTGTTGTCCCAGAAGTATCATTTTTAGGAGCTGCAAGACAAAGACACAACATTGTCACTACAAGTCATGTAACAAATGTATCAGGATTTCAAATAAAACAATTTGTGGCTGGAATTTAGGAGCAAGGCTAGTCAACTGCAGTGCTGTATTAAGACATACACACACACACACACACACACACACACACACACACACACACACACACACCCCTTAGAATCCTAAGATAACCATTTCAAATGTGTTATTAGTTCTGTCACACATCATATAGTTTTCAGATGAAAACACCACATTATGTGCTATGCACTATTGTTTCTAAAGCATGCATTGTTTTATGTGGGGTGCTTTGCCCCATTATGAGATACGCACTAATGATTCTAAAATCTGTACATTTCTAAACAGTCTTCTTGCTCCTCTCCAACAGGAAAATCCTACTAGTAATAGTTCTTACTTGCCATAACTCCCCATATGCAGACTACATGGCTCTGGTTTGGCTATCACAATGCTACATAAAGCACCTACACCAAAGTTACACCACACAATTACCCAGTCAATATATAGTTAACAGATCCCACCGCTTGCACCCAATGAACCTCAAATATGACATAACTGGATAACTTCAGACACCCAATTGCATTTCCCATCCAACATTTCCTACTACAACACCTTTCCAGTTATACTTGTAATTTGCCTTTCTCAAACTGAACACACAAGACAGAACCATGATACCATCATGAGCATTATACAGCTTCAGATCCTTATAGCTAGGAAAGCTTGGTCAATTCAAGCACTTTTCCACACCAACCTAAATCATAGAACAACTCATAAACATTGCCTTAAACATACTACACCATCATGCACACAGCATGGCATCATAGTCATACACCTGGCTAGTGGTGCCCGGTTACAAACAATGTGCACAAGCAATGTACAACCGACCACTGAGTTAATCAAAAAGAGAGCAAAGTGCTTCAGTACATTCTTCCATATATAAAGTGCAGCACAAAGACCTTTATGTGTAGTAAACTCATTTTACTTTCAGGCTAATCAAAACAAACCATCAGTAAACTAGAAATAAAAGAAGCCTTTGTTTACGTGTGTTTGGATAGAAACCACACACAACCGTTATCTGAAAATCCCAGAACTCTGTGAAAAAAATACCCGTTTATGACGCCATTATGCGGCCATGCTAGTCATGGAAGACACCAGAAAATTGCTGATAACATAGCAGTACCTATACAATTAGTCCACAGGCTTTACCAGAATAACTAATTTATGGGCATGAAACAACCTGATGGACAGTACCAGAAAATATGTATACAGCAATAAAATAAAATTAGAGGGTGGGTAACAGACAAATGCCACTCTCTAGACTGGGAAACATGATGAAATCTCTGGAGTGGCACGGAATGGTTTTATTGGACAATGAAAGAGACACCCAGGCATTGTTTGTCCAAGCTAGGCAACTTCTTACTTATATGGACTTGAATGTTGGTTTGATATAAATATTGAACAAATGGCCTAACAGTGACATAGCAGCTAATCATCATGCATGTCCAAAAAACAATAATTAATGCTTTGACAGACATCTTCCAAGTTCATAGTTTCCAAGGTGTCTTCCTGACCTTTCAAATCCAAACTTTATGTTCAACAATGGAAGGCAAAGGGGGAGAGCCATTACTTATTCTAAAACATGATATGTAATTTCTCTTGAAAAGTAAAAGAACAGGAGGTATAAATAGTTTAAATGGTAATCTCAGCCAAGGCCACGAGGATTGGAGACAAGACATAGCTGATGCTGGTAGGGAGAAAGATCCTTCCTGGTGTCCCTCACCAGATGAGCGCCCATATGGTAGCTGCAGCCAGCCTGTCTAGTCTTGGCTATTCTAATACATGCCATCTGCGGATACCTCAGAAGACCTCGGACAAACTACAGCTTCCTCAGAATGTGGCTGTTAGATTGGTCTTTGGGCTATAGGCTCGACCATGTGACAGAGGCTCACCGCAAACTGCTCTAGTTGCCAGTGGAGGAGAGAAGTGAGTTGAAGTCCTTATGCTTGGCACATCGAGCTCTTGGTGGCACTGGTGCTTCTTCCATAAAGAGCTTAATTTAGCGGTACCTGCCCTCGCAATTTCTTTTTTCAGTCTTCCACGTTAGGGCAACAGCTCCTCATTTTACGGAGGGTCATCTAGGAGGTAGAGCTTTCTCGGTTCTGACTCCAAAATTGTGAAACCGATTGCCGCTATCCTTCCCATGAATCATGAGTTATTACTCAAGTCTACTAAAGCAGTCCTTGTGTCAAGATGCCCCCAGCTGACCATACATTTACAAGTGAATTATTCATTAAAATTGTTCATACTGCACTTCTAAATTATTTGCTGATCACTGAGAATGAAGTAAATGCACAAGGGGAGTTTGATGATTAACCAAAAAGCGAGCCCTGGAGCTTCACACAATGGTGAAAAGGTCAGCTTGGAGGTGGCCACAAGTGGTAAACATCTACTTGGAGCATGTATTGTGCAGTTGCACACACTTAAACAAAAGGAGTATGCTGAAGTTGTAACACCCCATTCTTCACATCCCCATTCTTCACATCCCCATCCCTTGTTTGTGTTTTAAGGGCCTGTTCCAAACTTAACATTGCCAGCAGCATACAGACTAAGCACAACGAGTGGTTCCCTCCTCCATGTTCACATGTGTGGTGTTATACATCAGACCCACTTTCCCATGGAGACAAATGAGAAATTCATGTTCAGGATCCAAGATGCCAGGTTTGGAGAGCCAATTCCTTGCTGAAGGGTGCACTTAGCTTTCAAACTTATAGTACGGAAGAGAAACGATAAGTTTCAAAGAAAGTGCACCCATCAGCAAGGAATTGGCTTTCCAAACCTGGCATCTTGGATTTTGTACAACCACAGCGCTGACAGACACAGCGCTATTGATGGAGTAGCACACGGAAAAAACTTATCAACAAAGAATAAAGGGATAAAATAAGTAGAAAAGAGTGCACCGTGATAACACAATCAAAATTAATGTTAGGGCCAGAAAGACAACGTTTAGATTCAGCAGATCAATGTATTTAACTATGTCCTGATCTTGACTCAGGACAAGATAAGTGTTTGGTAAAGAGCCTTTGAAGGCCCACAGCTAACTTCTGCAGTGAAACAAATGCGAGGAAGGAGATTCTTATTACCTATTGTTCCCTTTATGTTTCTGGAAGGATTCATTGAGGTCCTCGCCATATTCAACATTGCTGTGAGGTCACTTTTAGGCTCTGATGCATTATGTAAAGTCTGCATTAGTTAGGAGACATAGCTTTGACTTGTCTGCCAACAGGGACAGCAGTTTCACCTCTTGTTCCTACTGATTCTTTGGGTTTGATCTAGGGAGGTAGAAGGGGTTGGTGCTCCCTGTTTTGGCCCTTATCTCTCTTGCTACATTTTAAAGTCCTTCAGGTCCCCTGCTTATAACTCTTTAAATATAACATACTCGTTGGCAAAAATGACTTTGCCAGAAAGTCAAGCTGACTCATATTCAACAATGATTTTTTCTTTGGGGACGAGTGATGAGCGTGAATCCAGGCAGGGCTCTCGTTTTACACTCTACAGAGTCTGGGTATGGACTGGCAACTTGCTGCAAACCGATGTCCCTGATGAGTTGGGTATATCTTTGGGTGTGCATTAAATAGACCATTTATCAATACATGTCTTTGTCGTACCTCTAATTGACCCTGTAGTGAGTCAACGGGAATTACCTAATTTTCTGGGCCCACCGTTTGAGCTCCCCACAAATGACCAGCCTCCTAGTGTTCGATCAGTGATCTTTGTCTTGCTGCGTCCATATGTCAGAAAAATGGGTATGAAAGCAAAGGTGGGAGATAAGATCATTAGGCCAAACACAGATTATTTTTTATGCAAGGCCATGTCCCTCACTGTGACTGGTGCTCCATTTGTCCTTTTAGCAGTTCTGGATTGGTATAAATGATCTCTTAGGTCTTCTCCACAATTTATAGACAAGGAGCCTGTGCTATTTTAAGTACAATCAACTCATGGGAGCACAGTTACATTTATAAGGCGATGTTATTTCGATTTTCTGAAGGGGGCACTCGTAGATCATGTGGGAACTTCACCATGCAAACACTGCCAGGCAGGAGCTAACTGAAACTGCATTTGCTCCGGCCCAGGTTCTCCCTCCCATAAAAGCTCTATGCTTAGTCTACAAGGTTAAACTCAAGTCACAATGGTGGATATCAGGACGTCTACGACCACAGATAAGCCTAAAATGGGGAAATACAAGTCCAAATTAAGAGACTTGTAAGGGTATTGATGGTAGTACAGAGTAGGCACAGCCTGGTGACAGCATCTGTTTCTTAAATAAAAGTATTAAAAAGAAGGTGTCCAGACTTGTACAGGGCATCCCGTGGATGAGGAAGGAGGGTAGGCAACCCCTGAGAGAGAGACCTTTGTACACAAATGTGAAAGAGTGTCCAGCGGTTGTCATGCTCTTGCTTGTTCATCTTGTCCATCACCACAGCAGTTCGTTTTTCCACTGTATATATGTTCTGCAATTTCGACCACCACACAGATATGGGAGAAGGGGGAAGGAATTCAGGCAACTGACAAACTTGAGGTATAGCAAATCATGCGGCTAACAAGAGGTGGGAAATCAATCTCCCGAATGTATTATGTGGATGCACTGTTGCCTCGACAGTGCTCTCCAACTTCTTAATTTGCTCACAGATGCATCCCAGTAGGCAGACAGTACCACCAACAAAATGATGTGGCTCATTCCACCCCTTGGATCAGACTTCTGTCCCCAACCCAAGGAAAACTCTGCCCATAAGGACAGAAACAAACAGAGGCCATTGGCAGCTGTTAGTGTCAAGATCCAGACCCTAGGCCATCCAGGGTTCTCTGAGGTTTCTTCCACTCTCCTTCTCACTAGTCCAGGGGTGAACCTTTCCTCTCCCTGCCCCTTCATCTGGGCTTCTGTACCCTCCGTTTGGGAGTGGTACACCCAGAAGGCAGAGCTTTCAGGACACTCTGGGTGACAGCTCCTCTTAGCTCTTCCACTGCCGGTGGCGACTCATTCCCCAGAATGAAGTCAGTGGGCATCTGGCGACTAACTATGACCCTTCTCTGGGTCCTCCCCCTGGGCCTAAGTTACCCTACATACCTGTCTGGTGTACTGATCTGGGGAAACCAGCCTTTCAACTACCATGGTCTGGCTTACACCGGTATTCCTCAGAGCAGTGACGACACAGTGAGACAGTGGGACTCCATTCACTGTGACCTGATGAAAGTGATGACTCCCACCCTGAGGGATCACCAGCTCGCCCTCTGAGTCTACCGCCCAACTAAAGGAGACTAGGGCATGTTCTAACACCTGTCCCTGGGGACTATTTACCCCTAAGGCCACAGTGGGCACCCCTTCAGGGTTCCCACTAGTGGGTGGTTCCTTAGGACAGAGAGTTCCCCCCGCTTGAGTCCTAACTCAGATCAAAGCATCGGGCTAGAAATGGGGCACCTTGGGCCACCACCCACCAGAACCTCCTCCCGGTTTCTCAGAAGGGGCATGGAAACCCTTTCCCCGCCACCTTATCATGGGACTTGTCTGTGTCTCCCTTGACTTCTCCCTGACTCTGATGTGGGGACCCTGAACCACCCTTCTTGGGGTCACTCCCAGTTAGCTTCTTATAGAGGCTCCCTGAGATCAGTGTGCTCACTATCAACCAGGTGTTGGTGCAGCTCTATAATACAGATATTGAGCATGTTCTCCCTCAAAATCAGGTTGTACAGTCCAGAAAGACATCGACTTTGATGCTCCTCGCCCAAGTGCCTTGTTAGGGTAATCTATGAAATCCACCCTAGACTGGTTTGGGAGTTTGTGGCTGCCCTTGAGCCAAAGGCAGTACCTTTAAGGGGTCAACACAAATTTAGCAAGTAAAATGCCCTTCAAGGGAGCTTACTACATCTGTTCCCCCACCTCTAATATCAGACGGGTTCCCCTCCCCGCTGCGGTCATGTGCTTCCACAAGCTTGCTCCCAATATCCATCTGGGACACTGTCCAATCTGAGGGCTACCTCATATGCTGAAAACCATTTATCTATATCCTCTACAGCCACATAGCTGGGCACAAGGTCTTGCGGTATGCAAACTCTCACCTCTGCAGTGGACAGTGAGGGTACGCTGCCACCATTGTTGCTGGACTCTACTTGCTTGGCTTTGATGTCCAGCTCTCTGAGATTTTGCTCAGGTGACTCTCTCCTCTACTCTAAGGCCATCTTCTTCTCCTCCAGGGTCAACTTCTTTTCCACCAGGGCCCAGGCAGTCTCATTCAGCTGCCCCTTTTGCAGCAGCCTCCTTCTTGGTTGCTTCCAATCACAATTTGGCCAGCTGCAGTCTGCCCCCCTTTTCAGCTTTCCTGTCCTTCAGTTCTTCTAGGGACAAGCCGTTGGAAGACACAATGCTCCCTGCCCTGGCAGGGGGCTCCTCCACTCCAGGGTGCTGCAGCTCAGGACCTGAGTCCAGATCCTCTTCCTTCTTATCCATAGCCTCCTCCTCACCCTGTTCATTTGTTGCGGCTTGCAACTGGTGGGCCTCTGAGGGCCTTCTCTAGCTCCTCCTTCTTACAGTTCCTTTTGGCTGGCAGCCCCCTCTCTTTGCTGAACTATCTGATGTCAGCTGTAGTGTAGCTCCCTAGGTTGCTGAGATCAAACTCCATGTTTGCAGGCAGAATCACAGGCACAAGCAGTCAGGTAGAAAAGAAATGAACTTGGAAAAAGCGAAAATGGTAAATTAAGGAGGATTTAATAGAAGGTTGAATCTGGTATCAAATTATTTCTAATGGAATTTTAGTGCTACACAAATCACTGTATGATGCTGCACAAACAAGTACTGTATCCCACCACTGAGCATCAATGTGAGAAATTGGTTTATTGGTTGAGGAAGGTCTGAGCCCTTCTCAATCAACAGTCACAATCCTCGTCAGGGTGACCCACAGAAAGTCCCTAAATTAACCTGTGCTTTACCCTCTGCAGTTTAGCACAAAAGCAGTTAGGCTTAATTTAGAGGCAATGTGCAAAGTATTTATGCAGCACTCAAACAGTAAAAAAGTGAAAAGACAACACAAGACAAATCCCACACCAATTTAGAAAAATTGTGTAAAAATTAAAAACAATTATTTGACATCAAAACGACAAAAATCAAATCAGTAAAACCGGTGTTAAGAATTTTGAAAGTTTATAATGAAAATAGCACCAAAAAGCACAAAGCGTCAAATATGTTTATCTGGTCGTGCCGGATCGGGACAAAGACACAAGTTAAGGCCGACCATGATGGAGTGTGGGACGGATGCAGGAACCAGATTAGTCTCACTGAGAATTGTGCCTTATGTCCTTGATGCAAGGCACTGCGCCAGTTCCGATAAAGAGCTGCAAGGGCTACGAGGCAAGGTCCTGTGTCGAGTTGCATCGCACGCATCAGTTCTGATGAGCATGCTAATCAGGGGCTGCGAAGGGTGCGGTGCAAGGTCCTGCTTCAGATTGGGCCAAGCTGCATCGGTTTGGATGGAGTCCAAAGTTAGGCTGGTACAGCACCTTTAGCCCCACCTACAAGATTCCAGTACTGGAGAGGGCACCACTTGGGGGGTCATGACTCATTGCAGGCAGAGTCTAGATGCAGGGTTCAAGGGTGTTGGAACTTGTTATGTCTATAGCTCAGAACAGGAGGCCAGTCAACTAGCCCTTGGAGTCACTTTGGTGGTCCTGGGTTCAAGGAGCAGGTCCAGTTTTCTTCCTCATGCTACAGGGCAGTCCTTCTTGCAGCATCGCAGTTAGGCAGTATTTACAACAGGAGGGCAGCAGATCAGTCCTTCTTGTGAGTCTTCTACAGATCCAGAAGAGATTTGAAGAGTGGGTTTGAGAGCCCTATTTTTATTACCTGGTGCCCACTTTAAAGAAGAAGAAACTTCTGGAGTTTTCCCTCCACGAAGGTGTCTGGAATTTCCTGCCTCCCTGCCCTGGTCCCATTCTTTCTGCAAGCACAATAGGCTAGTGTGAAGTTATTTGTGTGCCAGCTGAAGCAGTGTCTTTGAAGTGCAAGTATGACACTGCACAGTTCCGACCCCCTATCCTGCCTTGGATGGCCCATCCTGCGAACACCCAGCCCCTCTACTGTATGGCTGTCTGGGAGGAATACACAATGGCCAACTGCCAACGACACCTATTCATGTGACCCAGGTAACAAACTGCAGGCACCAAATGGCTAAGACAAGAAAATGCCAACTTTCTAAAAAACAGACTAATTGATGAAGAGGATTGGCTGAGAGCCCCTATAAATATATATAATTTAGGACATCACTGATGACATCTCAAATGACATCACTGATTACATCATCCAATAAGTGTGTTTGTTTGTTTTATAGCGAAGGGTAAGTACTGTATTACTTTTCTACCCAATTTTATATAGCCTGTGTCCAGCTAATCGTGCAAGTGTTTACAAAACGCATGTGCCCCTAATGCACCATAGGTGTGTTGAGGTACTGAGCACATTATAAATCTTTGTATTGAAGAGTAACTCTGTGTACAGGTGACAACTGACTTGTTTTCATTATGTTCCACACCAGTTTTTTTAACTGCAAAATGCTTCCAACAGGGCAAAGATTCTATGTTCTATATACTAAGTATTGTAAAAAGCCTAGAGTTATTAGACAGAATTGTCTCAACATGACAATTTCTACTTAACATTGAAGACTGTGAGCACCAGGTACTAGCCTATGTGCAGTTGCTTGTTTTGCTTCAGAAGATGGGCTATCTGTAAAGTTTTCACCACATTATGAAGGCTGCAAGGTAGTATGATCTTTAGCACCTTCAGACTTTGGTTATTTTAAGTGACTAATCACTCTTTGGGCAAGTTTTGTATAGAGTGTATACTGCGCTTAGTAGATACTTTGTAATACTCTGTGGTGTATTTCTCATGAGAATTCACTGTCTGCAAACAGTGTGGTACAGAGTAAACTCTCTCCACAGAGCAAACACTCTTAACGGTACCCACGTTTCTACTCGTATCCACTTCATTTCTCAATGAAGGTTCATTGACTGTCAGGGGTTTGATACAGGTAAAGAGTGCCCATAGCAGGGGATTAGTTATGTCACAGGGCTTGAGTATCTGGAGGAACTTGGTTTTCCCTGAACAGTTGTATACAGATTGAACACTGTGTGCAAGATAGGTTACCCTTTCATTTATGGTTCATAGTCAACATAAACTCGACTACCCATGAAGTTTATGGTATAGGGTCAATATTGCAAATAATACAAGCTTGATTTACCTATGGCGGTTGTATGTATGATAGCAGTAAATAAGCTCCATATTATTCTGATCTATTTTGCACTTACTTTCATAGCTCTAATGGTATACCTGTTTAAAGAGCAATGTGTACAAAAGAAGTTTGGTTGATGTCATCTGTGATGTAATCAATGTCATCATCTGAGATGTCATGAGTGATGTCATAAATGATGCCATAGAACATATCATGAGTGATGTCATATGTGAAGTCAGAAGCAATGTATGGTGGGGGCGCAAGTTATAGTTAGCTGTGCTAACTTAAATTGGTAAATTTCTGTGGGGTATTTTTTGTTCGAAAGGTTAATGTTGTTTCTTCCAGTGAATTTCTAAGGTTTAAAAAAAAAGATCTCTTTATCACACGCAACTATAAGGTTAATTTAACCTTTGTTTTTTTAGTGAAATTCTAGTTTTTTTAAGGTAATGAAATATTTAAATACCATATGTAGATACAACCCCCGCCATGCACGGCCGTTGACCATACGTGGCGGGGGTTTGCTACTGGGCCTGCAGCCAGCCCCCCACATGCGAACATCTCTCATTTTTGACAGGAGTGTGTAGTAGGATGAAAAAGGCACTGGCCCTTTTGCTGAGACCTCTCTGCATGACAGAAGTGCGTAGTAGTTTGTGGGGAAGCATTGACCTCTTTGCTCAGAACTGTCTGATGGGTGTGCGTAGTATGGTGTGTGGATGGACTGACCTCTCCTTTGAGACCTCTCTCTCTCAAATGACTGGTGTGTGTAGTAGTGAGTGGGGAGGGACTGGTCTCTACTTTCAGACTTCTCTCTCAAATGATTGGTGTGTGTAGTAGGGTATGTGGACAGGCTGGCCTCTACTTTGAGACCTTTCTCTCAGGTAATGGATGTACATAGTAGGGTGTATGGAGAGTGACTGGCCTCTCCTTTGAGACCTCTCTCTCAGATGACGAATGTGCATAATAGTGTGCGTGGAGGGACAGGCCTTTCCTTTCAGACCTCTTTCTCAGATAATGGATGTAAATAGTAGTGCGTTGGAAGGGACTAGCCTCTCCACAGAGACCCCCTCTAATGTATGATGGGTGTGCGTAGTAGGGTGTGGGGAGAGACTTATCTCTGTGTTCAGAGGGCTTCCCAACCTGATGCACGTAAATAGTAGGTTCGGATTGTAATTTTATTTGCATTTATATAGCGCTTACTACCCCTGACGAGGCGTTGAAGCGCTTTTTTGGCGAGTAGCATGCTACTCCGGAACCCAAAGAGGATTAGTGGTGAAACGTATAGGAAAATATGAAATTAATTTGAGCGGTGGACATGTGCGTTTGTTATTTGGTTGGAAAAAGGATAGTGGAAGGATAGAAGAGGGAAGGGTTTGCATTTATATAGCGCTGCTACCCCTGATGAGGTGTCAAAGCGCTTTTCGGCAGGTATCACGCTACACCAGAACCCAAACAGGATTAGTGGTGAATTAGTATAGGGAAATATGAAATTAATTTGAGCGGTGGACATGTTAGTTGGATTGAAAAGGATAGTGGAGGGATAGAAGAGGGAAGGGTCTAGAAAGTGTTTTTTTCTTTGGAGTTCATATCAGTAGGAGGAGGTCTGTGGTGAGTAAAGGGGAAAAGAGTCAGAGGGAAAGGTTTAGAAAGATTTACTTATTTATGCAGTCACATATACATATACATATATATATATATATATATATATATATATTCACTGAAAAAACCATAGGTTTCAGGGGCGTTATAGTTAGTTGGACATTTCACTCGTACAAAACCATAGAAATTCCCCCGTTATAGTTAGTTCAGCTAACTATAACTTGTGTGTCCGCAATGCACTGCTGATGACGTCACATATTACATCACTCATGACATGGTCAGTGACATCACTGATGACATCTCAAATGACATCACTGATGACATCATCCTTGTGATAGTGGCAGACCTCCTCTCACCCTAATATAACCTTTGATACACACACTCAAAAATACAAACTAACATTTTCAAAACAATGGACATACCAATACCAGTTACAACACACCTATTCAGTAATTCCAAGATCCACACACACATCCACTCATTCACCAACAGTCCCTATACAGTCACTCATACATGTACTCACTCATCATATGTACTCATACACCTATACATCCTGTTACACACCACCACTCATCCATAGAGTTACTCACACACATAGTCACACATGCAAACAAAGTATCAAACATCCATTTACTTGCATATACAGTTATACACACACTACCACACTTACTTCTACAGAAACTTACACATACTTACTCTCTTAAACAATCACTTATAGAAACACCTACTTATTTGTACAGGAACTCTTCCAATCTCTCACTCTCACATATACTCACTTATATACACCAATACTCACATATACTAGTTTAAAACATATGTAGTTACTCATAAAGACACTATTGAGACAGTCATTCACTCACTAACACACCCATACACATACTCATCCACCTATACAGTCCTGCACACATGCTGTCTTCAACACATACAAACAGTGAGTCACTCATTCATGCATCTATGCACTAAGTAAAACCCCCACCGAACCATACAGACACTCAGACACTCATACTGATACTCAAAAAACCAACTAATAACCCATATAGACACTCATGTAGCTACTCACCAACCCATGCAGCCACTTATACACAAAGTGAGAGACTGATACAGATATTTTCATATTTAAACATTACTCACTAACCCATATATTCAATAAGATACACTTAGTCAGTTATACAATTAATTTTACAAAAAAGAATCATCCATTTAGACACTTATATACCCATTTATTCTTCCATCGACCTTGAGATATACACATAAAACATATTTAATTTTCAGAAAAACACACATTCACTGGATGATGTCATCAGTGATGTCATCAGTGATGTCATTTGAGATGTCATCAGTGATGTCATGAGTGATGTCACTGACCATGTCATGAGTGATGTAATATGTGACGTCATCAGCAGTGCATTGCGGGCGCGCGAGTTATAGTTAGCTGAACTAACTATAACGGGGGAATTTCTATGGTTTTGTACGAGTGAAATGTCCAACTAACTATAACGCCCCTGAAACCTATGGTTTTTTCAGTGAATTTCTAAGGTTTTTTAAATGCTAATTTCTAACTATAACGTGCCTGAAACCTATGGTTTTTTCAGTGAATTTCTAAGGTTTTTTAAATGCTAATTTCTAACTATAACGTGCCTGAAACCTATGGTTTTTTCAGTGAATATATATATATATTTATTATACTATGTATACATGTGAAAATGTCTCGGTCCCCGGTTTGCCTCGGTGGCACGGAAAAAATGGGTGGAACTGACGTCAGCACGCCGACGAGGTCCTCTTATGGCTCCGATGATGTCATACGGTGTCGCAGGCGGAGCCGTGCTCGTTGACGTGGGAGAGCTAGGAAAGAATTTCCGTGGAATGCTGGTGCAGGGGATATTCACCTAAGTGTTCAGGCTAGTCCTTTGGGAGCAACTGTTTATGTTGCCACTCCAGAAACCGAAACCAGTGATCCGAGGGCAGAGGCCCTGCAGATGGCACACGAGGTGGGGTGCCCAGTCGTGTGCACCGGCGGGGCAGCGAAGTGACAAGCACCACAACCCACAAAAAAGGTAACGAGGGCACTGAATAACACAGGATCTTCTCTTTGTATCTGGCAGGAACAACAAAGTTAAAATGCCCTAGTACCAAAATGTAGAATTAGTGCTACAACGGTCTTCAAGAGGACCTGCGATGCCGCTTCTGCCTCCCGTACCCTGGAGGCGGCACATGGGTCACGCAGTACGGTCATACTGCGGTGGGACGCACACTCGTTGACCCTCTCATGGCACTGCTCCACACTTCAGGGAGGACGCTTTCCATTAGCTATGTTTTCTGATGACATGTCGCGCCTGCCCCGTCCAACAACAGAACTCCTTTAGATCCAAACAGACTCTTCCACTCTCTCACCGGAAGTGAAACCAGGCCACGCGGACACTTTCACAATACAACAGCCGGGAATGCACTTTTCGGTAAAAAACCACATTCCTTCCTCCTAATTAATCAAATAAATGTCTCACTGAAGAACAGGGGCCAGCTTCGATCGGTAAACAGCCGTTACAACGACTTTTACTTTGCGGTACCATTACAACGCATGCATTACCACGCATGCGTTGTACATCACGAAGTCATTACTACGCATTTTTTAGAACGCATGGTCATTTACCACGCATGCCTTTACAACGAATTTTGTTGTAAAGGTATGTATGGTAAATGACCATGCGTTCTAAACATATGTAGACGATCCATGTCGTTGTAAGGAAACAGAGGCTGTTCCGTTTCCTCACAACGACGTGCACCGCCCCTCAGAGATGACGTGAAGCAGGAACCACGAGGAGAGAGGAACCATGAGGAGTGAGAGGTAAGGGGGATTGGGCATGGGGTGGGGGTTTCTTTCTAGGGTTTAGGGTAGTGCAGTGGTGTTTGGGTGGTGTAGGGGGTCGTGCTGGGGGTAGTGTTTTAGGGTTTAGGGTAGTGCAGTTGTGTTTGGGTAGTGTAGGGGGTCGTGCTGGGGGTAGTGTTTTAGGATTTAGGGTAGTGCAGTAGTGTAGGGGGTCGTGCTGGGGGTAGTGGTTTAGGGTAGTGCAGTGGTGTTTGAGTAGTGTAGGGGGTCATGCTGGTGGTAGTGGTTTAGGGTAGTGCAGTGGTGTTTGTGTAGTGTAGGGGTCATGCTGGGGGTAGTGTTTTGTGGTTTAGGGTAGTGTAGGGGTGTTTGGGTAGTGTAGGGGGTCGTGCTGGGGGTAGATTTAGGGTTTAGGGTAGTGCAGTGGTGTTTGGGTAGTGTAGGGAGTCGTGCTGGGGGTAGTGTTTTAGGGTTTAGGGTAGTGCAGTGGTGTTTGGGTAGTGTAGGGGGTAGTGCTGGGGTAGTGTTTTAGGGTTTAGGAGTAGTGCAGTCGTGTTTGTGTAGTGTAGGGGTTGTGTTTTAGGGTATAGGGTAGTGCAGTTGTGTTTGGGTAGTGTAGGGGGTCATGCTGGGGTTAATGTTTTAGGGTTTAGGATAGTGCAGTGGTGTTTGGGTAGTGTAGGGGGTCGTGCTGGGGGTAGTGTTTTAGGGTAGTGCAGTGGTGTTTGTGTAGTGTGGGAGGTCATGCTGGGGGTATATTTAGGGTTTAGTGTAGTGCAGTGGTGTTTGGGTAGTGCAAGGAGTCGTGCTGGGGGTAGTGTTTTAGGGTTTAGGGTAGTGCAGTGGTGTTTGGGTAGTGTAGGGAGTCATGCTGGTGGTAGTGTTTTAGGGTTTAGGGTAGTGCAGTTATGTTTGGGTAGTGTAGGGTGTCGTGCTGGGGGTAGTGTTTTAGGGTTTAGGGTAGTGCAGTGGTGTTTGGGTAGTGGAGGGGGTAGTGTTTTAGGGTTTAGGGTAGTGTGCCCAACCAGCCACAATATCCGTGGACAAAGAAGATCCTGACTCTTTGGAACGCTCCGTCAATTGAATAATTTGGGTCAAGGGCCCTACCACGTCCAAGACCTATCAATTCCTTTCTTGGGATCCCTCATATACTTGGAGAAAAAGGTACATAGTTTCTCATCAATTTCAGGCGTGTGTGCCACCTTCCCCTTCAGTGAGGGCCTGGGGCATTCTCCCCTCATCCTATTCCTGACCTCCCTTTCAAGGGGTTGATGGATTTTCCCCACCACATACTCTGCCACTTTGGCATCAGGTGTCCACTCTGCCGACCTAGGATGGTAAATTTGGGTAGGTTCGAACATGTCCGAGTGGACCCCGTCCCTAACCGGGGACTGAGAGGAGTGGGACTCTGGACGCCAGGGACGCCCCGAGTCCTTATCCTCATCGGAAGAGAAATCGTCCTCCGATACACCCTCTCCCTCTAAGGAAACCCGCCGTCGGGGTCTACAATAGTGGTGACAGTGTCGCAATTTTCTCCGGGCCCCTCCTCCTCCCGGCAGGGTGCATGTTTTAGCGTTTGCGCACTCTTGAGGAAGGTCTCCGTAAGTTTATCAAATCCTTCCAAGTGCCCCGCGTTATGCTTAACGGCCCTTTTATTCCCCATCTGGGAGCTACTTGGACCCGCCACCACCAGATCTGGGTCACTGAACACCCCAGGGATGCTTTTCGCCAGCTTATCAACCTGATCCCTAAGAGGAGCCAGCGCCCTAGAAATAGCCAGAGAGAGGGCTTGGTCCACTGCTGGAGGGAGAAGTTGGGGGGCCATTTGAAGAGGTGAGCCTCGAAGAAATGAGTAGAAGGAGGCGCTTGAGTGAGGAGACGTGGTTTATTACAGGAAAGTCATATGTAGACCCCATCCAGCAGCAAGCCAGGAGCAACTGCCACAAGTCATCTAAGCAGCGCTTGGCAACCAACCCCACGTTCCAGGTTCTGGAACCAGTAGCTTACAAAGCATCTACCATGCCCAGCTTGAGAACACTTGAGAACACCACATCACCTCCCCCTTTATAAACAAAACTAAACATTATACATCACAGAAACATTTGATAAAAACAAGCAAAAGATGGAAGTTTACACGTCTCAATCTTGGAGACGAAGAGGAACCCGTTTCAACCGTACAGGCCTCGAACTGCATCCAGATAATTGAAGATCACTTACTCCTGAACATGGAGAAAAGTCCTTAAAGGAAGTTGTCCCACATTTGACAACCCTTTCCAAATTCCAAATCTTGTGGTCACTCGTCCTCACTGCATTTCTAAACACCTTGACCACCTGAAATGGTCGACTGTATTTAGATATACCAGATGTTTTCTTTGGTAACCTGATCTTGACCCAGTCACCAACAGCAACAACGGTACTTTTCACGGCCTTCCTTAGATCATAGCTAATTTTTCTTTTCATCATACCAGTACGTTCCTTGTCCTTCCACCCATCCACACAATCAAACTTCTCATCCACCAAAGCTCTTTTGCCGGAGATCCATCCTGGAGTTATCGCCACATTGGCTATCCTCCCTTTAAAAAGGCAAAAAGGAGTCACCCCCGTAGAGGAGTGTGGAGTGAAACGATACTCTCTCACTTTTTTTTTTACCGCCGCCTCCCAGCACACACCACACGACCTTGCTTGCTGTATAGCTTCCTTGAGGACCCGGTTAAACCTCTCAACCACGCCGTTACTTTGTGGATGATAAAGAGAGGTTGTTTTGTGCTTAATGCCCCTCGCAGACAAAAATCCCTCCACCGAATGGGAAGTAAACTGCACACCGTTGTCGGATAGCACAGTCGAAGGAAACCCTTCACGCTCAAACAGCTCATCTAGGAAATTGATAACAACATCAGATTCAACCGAATTAACAATCTTTATCTCTGGCCACCGTGAAAACATGTCAATACACACAAGGAGATAACGAGTCTGTGACTTCAGATTAATGGGACCTAAAATGTCTAAGGAGATGTCAGACCACGGGGCAACAGCTAGTTCTCTCACCACCATTGGTTGAGTTCTGCACTTGTAAGACTTATCACAATTGGCACACTCAGCACACTCACGCACCAGTCTCTCTATTGAAACATCCATGGCGGGCCACCAAAAGCCTTCTCTGACTCTTTCCTTAGTCTTTGCTATACCCATGTGTGAAGCGTGGGCACTCCCCACCAACTTTTCTCTCAGGGCCAGTGGGGGAATGAGCTTGCTCCCACGCAAAAGCACGCCATCAACAACAGCCAAATCTTCTTTGACATGCCAAAAACCTCTCAAATCGACCTCGCAGTCTTTCTTTTCGCACCACCCGTCCTTCACCATAACAATCACCTTTTGCAAGACCACATCATCCAAAAGGTGCTCTTTCCATTCAGACTCTGAAACGACACCTTCACTAATTGTACATACGTTGACATCTTCTTCTAAATCTTCTCCTCCAAAATTGTTAAACTCTTCAACAGGGTCAACTTCATTACCCCCAACCTTGACAAGCAATCTGCAAGAACATTGTTGGAACCAGGTATATACAAAGATCAAAATCAAATTCTTGCAGCGCTACCACCCACTTACGAATTCTGTGTGACACAAAATCTATTCCCTTCTTTGTGAACACCTCTTTGAGTGGTTTATGATCAGATAAAATGGTGAACTTCTTCCCCCACAAAAATTTTCGTAACTTGCGTACAGCCCAAAACACAGCTAACGCCTCCTTCTCAATTACAGAGTAGTTACACTCTGCACCCCTTAAAGGTCTGCTGACGAACAGAATCGTCCTTTCTACACCACCTGTTTTCTGTAAAAGCACAGCTCCTAAACCAGTGGCGCTTGCGTCCGTCATAAGAGTAGAAGGTTTGGATGGGTCAAAACTACTGAGGAAGGTGGCACGATTGAGTTCATCCTTTATACCGATGAACTCCTTCTCACAGTTCTCCGACCATGAAAACTCTGACCCTTTCTTCAACAACAGTCTCATAGAAGAAGTCTTTCCTGCAAAGTCTTGAATGAACTTGTGGTAAAATTCCGCCATACCCAAAAATTTAATGAGCTCATCTTTACAGGAAGGTGAACGCAGACCAAGAATACAATTCACAAGAGACTGCTTAGGCCTAATTCCTTCACCTGAAACAGTGTGCCCAAGATATTCAATTTCTAGCACATTAAATCTGCATTTATCGGCCCGAGAAAGTCAGACCAGCTTTCTCTAGCTTACTCAAGACCGCTCTCAATCTCAGATTATGTTCGCCTGCATCACGTCCGAAAACTAGCACATCGTCTTGGTAGACCTTCACCCCACCCAGGTCTCTGAGAATGCCTTCCATCACCCTCTGAAACACAGACGCTGCAGAGATAAGGCCAAAAGGCATCCTCAGAAACCTAAAGGTGCCAAACGGTGTGACAAACGCCGTGTAGTCTTGGGAAGAAGAATGCAGCTTCACCTGGTGATATGCGGAGCTCAGATCTAGCGAGGAGAAGTGCCTGGCCCCTTCCAGGGAACACAACATCTCAGCGATGCTGGGTAATGGGAAATGATCCACAACTACAGATCTGTTTAGTTCTCTCAAGTCCACGCAGAGACGTGCCTCTCCGTTGGCCTTCCGTGCCATGACAACCGGAGAGACCCACTATGTCGCTTCCACCTCTTCAATCACACCCTTAGCAAGTAGTTTGTCTAATTCCTTTTTCATATTATCTCTCACTAAGAGAGGTACAGATCTGACTTTAGCAACCTTGGGAACGACATTCTCTTTTAGTTTTATCTTGTGTACATAATCCTTACAGCATCCTAATTCATTTGCAAACACAGCAGGAAATTCCTTGACCAAATCATTTTCAAAGCTATTGACCACTTTTACAGAGGGAACGTCTTTTAGACGGACTTGCGGAACTTCGTTGGGATCTAGAAAAACGTTAAGGTCCCTTTGGTGAAGCCAACTAATGAGAGAGTCCCCTTTCATAGATACATAAATCTTTCCAGAAACCACTCTCCCTTTGTAATTTATCACACCCCAAAAGTACCCAAAAAGATCTATCGGAACCCCTCCATAACCTTTGGGCCTAATGTCGGGTTTCTCCAGAACAACCTTGCCATGTAGGTGCTCAACATAGAACACCTTTGGAACCAACGTAATTTTAGCCCCGAGTCAAACAGCATATTGACCACAGCATCGTTTATCATAACATCTTCATAGGGACCATCAGGTTCCTTTCCCTTGACTTGACTAATAACAAACTCATCAGAGTCATAAACATCAAAGTCGACTTCTTTCACAGACTTGTTGACATTAAGGTTACCAGAGTTGCAACACTTTGAAACATGACCCTTCTTCCCACAGAGTTTGCACGATGCTTTCCTTCCCGGGCAATTTTTGTAATCTGCCATGTGACCTGAGTCCCCACACCTATAGCACTTCCCATAGAATTGTTTCCTAGCCCATGGTTTTTGGTTGGCTTTATGAATGTCATAAGTGAACCTCTGAGGTTGAATATATTGCCTTTGATCAACATGACCCTTAGGTTTAACTGACTTCTCCGCCACAACTTTAACATCACTTTGATCACCTTTCACCAGACTTGCGTCTTTCTTTAGTGTCAATACACGCTTTAGAGTGTTCATGACTCTTGGCTATAGTGATGACTTCATGCAGCGAGGGATTATCTTTTTCCCAAAGAGAATCCCTTGTCTTATCTTGCGCACACCCTAACATAAACTGATCCCTGAGACGTTCCTCCAGGTTTGCCCCAAAGCTACAAGTTGACGCCAACTTGCGTAAAGTTGTGACATATTGCTCAATGGATTCATCTTCTCTTTGCATCCTCCTTCCAAAGTTCCATCGCTCTAGCACAGTGCTGACTTTGGGTAGATAGTGAAGGTCAAGTTTTTTAAGACAAATTTCATACTCATTGAGGGAGGCTGCTTCACTATCCGCGAGGTCTGGAAGGTGTTCAAATACTTCCTGTCCCTCAGACCCTAAACAATGCATAAGAAGAGAAGATTTCCTCTCGGCACTTAGAGAGGTCCCACATACACGTGCGTAGTGATTGAAGACCTTTTTCCATTTCTGCCACAAGATAGGAGGGACACCTGGCGAAGAAAGGAAAAACGGGGGTGCCGGAACATTTTGCATTATAGGAAGCTTAAATATAGGGTTCTTAACACTCGTGAATTGTCTGGGTCAAATGCCTCTGTGAACAAACCTATTTGTTAAGAAACATACGCGTTACCACTTTAACCCAAACAATTTTTAAGGAGAGTACCATGTGCATACACCAGCGTACGATTGAAAACTAGTGCACAACTTGTAGAGAAAAGAACGAAGCTGTGTGCATCAGCGTGTGGTAATCATCTGTGCACTGCCATTTGTGAATAACTGTACTCGAACTTGGAAATAAATCAACCTTGTGGACGGGATTACCCAGAGTCAGAGGAAGAGGCTGTGCGCATCAGCGCAACATGAATTATTTAAAGGCAACGAAGAAAGCTGTGCGCATCAGCGCGTTGCCAACAGCTGTGTGAAATGATACGCTGAAATTATTTAAAGGCATAGAAGAAAGCTGTGCGCATCAGCGCGTTGCCAACAGCTGTGTGAAAAGATGCGCTGAAGGAGGGCCATGCGCACCGGCGTATATGGTTGCTAGGTTACGTGGCACTGACTTGCAACACTGAGTTAGAAAAGAAAATGGACGCACGCACGCAGCGTTCCTGTGCGTCACGTTGCGTCGTCGAAGGTCAGGCAGGACAGGCTGGTGAGGCGCGCGCCTGCACGCGATTCACCGCAACACAGCACGAGAGGGGTCTCTCGTGAAAATGGACGAAACTGCCACCACCACGGGACGGAATGAGCTGTCACCACCACGGGCCCGGTTTTATGCAGACTACAGGAGAAAGAGGCTGCAATGTCCGGTAGGAATCCTCCTTCCCCCCCTTTACTCCTTACTTGATTTGGCTTGGCTTTACTCCTTACTTGACTCTTTGCTTGGCAAAGCGGGTGGTGAAGACTTGTTCCGGTTCCCTTTTCTTCTTATTAAGACGGTGACTTAGTCCGTGAAAATCTCTAGAAAGCTCCGTTTGGTTGTCGGTCGCTTCAGTTGCAGTTTTGTCTCCGTGAACATACGGAAGTGCTGTTGGGGTCTATCCTTTTTGAAGTTGCGTGAGTAGTAGGTCGTCGCCAAAATGAAGAGGTGAGCCTCGAAGAAATGAGTAGAAGGAGGCGCTTGAGTGAGGAGACGTGGTTTATTACAGGAAAGTCATATGTAGACCCCATCCAGCAGCAAGCCAGGAGCAACTGCCACAAGTCATCTAAGCAGCGCTTGGCAACCAACCCCACGTTCCAGGTTCTGGAACCAGTAGCTTACAAAGCATCTACCATGCCCAGCTTGAGAACACCACACCATTCCTCCTCCACTTCCTGGTAGGAGGAGTAAAAATGGTCTTCTGGAGAAGACATGATAGCAGAGGGTGTGAGCACAGAACAAATGCCCTTAAAATCCTTAAGACAGCCCCTCGCCGGTGCTCCAACAGCTGGGCTTTCCCCCGAAGCTGTTATAAGAATAGAACTGAGGCGCAATACCAATTACCACCACCAGGTGGCGCTGGTCACTAACGTGGCCGTGTGGGAAAATCACCGCATAGCGGTGTCAAAATAGGCGAGGGTTGGTCGGGAATCAAGCGGACACTAAAGGAGTGACCGGATTCCCAAACGCGCGTAAAGACCAGCGGGAGCGCTCGACGGAGCTGCCTCGCTCGGACCAGACGCGCCTGACAGGATCTCACCGCGCGCAGAGCACACAGCGGGAGAAACTGCGAGGGGAGAAGCGCGCTCGGGCAAGAGCCTGCTGCGCAGGGAATATGAAACAATACCAAGGCAATAATGCTAATAACGTGCACAAGAAACCGCTATACAAACAGCAACAACGTCAGATTAAGCCAAGAATGTAAGGAATGCACTTAACTGACAAGCAGTAAAAGAAAGAGGAAGCGGAAGGGACGTCACAATATTATATACGATGGACTGTGATATGATTGGACTATAGTTGCCTTGGAGACTACCCCCCTAATGGTTCATGGGTTGTGTAGTCTTTTGTTTAATGATTGTTGTGTTACGTTTTCTTTGAACTGCTATGCAAATAAAGTGAGGAAAGATATGCATAATCCTCGCCTCCGTCCGCCCATAGAATTCATTAAACTTTATTTGATCTGATTTAGAAACATAGATCATAAAAGTGTACATAAAAACAGTAAATCCTCTTTCCTAATACAATACAGTGAGAATTAATTAAAACCAGTAGGTAAAACGGGTGTTACAAAGCCCGGTTCAGAGCAACTTCAGGTTAACAGAATCGTAAAGTTCAATGTTTCGCAAGATCAATCTCATGTACTTCGTGCAAAATACGCAATAAGGGGTCCAAGTAAGATGTAATGCTCCAATACCTGATCAGTTTGCACTATATAAAACTGCAGAAAAACTAAAAATAAAGTGTTTTGCACACTTCTGTCATTGGGCTATATGTGGGCTACATCTGGGTGATATTTGTGCTACATTTGGGCTCTTTTTTCTCTGGAGGCCATCTTGGGAGACTTATTTGTTATGAAGTTTCTTAATTTCGTCATTTACTGCAGTCTCCTCAGTAGGAAATGCTTTCAGTTTTTTACTTTGATTCCATCAAGAAAGCATTCAGATGTGTCACACATTTGCCATAAATTCAGAATGTTAGCACTCTAGTTGTTCATTAGATCACTGTAGTAAAGCTACTGCTCACCAGGGAGTTAACTGGAAGTCTACTGCTGGTATTGAAAGTGATTGTTTCAGTCTGCATGTCAGAATTTTCTAATGAAATAGAAGAGGATTTGAGATCTCACTTTAAACATGCCCTAAATTTTCTTTCTCTGCAGCACTAACCATAATTTCTATGGAAAAATGAACCCCTCATTTTGTTCCTTTTTAAATTAAATGTTTTAAGTGTTACCAGTTTATTCCAATCAAGATGGCTTCAGGAGTGCCATACTTTTGTCATAAGTAAGACTGTTAGCGCTCTAGTTGTTCTTTAGAACACTCTGGGAAGCTGCAGTAGAACACAAAGGCATCAACTGACAGGCTGCTCCTGTTGAAATATAACAGGAAGATATTTGAGATCTCACTTAAAACATGTCCTAATTTTTCTTTCTACAGCACTAACCATAATTTCTATGACAAAATGAACCCCCTCATTTTGTTCCTTTTAAATTAAATGTTTTAAGAGTTACCAGTTTATTCCAATCAAGATGGCTTCAGGTGTGCCATAATTTTGTCATAAGTAAGACTGTTAGCCCTCTAGTTGTCCTTTAGAACACTCTGGGAAGTTGCAGTAGAACACAAAGCCATCAACTGACAGGCTGCTCCTGTTGAAATATAACAAGGAAGATATTTGAGATCACACTTGAAACATGTCCTAATTTTTCTTTCTACAGCACTAACCATAATTTCTTATGGCAAAATGAACCCCCTCATTTTGTTCCTTTTTAAATTAAATGTTTTAAGTGTTACCAGTTTATTCCAATCAAGATGGCTTCAGATGTGCCATACTTTTGTCATAAGTAAGACTGTTAGCTCTCTAGTTGTTCTTTAGAACACTCTGGGAAGCTGCAGTAGAACACAAAGCCATCAACTGACAGGCTGCTCCTGTTGAAATATAACAGGAACATATTTGAGATCTCACTTAAAACATGTCCTAATTTTTCTTTCTACAGCACTAACCATAATTTCTATGACAAAATGAACCCCCTCATTTTGTTCCTTTTTAAATTAAATGTTTTAAGTGTTACCAGTTTATTCCAATCAAGATGGCTTCAGGTGTGCCACACTTTTGTCATAAGTAAGCCTTTTAGCACTCTAGTTGTTCTTTAGAACACTCTGGGAATTCTGCAGTAGAACACAAAGGAATCAACTGACAGTCTCTGCCCTTGTTGGATGTACATGTTTTACTGAGAATGTCAGACTTCATTCTCACATGACTGAGAAAGATAATGTGAATTTACAGAAAATATGCTCTCATTTTAGTTTCTGGAGCACTCCCAAATGTGTGTGACCTACTTGACCGTAGTGTAGGCCGGAGGCAGCGGTCAGCAGGGGCCCCCAGCCACGTGTCCTTGGCTTGCGATGCACAGAGTAAGTGGCACCAGAGCAGTTGTTGGTAGTGTCTGGGTCATCTCCGTAACGAGGATCCTTTTTCATCCGGACTGAACCGCGTCTTCTCTTACTCCTCTCCTTTACAATGATATGGACTCTGCCATTGCACAATCAAGACTCAGTTCCAAATGTGTGAATTCTTCTTGACCGCAGTGTAGGCCGGAGGTAGCGGTCTGCACGGGCCAACCGTTGTTCAGGCAGCTCCTCCTGGTACTCTCTACACACGACATTGGAATGCCATGTGGCGATGATTTGTGGTTGACGGAGGTAGAAGCACCAGAGCTGAGCGTGTGTGCAGCCTGCGACGATGCCGGGCCCTGCCTGGTCCGGACTGGTTTGGATTGGTGTGAGGCCTGCTGACCGCAGTGTAGGCAGTACACAGGTGACTCCCGCGGTGCTGGGCCGCCGCAGGCCGAAGGCAGTAGTCAGCAAGGGCCCACAGACACATACGCTGGAATGCTATGCACAGAGTTGGTGGCACTATATCGAAGGAAAAGGTGACATAAAATCAGCCATAAACGTATGTACTCTGCCATTGTATAATCAAGACTCAGTTCCAAATGTGTGACCTTACTGGACCGCAGTGTAGTCCGGAGACAGCGGTGGAGTACGCGAATGAGAAAGGAGTAATGGGGCCTGTGTCGCGGAGGCCGTAGGATGGTCTGAGGAGGCTGCCATGGCCGCGGGCCTCGGGCTTGGAGCTTGCACCGGCACGTGGTGGGCCCTCTTTGACACACGCCGGTGTCGAGTGTGAGCAGTGCGGCCTTGTGCGCTGGGGCGGTCACAAGTGACGGGTCTTGGGACCAGCGGCCTGGGGTGCAGCAGGTGCACAGGATCGCAGGCACCGCCGCTCACGGCGTCGGCCTTGTGGCGGGGCGAGAGGCACCGCCCTGGCAGACACGTTGGCCATTCCGGAAGAGAACCACGCCCAGAGTAACGGGCTTTTATTCACACTTGCGCTGGCCTGGCATACGCCGGGCCAGCCCACTCGCCACGCTACAGGGGGAGACGTAACAGCTGCATTTCCGCATTCTTCCCACTGGCTGCGGTAACATGGTTGCGTCCACTGTCCAGTACACTGCAGACGCCAGCAGTGTGTCGACATGGAAATGTCTGTGGTCTGCATACTGAAGTCTGTCCAGCACATCCACGCCACACTTGGCATTGTGCATGACCATATTCTATGGGTCACTTAGTTCTTCAGACATGCCTGGTTCCCACCTCTCTCCCCACATTCTGCTGTGTGGCTGAGGTGCCATGCTGTTGATGGCTTGTGTAGATGGCTAGCCCAGGTTGCCACAGTAAGTTGTGTTGTCGTGTCTGTAATGTGGGACTGTTAGTTGTCATGTTGTATGTGATTTTGTGACGTGCATTCCCAGAGTTGTGAGTTGTATGTTGGGGAGTTGAGGTGTGTGGTGTTCAGTTGTTACTTACCGACGAGCAGTGCATTTCCATAGGTGGCATCCCAAAGCGCTGGTTGATGATGGACTGTCGGAAGATGAAGGAATCCTCTTCATGCACACTGCCTGGGTAGTTGGCGATTTACATTGGTGAAGAGTCCCCGTGTCCACTATTGCCTGCACATTGATGGAATGCGTGTGTTTCCGTTGCGGTAATTGTGTGCAGGGCAGCAGGGGGCACGAGAGTACATGTGTGCAGCTCATTGCCCCTCAAGACGCGGGAAGCTAGCTATGGCGTAGAAGCCTTGCTTGGTCTCCAGCTGTTCCTGCTATGTGTGGGAAGGAAAGTTGCTGGGGTACCAAGCTGATGATGGCATCCAAGACAGGTGAGGAACTTTGACAGGCTGGCTGTGAGACTCCTCCGACTCTGGCAGTTGTTGGTTGGAAGGTCCCAGAGGCCAACAGGTGCAGCATGCCAGCAGCTTTGTCTGCGGAGGGATGTTGCCCTTCCGCCAAGGTGACTCCGTCAGCCTGTGTGCAATGAGGGTCAGGATGCGGAGGATGATTGTCCTTTTGAGCCTGTAGTGGGAAATGACTTCTCTGGCGTTAAGTCTCCGAGGCTGGTGCTGAAGGTCCTTTGTCTGCGCTGCCTCTGTGGTAGTCCGGGGTCCTGGGGGGCAGGGGTCCTGTGTGGGTGGCGGTGGCGGTGTTGTGGCCATCTTAGCCCGAGCTGCATGACTGCAGCTCCATGGCATCTGTTGTTCCCCGGGTGTGGCTGTGGGCTGGGCTCCCTTTTATGGTGCAGGTTGTCGTCCGACTTTAACACCAGGTAAGAGCAGGTGTTAAATCCCTGCTGCTAACGCGCCTTATCGCATGTTTTGTGATCTTATCGCCGATCTGGCTGGTCATTGGGAATGTTACAAGTGGTGTTTTCGCGGCTTTTTGCATGGGAACGCCATCTCTGCATCTCATTAGCGTTAGTTGCCGGTGTCATCCGTGGCGATGTTTTTGCGATTGCTATCGCAGGAAACAGGTGACATCGGCTGTTAGCACCAGCTTGTGAATGGTGCGAGGAACTTATCACCACT